>CM076571.1:11971931-12162857 GCA_034641835.2 Pinus albicaulis
TGTTGCAAAACCAACTCCATTATCATGTTATCGATTGCTACATAGATCCTGGTGAGTTTGGCAGTGGTTCGATTAGTGGGCAACGTATCGACGCCGAGATATTTGATGCGTATCAACGCCGAGATATTTGCTGCGTGGTTTGATTCGTGTGCAGTGTATCGATGCATGGTGAGTTTGGCAGTGGTTCAATTGGTTTGCATCATATCGACGCTGAAATCGTTGCTTCGTGGATCATGGATCGTGGATGTTTCCATCATTTTTTTAAATCAATATCCATGGAGAGTGTGGGCATAGTCGTGGGCGCAGTGGTGTTTTGATGGTGGGGAAGACCATTGTTTGATACAAAGTTCAAAATCCATTTGATCTTGATTCAATAACCTGAGTGTAGTGGCGTAGTGGTGAGCCAGACATGTTCATTGATCAATCGGTGGATCGATTTGTAGCTCTGAGCTAGTGGATTTCTTGAAGCAACGAGTGCATGATGTGGTGCGGTGAGAATGGCCAAAGTGGTAGCTCCGAGAAATCATGAAACATGGGCATAGATTTTTGTGTCAGCTCCGTGAAAACTTGGTGGAGATCGCACATGGGTCGAACTACATAAATTGATCAGTGTACAGTTCCCTCTTGTTTCTTTGTTGTTAGTCCCAATTTTTCCTTGTAGAGAGACCATGTGGAGTGTGTCGTGTCAAAGAGCTTGTCTCTCAATGGGTGTCATGTCAGATTGCTCCATTTAAGGTTTCTGCTTTTATGAGTGTATTTTATTATTATTATTATTATTGTTTTTTGTTTTTTCTTTTTTAAATCGAGATCTCCAATGTAAATTTGGTGGGCGAGATCTCTGTGTTGGTGTCATTTTTTTTTTTAAATTGATATCGCCTTGTTATGGATATTACTCCTTGATCGATTATTGTAGTTTGAGGATCTTGAGGTAGATCCATAGATCGAACTGTCACAATGAATAATCATATTGTAGAAGTGTACCTGAATGAGAGAAATAAGCTCGATGGGTCAAACTACACAAATTGGAAGTTCAAATTGCAGACTCTGCTCGAGGGTTCGACTGCGTGGGAAATTGAAAATGGGGATGAAGTGAATCCAACCATAGCCGCAGATGGAACAACTGCAGTAATCCAATATTGGGAGAAGAGGGAGAACAAAGTGAAGGTGTTGTTGAAGATGTCAGTGAAGGACATGATCATCCCTCACATCAGAGAGTCTAAATCTGCTAATGATATTTAGGTGACTCTCAAGGATCTGTATGAGAAAAAGAACACAAATTAAGTATTGTTCCTAAAGAGTAATATTATCTCCATCAAAATGGAGGATAATGAATATGTTGTTGCATACATCTCTCGAATCAAAGACCCGAAATACAAGCAGGGCGATATAGGGGAGAAAGTGTCAAACATTGATCTTGTCATGATTACCTTGAATGGTATGACTGATGATTATCAAATGTTTATTACAAGGATGACATCGAGGGTGAAATATCCCTCCTTTGAAGAGCTTACAGGGATCTTGATGCAAGAAGAAAAGAGGTGGATGAATCTGAATCCTCGGAGTGCAGATATCACATTAATGGTGAAGCAAAAGCCTTTCAGATGGAAGCCCTCATCAGAGTAGAAAGGTGGTGGGACACCTCATAAAAATCCATTTCAAGGTATGTCTTTGACCTAAAATGATTTAGGAACCAAGTGTTTTTATTGTGGTAAGTATCACATTGCTAAACATTGTTATAAGAAGAAGACTAACGAAGCCAAACATAGATAGAAGAAACATATGAGGAACTTTTCTGACAAAGACCAAAATCATGAACTCATATTATTTGTGTCTGATTATGCTCATTCTGTTGAGAATGATGAGGCCAAAGTCTAGTTGTGGATTGTAGAGCATCCACTCACATGACAAGTAAAAAGTATTGGTTTCAAAGTTTTAAAGAAACCTACAGTGGTGCTAATGTCTACCTTGGTGCATGGAAAATTTTAGGAGCTAATATTCGTAGGTGGGCTAATTTTCCATGGTTTTTCCAAAAAAAAGATTCGTCAATTTCCATTTTTTTATAAAAATGATTCGCCCAAATTTTACCATATAAAATTATTTTACGTTAAAAATCATCAATATTATATAGAAAATATATATATAATATGATTATAAATTTGAATAATTTTACAAATACATCAATAAACATTTTATAGTTTCCATATTAGGGACTAGTGAGATTTGCCAGTTTTTTAAACATCAAGATAATTTTCCATCCTTAAAATTATCTCTGCCTTGGTAATTACAGAGCCTACCAAACCAAAGGATATGGAGACATTCATGTGATACTTCCTGATGGCAATATCAAGCACATACAGAATGTGATGTATGTACTGGGCATTAAAAATAATCTGATTTATGTCTCCATGATTGCAAATTAGAACTTGAAGGTGAAGTTTTTTAAAAATTATTGTGTCATAAAGGATTTTCTAGATAAACAAAATCTGGTTGCATCTAGAATACGAGTTGGAGGCTTGTACAAGTTGAATGTTATAAACATTCCACATCAAGCTTTAACTTCAACAACGATGACAACAAAGAATATTTGGCATCAAAGATTCAGACACATCAGTCTTCATGAATTTTTGCTACTACAAAAACAAGGTATGGTTCATGGTATTCCTGTTTTAAAAAATGAACATGTTGATTGTGAAGGATGTGCACTTGGATGGATGAAAATACTTGGGTGTATTTTCTTAGAAAGAAAAGTCATACATTTGAATATTTTAAAGAATTCAGAAACATGGTTGAAAAGGAGACAGGGAAGGTCATCAAAATTCTCCACTTAGATCAAGGGGGAGAATACAAGCTAGGAAAATTCATTAAATATAGCGGGGATCATGGGATAATTCAACAGTTTATAGTACCCCACACTCAAAAACATAATGAGGTTACAGAGAGGAAGAATCGAACTCTAGTGGAGTGTGCACGCAACATGTTAAAAGGTAAGAACCTATCAAATGGATTTCAAGAAGAAGTTATTAATACTGCAATATATTTAAAGAATAGAAGTCCAGCTATGTGTCTTGATCAAAAGACTACATTTGAGGCTTTATATGGTTTTAATCCTGCAGCTAGTTATCAAAGAGTATTTGGGTCAAAATATTTTGCACATATCCCTAAGGAGGATAGGAAGAAATTGGATGCTAAGGCCATAAAATGCATATTTGTAGGGTATTGTTCTAAGTTTAAAGTATATAAATTATTTAATCCATATACTCACGAGGTATTTGTGAGTAGAGATGTTATATTACATGAGCAGGTTGATGAAGGGAACAAATGAAAAATCTATGAGGAGAGGCACATGTATTTGCTAATTGAATATATCAATGAGGAAATTAAAGACAACAATGTGCAACAACAACAACAAAAAGAAGAAGCAAGTGATGCAGGTACAGTAAAAAATCCAAGTCCACTAAGTAGTGAGCAAGATAGATTTGAGGCAATTCTGCTACCAAGGAGATGAGTTAGGCCGACTCATTTACCAACAAGGTATAAAGACTATGCTCTTATGAAAATAATTTTAAATGTCATGGAGCCCTTAAATTACAATGACGCAAGTCAGTATGATGTATGGAGGGAAGCTATGAAAGAAGAACATGAGTTAATAATTAAAAATAAAACTTGGGATTTAGTTGAACTGCCAGAAGGGAAAGAACCTATAGGTTGTAAATGGTTATATAAACCCAAGTTCAAAGCAAATGGTAGTGTAGACAAATATAAATCTAGGCTAGTAGCTAAAGGGTACTCACAAAAAGAAAGTATTGATTATGAAGAGGCCTTTGCTCTAGTAACTAAGTTAAACACTATTAGAATGTTAATTTCTTTAACTACAAAGCATCATTCGAGTCTATACCAAATAGATGTGAAATCTGCTTTTTTAAATGGAGAATTGAAAGAAGAGGTATATTTAAAACAACCTGAAGGTTTTATCAAACAGGGGTAGAAGCATTTATTATGCAAATTAAAGAAGGAATTATATGGATTAAAATAGGCACCTAGGTCATGGTATGAAAAAATTGACTCCTTTTTTCTTGCAGCATGGTTATAAGAGGAGAAAAAATGACCCAGATATGTATATTGTGTTTTATGAAAATGGGGAAATTGTTTTGATTTCTTTATATGTAGATGATCTAATTATCACTAGAAATGATGATGAATTTATTAAAGAAATCAAAGTGCAGATGTCGCAAGTCTTTGAAATGAAAGACCTCAGAGAATTACATTATTTTTAAGGTATGGAAGTTTGGAGGGACCTTGGCCAAAATTTTCTCACTCAAGGAAACTATGTCAGAGGATTATTAAAAAAAATCAGAATCAAATAGTGCAAAGTGCCTCAGTGCCTTTACAAAAAAACCTTAAACTTCATATTGATGATGATTCTAAAGAGGTGGATTCCACATTGTATAAAAAACTAGTTTGGAGTCTGATTTATTTGATTACAACTAGACCCGAATTAGCATTCTCAGTTAGTGTGTTAAGTCAATTCATGTCAAAACCTCTTGAGACTCACTGGGTGGTAGAAAAAGGTGTCTGGAGATACCTTCAGGGGACCATTGATTTTAGTATTAAGTACACTGATTCTTCTTAACTTAATTTAACAGGTTATTCAGATTCAGACTAGGTAGGAAACCTAGATGACATAAGATCCATAACATGTTATGCTTTCTATATTGAATCTGGGGTAATTGCATGGAGCAATAAGAAGGAAAGTATTGTATCCTTATCTTCTGCAGAAGCAGAATATCAAGTAGTGTGTGCAACCACATGTGAGGAAATTTGGTTGAGGAGTCTTCTCCATGATGCTGGAAAAGAAAAAAAAGATGCTACGGTAGTCAGATGTGACAACCAAAGCTCAATCAAGCTGGCGAACAATACTAGGAATTTCACAAAAAGACAAAACATATTGATACTCAGTTTCATTTTGTTAGAGAGAAGGTTCAGTCTAAAGAAATTTATATTGAATATTGTAATATTTGTGATAATGTAGCAGATATTTTTACCAAGCCCCTTGGGAGTATTAAATTTGAAATGTTTAGGGAGATGATAGGAGGACAATTGAACCCTTTCTCCGTTAAGGGGGAGAGTTGAAAATAATGGAGAATATTGTATTATTGGAGAGAGTTTGTTTCTTAGTTGTACGAGTATCCTAGATTAGGATTAGTTCCTATTTTCTAGGAGTCAGTTCCAATATCCCTAAATTGATGTAAACCTATATATTTCTTATTCTATGATTAATGGAATAGAAAATTCTTTGCTTGGGCAGTCTCAAGGTGCAGCTTGCTCACCTGTTAGCTGCTAGTTTCAAATTATAAATATGTCTTCCTTAATTTTTAACATTATGGGCATATGTAAATCAATGATCGTTTTTTCCATTTTCTAACAAGTGTATTTGAAGTGTCATATTTAGATTAGTTGAATAATATATTGTCCAGTTGTGTCTTCAAAAGTGCATGTGTGCTACTTTTAAAAATTTGTTTGCTAATTCACTCATTTTTTATTTTTATTTTTAATAAAATGTGAATGACGACCAAAATCCTCAATTATATTTTTAGTGTTATAACAATTTGTAATTGTATTTGTAATGTTATAATTATTTGTAACATTCATTTATAATGAAGTTTACTTTGGAGAATAATCTTTACTTCTATGTGCACTATAGAGTGAATGAGTGAATGGAGCCTACCCATGAATTAATAGTATGTGCAATTTTGATTTTATACAATTATGTTACAATATAGATATTCTCCACTTATACATCTATGGATTTTTGTCAAAAGACACATACTCATGTTCTTTTTAAGTGTTTACATGTTTGATTAATGGTAACATAAATAATATAACTTATGGCTTAGATTTTTTTTATTTTTTATTTCCGAAAAAAGAAATACAAAATTTTCCAAAATTTCATGGATGAAACAAGACCATCCATAGAGGTGACCAGTAAAAAATTTTCATAACCTATACATGTTGTCCTAAACAAGAAAAAACTAGAGGAGAATGACGAAAATTACATAAGATTTAGACTCACATTATTGTTGCTTTCAAATCCAAAACTGTGTATGGACATAAGAGATGTACTAATAAATATAACATATAGTCGAGAGACAATTCATGTAAATTTTAAGAGAGAAAATCTAGCTATATCAAGTGCAAATCACTAGGAATCGGGAACGATCCCTCTTCGCGCTTCAAATAAAATCCTTCCTTCCTCCTCCTTCAAAGATTTCTTAGCTTATATTGTCTGCATAGGATTATTTAAAACATAAATAATATACCATGTGGCTTAGATGGGTGAGATCAATAATTTGATTAATGATTATTCACAAAAATAATTGGTAACTTATTTTTTATAATAATAAGAATTGAAAAAATAAATAAATAAATAAAAAGAATATTTGGGAAAAATAAATGCTTTTAAAGATTTTTTAACACATTCAAGTACATAAAATCATCCTAATAGTTTAGGGAGGAAACCCATATAGATGAATAAGGAGAGGGGTATGTGCTTAAAGATCAAATAGACGATCCAATTATATTTATTTGAATTCTATTAGAGGATATAGATGACCATGGGATAACCTGCTTAAGGAAAATACATACTAATTATACTCATTTTAATTCAATTTGAGGAGGTAGAAATTTGGATTCTTTTGTTAAAGAAAATCTATACAAATCAACATAACAGGGGTATTGTACTTTAATATCTCTAGATGACTATCTCTTATTATCTTTCAATAAAGATATTTTTTCAAACCATAATTTCACTACCCTAAAAACATATAAATAACCAAAATTATAAACCATTAGTATCTCTTTTCCAGAAATTAAAGATCTAATTTTAAAATGTTAACAATAAATGATAAATAATATTAATAATAATAATATAAGAATTTTATTTTTAAAGATGATTCTAATTTTAGAGTGTAATAATAACCAGCCTAGATCCATCTTAACTCCAGATCTATCAAGCGCCGTGAGGGATCAAATCTCTCGAGGTGAAAAACTCTTTTTTGAGTGCAAAACTTGAGGAAAGGTTTTCACCTCGAGAGATTTGATCCCTCTCAGCGCTTGATAGATCCGGAGTTAAGATGGATCTAGGCTGGTTTCAGTTGTGTGCGACCAAGGAAAATCTGTCAATAATATCAGGAACATATTCTTAATTTTATCAATAATATGTAAATACATCTAATATTAACATAACCATTTTAAATATGTTAAATATGTCTGAGATTTAGAGTCATTTTAATTTTAAATTTGATTATTTACCTCAGTTTGTTGAGATGATAAATACTGTAAAATAACTTTAATGATGAAATAAAATTTTGAATGCAAAGTGACAATGTAATAATATTGAATGATAGAAACTGTGAATAATAAGAATGTAGCCAATTACGAATAGTCTTCATTGTGATCGATTTCAAACTATTTTCTTCTACTATTCTTATTTTCACCCATGTTAGTTTTGTTATATTTTCATATTGGTTATTTGAAAAGGACAGTTGGAATCGTAAACCATTTAAATATTTAGCTCGAGCTGTTGTAGTAAACATCATACCTTGTCTCTTTTGCTCTCCAATATTAATACTTTGAATTACTATAACACAAAAATCAATGTACATTGTCAATACTGTTTTGTGCTTACACTGAAATCATTGCACACACACTATTAATCCAATGAATTTGAAATTAATGTACCATCATACATCCAATTACATCAAATTGGAAATCAACATATACACTAAAATCAATGCAACAAATGCAAGAAATCAAATAATAATAGAAAACAACATCTGCACTAAAATCAATGCATCTAATGCAAGTAAAAAAATATGATTAGAAATCAACATCTACACTCAAATAAATGAGTCTAGTGCAAGTAGGAAAATAGGATTTAAAACCAACATCTACGCTGAAATCAATGCATTTACTGCAAGCAATCAAATAGGATTAAAAATCACCATCTACACTGAAATAAATTCATTTAGTGCAAGAAATCAAATAGGATTATAAATCATCCACATTTAAATCAATGCATTTAGTTAAATAATCTACATTTAAATCAATGCATTTAGTGCAAGCAATTAAATATAATTAGAAATCAACATCTACATTGAAATTAATGCATCTAGTGCAAGCAATCAAATAATATTAGAAATCACCATCTACACTGAAATCAAGGCATTTAGTGAAAGAAATAAAATAGGATTAGAAATCACCATCTACACTGAAATCACTGCATTCAATGCAAGCAATCAAATATGATTAAAAAAAATCTACATTGAAATCAATTCATCTAGTGCAAGAAATCAAATATAACCAAAAATCAAAAACTACGTTAAAATTAATGCATCTAGTGAAATCAATCAAACAAGATTAGAAATCATCATCTACACTGAAATTAATGCATTTAGTGCAAATAATCAGATAGGATTAGAAATCATGTACATTAAAATCAATCCATCTAATGTGAGTAATCAAATATCATTAGAAATCAACAGCTACACCAAAATCAATTCATCTAGTGCAAGAAATCAAATAGGATTAGAAATCACCATCTACACTGAAATCAATGCATCTATGGCAATAAATCTTCTTCCCTCTCTCCCCCATATATATCTATGTATCCCTCCATATCTCTTTTTTCTCTTTATCTCACCCCACCAAACACACTCTCTCTCTCACTCCATATCTATCAATTTCCTTGTCCCTACCTCGTTCTCTCCATCTATCTTTTTTTCTCTTCACCCTACATCTATATCTATATCTCACTCTATCTCTCTATATCAACTCCAGAACATAAACTCTCTTTCTCCAATCTATCTATCTATCTATCACTCCCGCCTCCTCCTCTCTCTCTCTCTCTCTCTCTCTCTCTTTTCCCCTTCCCTCCCTCTCTCTCACTTCTATCTCTCTTCCTTCCTGCTACCATTTCTCCCTCTCTCTCCATATTCTTCTTCACTCCCTTCCTCTCTCTCTCCATCTTTCACCCTCTATGTCTTTATTCTTACCTCCCCCTCTCTCCCTCTCCATCTTCATATCTCTTTCCCTACCTCTCTTCACTTTCTCTATTCGTTTCTCTCCCCCCCCCTCTCTCTCTATGTTCACCTTCCAACTTTGTTACCATATGCCTCTATCTCTCCTTCTCTCCCCCCTTCTCTCCATATCCCCTTATTTTTCTCTTTATCTCACCCCAAACATACACACTCCCTCTTCATCTCTCGCTTGTCACTCCCCTCTCTCTCCACTACTCACTCTCTATGTATTTCTTCTTCCGTCCCTCTCTCCTCATCTAGCTCCATCTCTCAATCCCTCCCTCTCTTCCCCTCCAAATCCATATTTCTATCCCTCCCTCTCTCCTCCCCTCCTCTCTTTCAAGTCCCCTATCTTTTCCTTCCTCTCTCTCCCTTTCTCTCCTACGTCCCTTTCTCTTTCCCCATCTCTCTCTCTCTCTCCATATCTCAATCCATCCTTCTCTCCCCCTCCAAATACATATTTCTATCCCTCCCTCTCTCCTACCCTCTCTCCTCCTCTCTTTCAAGTCCCCTCTCTTCTCCTTCCTCTCTCTCCCTTTATCTCCTACCTCCCTTTCTCTTCCCCCATCTCTCTCTCTCTCTCTCTCTCTCTCTCCCCCCTAAAATCCTCTCTTCCCCCATCACTCTCTTCCTCTCTCTCATCATTCCTCACTCGCCTCCTTCTATTTGACCCCCCAGCTCTCTTTCTTTCTCTCTCTCTCTCTCTATCCTCCAATCCTCTCTCTTCCCCCATCACTTTATCTCACTCTCCAACTATTTTAATTTTTATCTCCCTTTATCCTTCTCTCCCCCCTTGTCTCCATCACTCTTGTGTATCTTTATCTCACCCATAAGCATACACACTCTCTCTCCATATCTCCCTTGTCACTCCCTCTCTATGTATTTCTTCTTCCTTTCCTCACTCCGCCTCCAACTCCATCTCTCTATCCCTCCTTCTCTCCTCCTCCTCTCATCCTTTCTCTCTCTCCCTTTCTCTCCTATCTCCCTCTCCCTTCCCCCTTCTTTCTCTCTCTCTCACTCCCTACCCTCCAATCCTCTCTCCTTCTCCCTCCCTCTCTCCTTATCTCTCTCCCACCTCCATCTATATGTCTCCCTCTCCCTCTCTTACCCTTCTCTAATTCTCTCACTCTTCTCCCTCTCTGTCTCTTTATTCCTCTTCTCCCCTCTCCTTCAATTTATCTCCATATCTCCCTTGTCACTCCCCCTATTTCTCCACCTCTACCATATATCATGATATATTAATATGTATCACAATATAATAAATTTAATATTGAATTAATCTAAATATATTAAATTTAATAATATTAATATTTTAATATTAATTTTAGGGTAATAATGTTTTTTTTGGCATGGTATTAATAATAATTCGGTCCATGGTATGTCTATTAACACTGACAAAACAAAAGTTATGATTATCAAATCTAAGAAGGACACTTACGCTAATTTTATGTATGACAATAGTAACTTGGAGGAAGTGTCTTCTTACAAGTACCTAGGAATTGATATTCATCACAAACTCAACTGGAACTATAACATTCAGAAAAGGATTAATGGGGGGTGGAAAGCTTATTTTGGTCTTGAAAATAATTGTAAAATGACAAACCTCGTAATGTGGGATAGAAAGAAGTTCCTCTTTGAAACTTTAGTCACTCATGTTATCTTATATGGATGTGAGGTTTGGGGTTGCAGCATCTCTAGAGAATCCTGGAGAAATATTGAGCAAATCCAGAAGCGTTTTATAACTTATAACCTTAAAATTAAAAACAATACACCCTATCCTATTCTCCTTATAGAAGTGGGTCTTTCCCCTATTGAGAGCCTAGCTATGACTAGGCTTCTGTTGTACAAGCACAAGCTCGATAGCATAGGATACCATAGACTTCCTAAGCTAGCTTTAAATTCCAGCCAAAACCACCTAAGGCTTAAACGAGGTTGGTATAAAGACACTAGGGCCTGGTTAAACCATTGGGAGATCGACGAGAATGTTGCATTGCAAAACATTAATAACATTAAAAAAATTGTTACTTTTAAGTTCAAAGAAAAAATGTGGTGTGAGAAAGATCTAGAAGCTAAAAGAAAATTAAGATATTATAAGGAGGTCATCAACCCCACCCTAGAAGATCAAAAGTATCTATTTGTTTTAACTAGCTCAAAGAAGAAAATTAATATAGCCATGATTAGAATGAACTCTCATGAGCTCCATAGTGAAACAGGTCATTGGACAATTCCTAAAACACCATGGATGGAAAGGATCTACCATCTCTATGAGAATATGAACATCGAGGATGAAAATCACTTCCTCTTAGAGTGCCCCGCGTACAACCACATTAGAGCTCAATTTCATAATCTTTGTTGCAATACTGACCTTCCTAGCCTTTTAAGATGTCAAAATTATAGTGAGCTCAGGAGGCTTCCCTCCAAGCTTTTTGAGCATAGGAATAAAATCTTAAATCAAACTAAATAACTCTTTTCTTTAGGTCCGATAGACCAAAGATTGCTCTCAGTGGACGTTAACCACCACCATCATCATCACATTTATTTATTTACCATACCTCTTTTATAAATATGTTATTTGGCCCATGGTATTATTAATAATTTGTCCCATAGGCTTCACCTAAATAAAACCTTTTTTTGAGTTTTTTGTAAATATAAAGTGGTTTATTCAGTAAATATAAAAATCAGTTTTATTTATTTACCATACCTCTAGTTTATTTATATTTTTATTTATTTACCATACCTCCTTGAGTAATATAAAAAGAGGTTTTATTTATTTACCATACTTATGGTTTATTTATATTTTTATTTATTTACCATATCACTTTTTTCAGTGTTAGTAAACCTCTTCATATTTTAAGTTTATATAGTTTAAATTTATTTTTAATGAATTTTTAATTGTTTATTTATATGTTTATGTAAGTTATTGTTCAAGCCGATTTTTTTTTGGCTTCTCACATACTTACACATCGAGGTCATACTAGGTGTAGAATGCGCCTCTCAGCACAATAACATAAAATTTTTATTTTCAATGATAATTTAAATCGTACATGTAAATAGTTATTATTATTAATAAAATATTAGTAGCTTATTGTAAAAATATATTATAATATTAATATTAATAATAATATAAGAATTTTATTTTTAAAAACGATTCTAATTTTAGAGTGTAATAATAATAACATAAGAATTTTAATAAAATATTAGTATCTTATTGTTATTTAAAAATATATTATAAGTAGTTAGGCTCCTGATTGTTAGAGAAAAAAAAAAAAAATCAGGGTAGTCCCAGAAAATAACTTTTGAAGTGACTGAAAAGAGTCATTGCGGAACAAAAAGCAATTTAAGAAAAAAAATTCCAGTAAGAGAAAAGACTATGCACCGCAAATAACATCGATTTCAGAATGTGATGATTCCGACACAACCATGTTCATTTTGAACTTTTTAAAAATTAAAATTTACTTTAACCTTTCATTTATTTAACATTAAAATTTACCTGTCATTTATTTAACATTAAAAAGATACCTTCTCTGACATTTCGTAAACGTAAGACTATATATAATTTGGTCCACTCAGAAAAGTGATTTTGACATCTGGAAAATGATTTTTATACACAATGACAAGACTTAATAGTAAAAACAAAATTGTACACGATGACAAGACCTTAATGGTAAACTCATAAACAATAACAAGATTTTAATTTCTAAGTGCATAAAGTGAAGATGGGATTGGGTGGTTAAAAGTGAAGACGGGATTGGGATGAATTGAAGCGTAAAATGTAAGTGGTTTGATGCAGGAGTTCTGCTATAAAGCAGATCCCGCATATAAGAACACAACTGCTTCTTGAAACTCTGAAAAATACTCAAAGTTTCTACAATACAAATCAGCTCCCTTAACCAAATTTTGTGGCCAGATATTACATTGGGCGGTCTCTTGGCTCTTTGCCCTTTAAACCACTCCTCACTCACTCCCCTCAGCCCTTCAACTATTCAAGTGTGTTCTCCTCACAAAAACCACTCATATTTATACTAAAATAATGAATTTAATTCACTCCAAAAATCTCTCCACCTAATCCTCAACTAAATCTAATTTAAATTCATTTTAGGTGTGGACTCAACTAAGTCCCGTACATAGCATTTCTACTCCCTAATTTTGCTACTTAATTCTATTTTCTCTCATATCCTTTTAATTAATAAAAGAATATTTATAAAATCCTCACTTTTCTAAATTATCTCCTATTTTATTTAAAAATAAAAAATTAATTAATAAAACAATTAAAATGTCACACCCCCTTTTATTACATATTAAAAAATGAAATTTTCCCTTGATGCTCCTGCATCAGACTCCCAAGGTTGAAATTAATCATGATCGCCTGATCATGTGTTCGGATCTGTGTCTGCATGGATCCCATATCTTATGCTGCAACTTCCCACTTGTCGCTGCTTCTATCTGTTGTTCTTCTCCAGGTCTCCACACTTTATGCTGCATCGCCCCACTGACTATGTTTTCACAATCTTCTGTTGTGTTTCTTTTGCTGCTTTTTCTTTGTTTTACTGCTGCTGGCAACATTTCAGTATGCTGCTCTGAAATTCCCTCCTCCATCAGCACATCAATATGTTGTTTCAATTTCTCTGTGAGACTATCAGTTAGTCCCTCCTCCACATCCTCTGTTTGAAAAATGTTTCCCTGTTCTGTGTCTTTCAATAACTTTCCCTGAAAATAGGTCCTCTGCTTTTCCAACTCTCTCCTCTAAAGATCTAACTTCCGATATAACTGAACAATCTCAACTCGAGTAGAACTCGGAAATTTTATACAACTTTCCATACCTTCACTTTCTATTGACCAATCATCAGATGCTCCTTCTTCCCCCGCTTCAATATTCTACCGAATATTTCCATAAGACCCCTCTGTCTTCATTCTTTCCTAAGATCTTGCTATCTCAGCATCATTCTGAACAAATTTCAGATTCAACTCTTCTTCTTTAACAAACTTCAAAGTTTGTTCAACACCCTGTGATATACCTGTCATCACATACAAATCATTAGTTTTAAACACACAAGACCTTGTGACCTCACTGGATGCTTCAGTCGACATCTCTCTTTGTTGTTCTGAATCCTTCATTTGATTCAGTTCTTCTGTAGATTTCCCTTCTGTCTCATCACTACTTCCATTCTCCCTCTGGCAATCTTCCTGAATTTCCCTGGTTTCAACATCATTACATTGTAAAATTTTGTCAGCAATCCCATTAAACAAATACACTTGTTTACCTCCTTGGAATTTTCCTTCAGTATTTCCACTTTGTTCCCGTTCCATAACAGCTTCGACTTGTTGTCTTACCTCAAACAAGAAGTCAATTGTGATTTCTTCCTGTTGTAACCAATCAACACATTCCTTCTCTGAAAGGAATTCTCTACCAGACTTTACCTCAAGAGCTTCATTCTCCTTCGTGACAGTTCCATCAGACTGCTCACCGCCTTTCGCATATCTTGCAAACATACATAAACTGTGAGAAAAATTGCAAGGCTTCATGGCCTCATCTGTTTCTCTCGCCATCACTTCTTCAGATGCTTTTGAACTATCCCAATAGTTCATGAGATCTTCTCCACTGATCTCTTCACCCAGAATTTTGCCATGTTTCGGGCCACAAATGGAAACATCCATTTTCAACTCAGCCTCTCTGAGTTCTTCACAACTCAACATCTACTCGAGCTTCCTCAGCTCCTCCATCAACTGTATGTTTACCTGCTTTTCCCTTCTTGCGTGTAGCGTCTGCCACTTCACCTTCCTTCTCATGGTCCAACCATGTGTCTGGTTTCTCACATTTTCCAGCAACAACTCCATTAACAATTCAAGGTGAATTGTTATCTCGGCCTTCTCCCGCTCATACTCTTCATCAAATCTCCGAAAATGACTATTAACCGTCATCTTCCCCTCCTTTGTGAATTGCATCTGTTCACGTGTGGACTTCATTTAAGCCACTCCCCCACAATCCTTCGCACTTGTCATTCATCAAAATGCAACTTCTCCTGCTGTGCTTGGCTTCTCTGTCTTGGGACCAATCCCTGGCAACCTCTTGCTACAAATTTCTGCAAACAACACCTTGGCATGCATGTGTTATTTGATAGTAACCCAAAGGGCTGCAAACCCACATTCACACTCTCAAATGCATATAAAAATGCATTTCAAATTAATGCCCCAATAAAATTTGGAATCTGGCAAACCCGCCAAACTCATAACGCACACTTTCTTCAATTTTCCAAATAAGAATGTACCTCAATTTTCACAATCTGGGTAATCTCAATTTAACATGCGGAAGCTATCTTTTAACCCAAACAATCAGCCCAAAAATTTAAAATCTCATGTTGAAGCTTTATTACTTGACAATAATTATAAAATCATTGAAATACCCACCTTATGATTTTAAATCAACTATTGAAAAGGCCAATTAAGCCCAAAATAATGGACTTCATCTCTCACCCTCATGGGAGTTCTATTAACCTTTATTAAAACTCATATAAGCCCAGTATAACACTCACCAAATTTAAAGTTTAATTGACCCAAGTTACAAACTTGGTTTTCAAGCAACTCACTTAATTTCACCCTTAGACCTTGTCACAATTCAATATAATAATGATCTTTGCAAATATTATATTCGTTTAGGCCCACAGCTATCATACCTTATCAACAAAGAAAACAACGCTCAACATACCAGTGTTAAAAAGCCAGTAGCTTTCAATATGCAGATACCCTTAGATTTTCACCTTCAATCTATTCAAGGTTCCATGCGCCTTCATCATCATTCCCTTGAAACTTCCTTTGCGCTATCAAATTAAGTTTTCAACCAGATTCATGGAGTCCAATTTTCTGCAATTGAACTAAGCTTCGATTACTGCCTCCAATGGATTCAATTCTGCCCTTACTGTTCATGGATTCTAATTCTGCTTTCAAATAATCACTGCGTCTAATTGAGCCATCACTGTCTTTTTATTCAATCGACTGTTTTAACACCACTGCAATCTCTTCCAACGCTAGTTCTCAACTTCAAAGTCGCTTCACATTTCACTGCAAAATATTTCCATGCTCTTTTCATGGTTCACTTCCGATTCTTCTTCATGTCGCCCTCACGGCTTCAACACAATTCCTTAGCACTGTTCTTAGATCCAAATCGACCATCACAGCAAAGAATTGATACAAACTCCCCTTAAAAGCAGCTTGAACATTTTTCTTAAGAGAAAAACTGCATAACATTCATATGAAATGAAAAAGTGATAGCAATAACCATAAATTCTGCATTAAATATAATCTCCCATCACAACAAACAACCAAAACTTCATATCAACCTTCACAACACAGAATCCAACTTCATATCGACCATCACAGGAAAATCAATGGCTATATACATCGATTTTTTTCCATTGCCTAACACAGCAAACAATCGATGTCAAACTTTAATCGATTACCACCGAAAATACCCAACATTCATGTTAACCATCATGGCAAGAGATCGGTGTTCTAACATTCATAGCGATCGCAACACAATTCTACTCGGCAAACAACAGCCAGTCATTCACAAATCTGGAATACGCATTACAGACTGTCATACAAACCACATCAATGTGTCACAGCATTCTCTCCAGCGTACATTCCAGATCCACGCGATTTAAAGGTCGAATGCTATCAACATACTCTTCAGCTCCAGGAAATCGTTCCACTATTTCAACGCTGATCCAGCTATTGCTGAATGTTGCAGAATCGGCTTTGTCAATCACTGCTTCAATAACCCAACTCCAGCTCCACACATCTGCTACTCCATAATGCTGTCACAGTTTGTCTCTGTGCCTATCACCTGCAAACGCAAATCCGACAAAGCCAACCATACACTACGCACTCATTTCAATTCTTTAATGAACTCCTATCTCTTAACAAATCCACGCTATGCACAAGTCCTTGAACTTGTAGGTGTTCTGCAACACAGACTCAATGACGAACTCATCGTGCACAACTTACTCCATGCTTAAAAAAACATCAAATGAATTTCCAAACAAAACCAAAATTCTCCACATACCAGTTTTATTAAAAGCGTGTAAGTGAATTATGGCACTTACAGTTCTTCTGCAATTTCAGAACTATACCTTCGACCCACGGCTTCAATGCTTGACTCACAGTTCATTATGCTGGAACTCTACGTTCAACATACTAGCAGAGTTCGTCATTCAACTACAGCGTTCCTCCACCATGGCAACGCTTCTGCAATTGACTTGCCACCCTCACTATTCAGAATAACAACTCCGACTTCTCCATCGTTGTTCAAGTTTGTCACAGTGTTAACGCATTCACCCTGCGTTAAATTTGATAACAGATGTGGGTAACACGACCACCCTTCGCGGGTACGAATCCCTTCTTTACCTCTGTGACACAACAAAATCGATCCCAAAATAAATAAACAGATTTTTATTACAAACTATGCGCCTCCTTTGCCGTTGACTTATAAGCCAGATCCATTCTTATGCCTCGGTCCAGAACTCCACTCCAGCATTTATTCAAACTCTGCGTACATTTCATGGATGTAATGTCGCTCTCTTCGCTTCTGGAATCGAATTAAGCATTGGTTCATGCTTATGCTCACAGCTTCAAACCACTGTTACACGTTGACTACACATTTTCAATGCCAATTACAATTGCTTTCAACACACTCAGTTTCATTCGATTGCATAATGTTCCTTCAATGTGATACTCCGCATGTTCAATAACCCGTCCAACAATTTATTCAGGTTACCATCATCGCATTTCAAGAGGATATGCCACCGTGAGCTTGAATTGAAATTCAATTTCAATCCTTTTCATATATAATTGATCTTCCCAGTGATCGATATACCCAATATCAAACTGGAATTGAAACTCGATTTCAGTCTTCACGTGTAATCGATCCCTGCATTAATTGAATACACCAACTGTTCATACAATTTCCCTCCTTGCGATTGATCTCAAGCGGTATTCCATTTTAAAGCCAGTGCTACAGCTCAACTTTGAAAGCATCCACGCCTCTCTTCAATTAAATCAACGACCAATGCTTTAGATCGATTCAAAAGTTGCTTCACAATTCACTTGCAGCTCGACAGCGCTTCTACGCTCAACTAATGTGCGCTCTTCAATCCGGAAAACACCACACATCTGGTTATGCAACCAGCGTACAAGCTCGTTCCTGAAATCAAAACCCATATACAACATACATAATTGCAATTTCAACCAGGCAGCTCTCCCGCTTTGATACCAAAAATGATGCAGGAGTTCTGCTATAAAGCAGATCCCGCATATAAGAACACAACTCCTTCCTGAAACTCTGAAAAATACTCAAATTTTCTACAATAAAATCATGGAAAACATCTAACTTAGTTAAACATGAAGGTGGAGAAAAAAAAAAAGAGCCATACAAATCAACTCCCTTAACTATATTAAAATTATGTGGCCAGATATTACATTGGGCGGCCTCTTGGCTCTTTGCCCTTTAAACCACTCCTCACTCACTCCCCTCAGCCCTTCAACTATTCAAGTGTGTTATCCTCACAAAAACCACTCATATTTATACATAAATAATGAATTTAATTCACTCCAAAAATCTCTCTACTTAATCCTCAACTAAATATAATTTAAATTCATTTTAGGTGTGGACTCAACTAAGTCCCGTACATAGCATTCCTACTCCCTAATTTTGCTACTTAATTCTATTTTCTCTCATATCCTTTTAATTAATAAAAGAATATTTACAAAATCCTCACTTTTATAAATTATCTCCTATTTTATTTAAATATAACAAATTAATTAATAAAACAATTAAAATGTCACACCCCCTTTTATTACATATTAAAAAATGAAATTTGCCCTTGATGCTCCTGCATCACGGTTAAAGATCAAGAAGTTTGAAATTTTATGACTTTAAATGTTATTGGGGATTGGGATGATATGAGAATGTAAAAGTTAACCAAATTTATATTGGATCTATTTTCACCTATTTGGGTGGCATGATTTATATGGTGAAATGAAATTTGTTGAATTTATGTATGTTTTTGTTTAGGGTGATGTATAGCTTGGGAGACTTCTCTCCAAGCTTTTTGAGAATAGGAATAAAATCTTAAATCAAATTAAATAATTCTTTTCTTTAGGTCCGATAGACCAAAGATTGGTCTCAGTGGACGTTAACCATCATCATTATCATCATCATCAATTGACTGATTTAGATTTATTTATTTTTTAATTTAAAGGCTTCTATATTAATAAAATTTGGGTTTATTGGAGAAATTTTGAGATTTAAAATGAGCCTCAAAATAAAAATGTATAACCAAAATAAATTTTATAAGAATTAATGGAATTCAAGATGATGATGTCAATCATGGGATGCTTCACCATTTTTGGGGTAAAAAAATAAAATAAAAATTTTCAACTCGTATTTTCAATTTATCTCCCTATGGTTTTACTCAAATTTCGAGCGAAAGCACTTGTTACATGCAAAATTTAATTCCTCGTCCAAGGAGTACCCATGATTGCAATCAAATTTTTCATGTATTTCTCATTTTTCGTGTATCAGACTCCAACGAAAGTATGCAACATGGGTACTCCTGGATGAGGAATTAAATTATCCATCCAACAAGTGCCCCACTCAAAATTTGAGTAAAGTCATTAGGAGACAAGTTGAAAATACGAATTGAAAAGGTAGTTTTTTATTTTTTCCCTCTAAATTTTGATGATATAACCTAATCTTTTTATTATTATTTCTGTTATTATTTTATAATATTCCTTAGGAGGCTCATTTTAGACTTCAAAATTTCTCTAATTATGGGTCAGAACCCTTACATAACCTTTCTGATTTCCAACTGTGTAGATATTCATTTGACCATACAAAATTTATGCCAACACTATGGATGCATTTCTTCCTTAGGATAAATATGTATATAATTATAATTCTAAAAAAGAATAACCCTAAAACCAAGATATATTTACATTGCAACACAAAGCAATAGGATGACTTGAAAAAAGAAAAAAACTGAACCAACCAAAGAGAACCCATCAGCTGTGGCCATTTACAGGAATGTCGTTCCTTCATTGTTGATGGTACTTCTTTTTGTCGAGTGCAACACTAGAGCTGGTGCCACCATTATCTACTTTCACGTTGCCACTTACTGAATTCTGAAGTGAAGTGATCCTAGCACCAAGAGTTGCAACTTAGTCTTGGATTATTAAATGAAATTTCCAGTCTTTCCAAAATCCTAAGGAATTTGGCCTCCACAGTACTTGAGAGGACTAAGGTCGTGATTCGACCATTTCATCTTGTTGCTCTCTTGCCACCCTTAATGCCTCAACTGCATCCAAAATTTTTTCAATCAATTGAACAATAATACTACGATCTAGAGAGGATTGAAGATCTTCCATACTGCAACAAAATTGCTACACCCCAAGCCTAATCACTCTAGAAGGTTTCTTCCACTCCACAATACCAAACAAACAAAATTCACCATGGAAGCATTTAGAGGCACAATCCCCTTTATAAATAAGATATGAAACACTTCCACGAGCTCATCTAAGAAAGTAATTATGAATCCCACCCATATTATGTCGGAGGACGCTAAGAGCATTAGGAAATTAGCACATTAGATGAGTAATTAACTTAGTTTCACAACACGAAGAAGGAAATGCAAGAGTCATATCGACTTCCAACCAGACTAGACTCGCATAAGTTGATATCAATGTTGATACTAGAATACACACAGGGAGTGAGAGAATTCATGACACTTGTGAGATGGGAAGAGGCACCTGGAGGAAAAAATTAAAACTCGATGCCAAAGTATATTGACAGACCATAACCCAATGTTGCTTAACATTACGAAGGAGAGTTTAGGACCAATTGCCTTGAAAGACGGATGTCCCATCCTTTTGAAACATGTAATTTCTAGTTGTATTGGAATTTGAAGTCGAAAAATGACGGCTATGAATTCTTAACATAATTAAGGGATGTGGGAAATTTTACAATTTCCTTAATCCAGCTGAATTTGACCTTGGGTCATCGCTGAGCCTCTTTTGGCCAGTGCATCAGCCATAGAATTAAGATGCATGTAAACATAGACAAATTCTAAATGCTTAAACTGAGAGGATAATAAGAGAATTCAATGAAGGTAGGTGGGAGATCAACACTCAACCCATGTCTAGCCTTGAAAACCTAGTGAATTATTACCATCGAATCAGAAAGAACCAAAATAATGGAAAAATTTATTTCCAATGTCGTTATGAGGCCTTTCCAAAGAGCCAAAAACCTTTCCCAATTGTTTGTTGAATGGCGTAGACCCCATGCAAATTGTGCTTCAATTTTTTCATTAGGGACAATAAGAACCCCTCCTGCTCCTGTCTCCCCTAATTTATTGTTATAGTTTTATCTCAAGGTTTACATACAACTATATTGCAAGAGATTTATGAATAGTAATGTTTTTTCTTTGTTGTTCAACCAGTTTTGTGTTTAGAAATTGTTCATGTTGGTAAGCTCTCATAGCTTGGCAACTATCTCCATTGTTTTCATGATTGTACTGAAATGCACTCCACTCACCAATATAAGAGAGACGTTGTAGTAGTGTATTAGATTAAGAATTAAATAATAAAAGTAATAATAATAATAATAAAATGTAACATTGACTTAATTAAAAATTAATAAATTTATTCAATTCAATTTATTATATATAATCACTTTCTCTTTAGAAAATTATAATATGCATATCCCATTCAAATAAATTTAAATAAAAATATTATACTTTATAACATATAATTAATAAACATATAATTTTTTTTTAAATATTTCTATATATAAAGATATGAAATATATATAAAAATAAATAGCATCTATAAATTATAATGATTCATATTCGTAACCATTATCTTTTAAAAATTTATATTTTAATTTAATTAATAAACATATAAAAACTTTGATTTTCTTTCACGGCTACAATGTTGTATATATTGTTGATACTTTCAACATATATCATGTCACGAAAATTGAACCTCATTGGGGAGGATTCCATTGCTTCATCCTAACCACCCAAGATAACCATGTTGATGAATGATCATATACAAACTTAATACATTAACATTATGTGTGTGTGTGTGTGCACATTATTACAATTTTAATTATACTATAAAAAAAAGAATATTCCCATATATAGATATGTGAAATTTATATAATATTAATTATATTATTAATAATACATTTTGATTCATATTAATTCCATATTTACCAAGTACAAAGAGGAATCAAGTCTTTAGAGATGTAAATATTTCCCCAAGTTTTGTGCTAAAAAAGAAGGTTGCATCAATATAGATCCATCTTAACTCAATATATATATATATATATATATATATATATGAAGGTAACATCTACAATTTGCTCCAAATTTTCCTCTGTTAAGGTAACCTCGGTCTCCCTACCAGGCCTCGTAGCTCGCCGCTTCGTTCGCTGGCCCTTGAGAGTTTCAGCTGTTCGTTTCATGCCACGCGGGGAATCAACACCCTTCACATCTAGACCCTCTGTGTCCATGTCCTACTGCGATTCCTACTTTGTGCCCTACACTGCGTCCTTCGTCCTGGCGGAGTCTTCCTGGCCACGTCCTTATGCATTCTTGGCGATATCAGGCGGGGTGGTCTTTGGGATTGTGCTTGTACCAGTAGTGTCAGCTGCACCCGATTTGAATCCAAATCTCTAGTGCAGTGGCCAAGTGGTGATGAGCTGGTCAATTTCCTCATCAGTGACCATGTAAGGCAGCGACATCCAAGCTGGATCCTTACGGCCCTGAATTTTCACATTGTGGATTGTGACTTGGATTATTGCGATGCTCTTGTATTTATCGTAGACCGCCGACGACAAGTGTGGCCGAGAGTGAATTACTGCGATGAGTGTGCTCTGAAATAGCACCCAAAAGACTTTTTTCTCCTTGATCCGTTGCTCATGCTTTGAATCCCATAAGTTCACGTATCGCGCCCCTTCACACATGTCTAGTTCAAGCTTAGGGAGGACTGATACTTCAGGGGCTTCCCATACAACCAATGCAATTAAGAGCAACAACCAAGAGTAGTAGAATGCCCTCCCATGATCCTGGGCCTCGCGCACGTTTTCCAGAAACTCATTGCAGAGGAATTCTGACCAGTTAAACCAAACCCATTTTTCACAGCGTCCAGCAAGTTGAATCACATAGGTGGGGACAGTCGTGGCTTGACACTTGCGCATCATTTTGCAAGCCAGCAGCAAGGTACCCATACGCACTACAGGGTCGTTAATGGTGTTGATTATGAACCCTCTGGTGTTGCGCTCTACATGGTATTTTTCTCGCACCTTTTCGGTGATCGGTTGCGCGTACTTCTTGCCGACGCACTCCATGGGATTCTGTCCCTCCATGGGGAGACTAGTGATGTGGTGAATCAAGGCAGTATCGAGGGGAATGCAGTCCTAGATCCACAAGCTGTCGTCATGGATTAGGGCTAGAAGCTGTCACACGACTTAGTCAGTTACATTGTATTGGCCAAAGTGAGGTATATGCATCAAGCTCAGTAATCCAGATTTTTCTAACCCACATGCCCATGACATTTGTACGACCCTTATTACGTCGTCCTCCAGTACTCTTTCGAGGTACTGCTCAGGTATCAATTTAGGGAAGGCCTCCAGGTTAGCAAAGTCGTGATCGTTGAACTTGATTGAGGAAAGCTTGTCGTATGATTCTCCAATTATGGGGACTTCTCTCGGAATCAGCGGAATTTTCATATAGGAGCGCAAACCCTCAAGATTCTTAGGTGTGCGCACCGAGGGCCTTTGGGGCCGAACATAGGGCGGCATCCATGTGATTGGGGCAACGAGTTGAGCTTCTTCCTGCACAGACAGAGGTCGCCTTTTTGGGTTAGGTGAAGGTGCCTTAGGCACCGCTCGGGAAGATTGCACATTCCAGGGTGAGGTGTGCAGCTTCCCCTCAGCCCATTTCATGGCCCTCCCCTGCCCTTGCTCCTGGCCCTTCCCTTTACTCTTCTTTTTCTCCACCTACTTCCCCTTGGTTGGTGTGGACAAGAATTCTTCAACTTCAGTGGTGACCTCCAATACTTCATCGGATGCTAGCTCCATAGAGGCCACGATCTGCAATGATTCAGTGAGATTGGTTTCAGTAATTCTCGCTCGGAAGACGAACTTGGGGCTACTACTATCAGAGGGGGTAGCATGCCCAAACATGAACATAGCACAATAGTTACGGTAATTCTCAAGGCACAAGATTTTCGGAGCTGCGGAACCCAATTCGGAGCTTCCCTTCTCCATTTATAGTGTTGAAGAGTGAACAACGGTTGGATGAAACTTAGCTAAAACTTACCATCACGGAAATGGTAAAAATTGTTCGGAAATCGCCACATTAATTTCCTACTACCCACTTCTTCCAATGGTAAAGATGGCTTTTTACCTAGCGGTACTGTTCCAACAGCTATTTTTCATAGATGTGTATTACCCCTACTTTCCTAGTGCACCTCCCTAGGCTTCCAGACCTGTGGTCGACCCCTGCTCTCCCAGTGCACCTCCCCAGGCTTCTTGACTTGCGGTCGACCCCTGTGCATGCAACGGGCCTGCCTGCATTTAGCCTCTTGCCTGTGCGTATTCCTCCTAATGCAGTGACTCTGGCCATATATTCATTTGAGCCAGTATGGTTTGAGATGGCTACCGTTAACATATCCTGGTACAATATCACCGCGCAATGTACCTAATCGGACAACTCCTCCATCATTGATTTCCTTTATCATGTAGGGGCCCAAGGAGTGTTGACGGAACTTTCCCGGGTGTTTCGCAAACTGGTTATCGTATAGCAGGACCAATTCTCCTTCCGAAAAGACCTTCTGCCAAATATGTCTATCATGCCATTCTTGGTAAATGAGCCTCGTGGTAATTCAATGTACCACTTGGCAGCTAATCCTATTAACGTTCTCTGAAAGAGTCTAAGTCGAATGGAATCGTCGATTAATGAGTTGGATGCACACAAAAGGTGGTAATTCATGACATGGTTAGAAGGATCCTCTCTTGATTTTCCTTCAAACTTAGGGATATAATTGGGCAACTTATGTGGCATAGGCGGCCAATATGGATGATAATAGATAGGAACATTTGTAAGGCGAGATAAATTAGTTAAATCTAGATTTTCTATGAATGGTAATTGATGGGTAGGATCTTGTTGATAACCTTGTGAGACTAAACCAGTCCCAAGAGGAGGATAACCAGGATATCCAGGAATGTCCTATGCATTGGGAATCAAAATGCCTCCCGGGTAACCAATAATAACCAGACCATACTGGGGTTGAACAGGTGCCTGATATGTATACCCAGGGTACGGTTGTTGCGGGTAAGATGTATTTTGAATAGGTCCATATTGATACGGCCCCTAATATGGTTGATAAGTAAATTGAGGTTGACTTTTTATAACTGTACTTGTACCAGGTTGTCTCTTCAGCATCTGAACAATAGTCTAAATTGTAGGTCCAGACTGAGAAATAGAGACTTGAGGAATTTGTACCGATGTTTGAGGGGAAGAAGTAATAGGAGCTGTAGATACTCCAAGAATAGGTGTGGTAGGTTGAACAGAAGTCTGAGCAGTAGTTTTGGGTGGAGTTGTAGGTGTACTCGGACCAGGTTGTTGAACAGGACCAGATGCGAGTGTTTGAATGACAGTTTGGATAGGTTGTTGGGGTTGATTATAACCAACTTGTTGTCATCTTGATAATAAGGTACTTGAATATTTGGTTGTAAATTCTGTTGGACTTGATATGGATCCAACACCATTCCGGGATATGAAGGTCCCAATGAAGGTTGTACATAAGACAAACCGTAACTTGGTTGAACATATGGCTGATAATTGACTGGATAATTTCCACCTCCTTGTAACATTTTTTGTTCTGGATAGAACTTTTTTCCTAAAGGAGGTTGCAATCCTTGAGCTGGGTATTTCCCTTGAGGTTGATATTGACCTTGAGTCACATACTGATCTTGAGGCATATACTGTCCCTGAGGCTGACCTTGGGGTATGTATTGTCATTGAGGTTGATACTGACCTTGAGGTATGTACTGTCCTTGAGGTTTCCCCCCAGGCGATAAATTACTACCTTGAGAACCGGGGTTTGGGATATTTCCAAACATCATATAAATTTGCTCATTGTTCAAAGTTCCAGTATTTGATTCATTCGGGCCAGATGATGACATAGATTTGTTGGGAAGAGGAGATGCTCCTGAGAATTTACCAGAGAGCGACTAATAGCCTACAGGAACAGACAGACCTCCATAAAAAATGTTTTTGGCAATTCAGTAAACATAGATGACTCACTAGACATGTTTAGCGAAGGTCTATAACCTATTGGTGTAGGGAAAAGGGGAAAAGGGGTGGTGAATACTCTAGACCTACGTTTTGTAGAAAAATCTGTTAATGAAGAGTGCCATGCTTCTTGTCTGAAAGGACTGTAAAAAATTGATTCACATTCTTTGAGATTTAAAGATTCCTGAGCTGACGGAAGAAAAAATTCTTCTTCAGTATCAATAATTTCTTCAATACTAATGAGACCAGGAGGAATATCTTCTGTGATCTAGTTTCTTACTCTGGGTGAATCAGGATGACCAGAAGTTGGAGGAGCGAATTATAAAGTAGGTTCAGACGTAGCAGATTCAATTTCCGGTTCAAAAATTTCAGGTTTTTCAGCTGATAACTCACTTGTTGCAGAAGCAACTTCAGTTAATTCGGAAATCGAAATTGTTTGTGGAGTATGTTATGCTATTTGCGGTTGATCTACTTCACAATAAGGATGAATAATTATTGATGATTCTTTGTGTTCTATTAATCCAGTTCTACTGATAACATTTGGTATCAGAGATTTAAGTTTTTCTAATTAGCTTGGTGTATACTCAGGGGGTTTCCCCTAAGTTCTACGCGACTGTCTTGGTAATTCTGCCACGATTAAAACTTTTAACACACAAAAACAAAGAAAATTTTAATCAAATGATCCTAAGGTCACTAAGAAAACAATCAAATGAATCACACGCCTATAAAAAATCTAAGATATCAATCCACACACAAACAGTAGATTCCTGCAGTAAAAACACTAGTTGGTGATGAAATCCAACATCGTAGAATTTTAATGCAGAAATGGTGGTTGGAACAATTACCCTGACAACCTGCTTAACGAAACAGACCGGTGCAAGTTTCTCCACTTAAACCATCTCGAGTGAAGATAACCGTCCGAAGAGTCCAAGTGGGTCTAGCTGACGTCTACTCCAGGTACAGTGGGACCTCCCCTCCACCGTCACCTTGGGAGAGAATCCTAAAGTTTATGGCCACTAAGGTCACCAACGGGAACACATATACCTGGGGGAACAGTTTACGATACGATATACACGCAAGGGCAGAGTAACAAGCTCAATCCCCTTAAAGACTTCTTGACATAATCCAAGGTTTACCGACAAGTGACCCCAGGCTCCTCGACAATGGTCTATCCGAGGTTTACCGTTTTTAATACATGCACATATTCTATCATTCCCAATGAGATAGGTATGATTACCTCACCAGTTCGGATATGATTTCGTGCTTGACTCCTTTAGGAGGAGCTTCCCAAAGTAGATATGCTATAATTGGATTTTCCTACTGCAAGATCAACTACTTGTTTGTTTTTACTGTCTTGGAAAGTTAACTAAAACCTATTCCAAGACACTAGCCTAAGCTATGTTGGTGGAAAAGAGCCCTAGAAAATATAAAATTTCTAGATTGATTTTAATTAAGCGTTACTTTTAATTGGCAGTTTCTTAGGACAGTAGGTACAAAAATGAAAATTTGATGATGTTTTAATGACCCGACTCAAAATGCGCTATAATGCATCTATATGATAAACAACTCATTTCTTTTCAATGAAATCTAACTAGGGAAAGAGTTGAGAGATTTTCAGAAACTTTCAAAATATCAATTATTTCTTTCCTATATGAGAAACTTTGAAAAGAAGACAATTCAGATATTTCAATTCCAAAAAGATCTTTTGCTCAAAATGAAATTCCCTATATCATTAAGATCGGAAAAAAAACAAACTTCTTCCAAAATAAAATAAAAAAACTTTAAAACTACAAAATTCAAAACTAAAAGAAATTTCTAATTTTGAACTCTATCTAAAAGTTGCAGGATGTCTTAACTCAGTTTGTAATATAACTAAGATCTTCCACTTATTCTAGCAAGGAGACAAGCATCCAATAATAGTTTTAAAAATGAGATTCAAACCTTATCTATGCAAAAGTTTTTCTAATTTTTCTAATAAAAAAAAAATCAAATTTTGATAAGAGTAATAATTGTATCAAGTTCAATGGCTCAACAGAACAATGACATACCAAATAGCTGAGGTATACAGAAGTTTCTGATTCAGAGCAATGGGAGGACAAGGCAACATTTACTCATAAAATCAAACTAACTGAAAAGATCATTTTAAACATAGAATTACTGCAAGAAATTTTCACAGAAGTCTTTGAAAACCAAGAAAATTGGGTAAAGAAAAAAAAATCAAGTAATGGCATGTGAGAAAACAAAATTTCTACTTTTTCTAAAATTTTCCAAAGGTCCGCATTTTTTAATGGAATAAGGTGCGGTACCGCATTGTATTCTACTAAAGATGTTGGAAATATGATGCAGGATGTTGTCCTTGATGGCAACCCACTGAATGAAGATAAAGACATGCGACTATTGACATGTGTTGTCCTTGATGGCAATCCACCTGATGAAGTTATGCTTGACTTGATGGACTTAGTAAATGATGTAAATCTGATGTGATATGATGTTTGTTGACAATATGATGCTAAGTGTTGTCCTTGAAAGGCAACTCACTTGATGAAGATGATGACAACTTAATTGATGAAGTTGTGCTTGAGAGAATATGTTCCTGATGAAGAAAATATGATGTTTCTACAATGTGTACAGAAGGCAATGAAGAAAGGAATTCAGAATGTGCTCAAAGAATGATGAAAAGAGTATGTCTCTATGTATACGCGGATATTCCTAGGTGAAGTCGCGTATGCACGCGGAAAAGAACGTGCCAAGTCGCGTATGGGCTAAAGCGCTCAAAAAGTGCAAAACCAAGGGTAACCACCATGGTATTGACCCATTGTATTGGGTAATGATCCGCCTAGTTGACCCCGTCCTGGTAGTTTTGGGCTCATGGTATTGTTTAGGCCCATGGTATTGAAAAAGGGGCTCATGGTATTGAAAAAGGAAAAACCTATATAAGGAGAAGAAATTCATTGTGCAAAACATGAGTGTGAGAGCAAGATGCCTGAGCTTGAATGAATACTTCTCTATGAAGTATATCTGTATGGAAAGGGTAAAGGTTTGATGATAGATCTGAATCTATGATGCACCTATGAAGAAATGATGAAGCGGGATGTCTAGATCTGAAATGTATTTGTATTTGCTAGATCTGTTTATGGAGTGATTAGATCTGTGATGAGGCGAACATCTGTCTGAAGTAAAGAGTTGAATCTGAACTGAATATCTGATCTGATGAAGTATGCTGCTCCGTAATGATTGAAGATCTATACGCTACTTCGCCTCGGAGGAAGCGCGTATATACGCGGCTTCAGCGAAGAGAAAGCGCGTATGCGCAATAAATTATACACTGAGGTATACGCTGGTTTGTGTGGATGGAAGCGCGTATATACGCAACATCAGTAAAGGGAAAGCGCGTATGCAAACTAGGGTTTGCTAAAGCAAGGGGTATGAAATATCTGATCTGTTCTGCTGTGTTTCTGCTATCTGATCTGTGTTGATATGTATCTGTTGGTGATGTATGTTTGTGCTTAAAAGTATGGAAAGGGTCCAGTGTGAAAATATGATGAAAGGTGGCCTGCAAGTGTTTTTCTATTGAAGTTGTTGGATCCAGTGTGAAAATTGATGAAACGTGGTCCAAGGTGGTGCTGAGGGTTGTAGCCTTCAGTCAGGGGGTTGTAGCTCCCTTCCAGGTGAGGCTGGTAAACGAGATCGGGGGGTCGTAGCTCCCCTCCAGGAGAGGCTGGTAAACGAGTCAGGGGGTTGGAGCTCCCTTCCAGGAGAGGCTGGTAAACGAGCGCAGGTGGGTGCCTGCGTGCTGGTCAAGTCTGCGCCAGTACATATGTTGTAAGATGTTTTCTCTATAATAAAATATTGAAGGCTGAGCAACTCCAGCGGTGGTTTTCTCCCGATTTGGGTTTCCACCTAAAAATCCTGGTGTTCATGTGTGATCCTTTGTGTGATGGTTTATTCTGTTCTTACTGCACATGTTTACTGTTTATTGAACATCTGATGAATGAATGATGGAATAATATAAGTGAAGGTTTAATGACAGATCTAGATCTCTGTGTATACGCTAGTTTCATAAAGGGGATCCGTGTATATACGCTAGTTTACTGAAGGAAAGTAGCGTATGGGTTTTAAGGAATGAAAAAGTAAAAAGTTTTGAATATGCAGTAAATACTGATTCACCCCCCCCTCTCAGTATTTTCCCAACAATTGGTATCAGAGCGGGTCCTTGTGCAGAAGCTTGATCGCTTGAAGGAGATCCGTCGCAATGGGAAGTCAAGAAGGGGTAATGTCTATAAAGCCACCTCTATTCAATGGAAGCAATCTGATATTCTGGAAGGTACGAACAAAAGCATATCTGCAAAGTCTTGGTGCAGATGTATGGGCAATCGTGGAAGAAGGTTATCAATACCCGGCAAGTATTCCTACTGATGCAGCAGAAAGGAAGAAGTATGAAATCAATGCCAAAGCGGTGAATGTCTTATTAGGAAGCATGTCTGAATCAGAATTTGCTAAAGTGATGCAGCTACATTCAGCAAAAGAAATATGGGACAAAATCATTCTGAGCTATGAAGGAGATACAAAGGTAAAAAATGCAAAACTTCAAACTCTTAGAATTGAATATGAAAATTTGAAGATGCATAGTGATGAAAGTGTTGCCAGTTTCTTCCTTCGTCTAGATGATGTTGTAAATCGAATGAGAAATTTGGGTGAAACCAAAACTGATACTACTCTGGTTGAAAAAGTCTTAAGATCCTTGACTCCAAAATTTGATTCTAAAGTATCCGCTATTGAAGAAAGGCAAGATCTGCAAACTCTTACTATTGTTCAATTACATGGGACTCTAACTGCTTTTGAAATGAGACAAGGAGGTCCTTCTCAAATAAGAGAAGCTGCGTTTAAGGCATCCACAAAAGGAAAGGAAAAGGAAGTTGTCAAAGAATCCAGCTATATATCCAATGAAGAAGAAGCGAATTTCGTAAGAAAGCTCCAACTAGGTACTGGAAGATTCAAAGGTAAGATTCCCTTTAAATGTTTTGAGTGTGGAAAAGTTGGTCACTATGCTGCTAAATGTCCTTATAGAGAAAAACATGGTAAAGGGAAACAATTTGAAAAGAGAAAGAGTTATTATGCAAAAGATGATGATGATGAAGTGTCCAGTGAAGATGAAGAAGATTCTGACCAAGATCTGAAAGTGCTCATGGCTAAGAAGCAAAAGAAGAAGGTCACTCAAAGAAAGAAGATGCCTCAGAAATCATGTATATAAAAAATTGAAGAAGATGAATCAGATAGTGATTGGGGTCTAGAAGTCTCTAACGAAGCTCTACAAGCACTCATGGTAAAGAAGAAAAAGGAGAAGGCCACTTGTAATACTCTTCTTTGTGCAAACAATAGTAAAGATAGTGAAAGTAAAGTTGTAGAAGCTCTCAAGACTAAAGTTGAAGAACTACAAAGTTCTACTACTAAGCAAGAAACTATTTACAAAGAGATGACCTCTCGAATGAAAGATCAAATAGAAATGTTGAATGGACAGGTGGACAAGTATCAAAGGTTTCATACTTATGCATCCAATCGAATTAAAGATCTAGAAGCAGATCTTGAAAAATCAAGCAAGAAGAATGAAGGACTTGAAGCTGCTATCATCTCTCTGCAAGAAGATCTAGAAGCATCAAGTAAGGAAAATGAGGAACCTCTACAATCATTTGAAAAGGAAGGCCTTGAAGCAGAAATTATCTCTCTCAAAGAAGATATGGAAAAATCAAATAAGAAGAATGAAGAGCTAGAACAAACATGTGAAGAAAACGAAAATTGGTTGAAAGAAGAGATTCTAAATCTGAAGGATCAAGTAGAAGATGGAAGAAGGAAAGAAGAAAGCATGAAAAATCAATGTCAAGCCTTGGAGGTTGAGGTAAACATTCTCAAAGGTAAATTAGAAGAAAAGGTTAAACTCTTGAGGTTTCAAGATAGTACTAACACTTTGGACAAAATTCTGAGTAATCAAAGGTCTCCTGCTATCAAACTTGGTCTTGGTTTCCATGAAACTGTTAAAGGAGAATCTAGCTCACAAGGAAGTGCTAAAAATTCAGAGGATGTCAATGTAAAACCTGAAGTGTTGAAAGAGACAAAAGATCAACCAAAAATCATAAATTCTCAAAGGAATTCATTCAAGAACGTTGAATGTTTTAAATGTCATAATTATGGGCATGTTGCAGCAAATTGCAGGAGCAGATCATTTCAGCCTCAAACAAACAGATTCTACTCTGAAAGGTACTCTGGTTTCTTCAAGGGATATTGTTATTCATGTAACATGTATGGACATAAAGCAGTTGATTGTAAAAGGAGGAAGAATAGAAATACTCATTATGATTCTTATGTTTATTTCTCTGGACACATGAGATGTTATTCTTGTAACAAGTATGGACATATAGAAAAAGAATGCAGGATGAACAGATCTAGGAAAGTGGACAATTTTCAGCACACAGTTGGAAAGCTCAAGCAAATTTGGAAAAAGAAGGAGGACCGATCAGAAACGTAGGGAATTCTGACCCTACTGCAGTCATCCGCCTATGAAGCTGACCTTTCTTATTGACTGCAGGAATGATGTGAGATACATTATAAGATCTAGTAATGTATCGTCACAAGGGGAGCAATGCATGATGACTCTCATGGTTGATTTGATTATTCTGGTTATATGTATTTCTAACAGAACATCTGATATGAAGAAGACAGGTACAGGAAGGAAAATTCCAGGGGGAGATAAAGGAATGTGAAAAATTTCTATGTTTCACTTTCCATACGCGGGTTATATTCACAAAAGCCGCGTATACACGCGAGTTTCATTATACACAGTCGCGTATGCATTGATGATGAGAGAATTTATCTGATAGCTGAAGATCTGGAGCAGAGGTCCATGGGGAGCATCAGTCTGACTGCTGATGATTGCACTGTTAGCATTATTCTGGTTATACTCATGGTAATGAAATGATACATAGGTTCTTGTGTTGAAGATTATGGATGAAGCCTGGTTGCTTTATGATGAAGAGCATTCATTGTTGAGATGAAAGTCTTATAATTCAGAGATGAGGACAGATCATGCAGAGATTGTTGCTAATGACTTGTTGTTGAAGGTGTCTCAGATTGCACAAGTTAAGGAAGAAGCACTGGTTTAGGGGGAGCAGCAGGTTGAATACTAATGATTGCATTGTTGGCAATATGACTGCTTATTCTTGATTTTTGTGATACTCATGCTCAAATGATGATGACTTGGTACATGGTTTATTATGATGAGTTTTTGAGATCTGGTTGCTGATAAGTATCTTTTGTACTCACACATGGATGAGTTGGATGTCGTTGTTACTATGGTTGAGATCTTTCGCCTTCATATGTTACTTCATGTTAAATCTTGAAGATCATGGTGATATTGGACCACATGGATGATTGCCTGACTCATATTTGAAGATGTTGTTTTGGTATGATAATCTCTCTTGGAAAGAATATGTTGATGCTACAAAGAGTTTGAAGACTTGGTCACTATTATGCTACAACCATTGGATGACGCTTGAAGACACAACTACATTGTCCTATCTGTCTGCCCTCACATGTTCCAGGGAAGCATTTAAATTTCACAAACTGAAGCTGGAGTTGTCTCTGTCTGTCAGAAGAACAAATTTACTTAAATGCAGAAGATTGAATTGGATACGCGGGTTTCCTAACATACAGTCGCGTATATACACGATTTACTGCACAGAAAATCGCGTATGTCTGATTGCTGACAATTTTTGCTTGGAGTCAGCTCTCTTCAGCACAGCTGCAGTGCTGTTTGGTATCTCTGATACTGTTTGGTATCTCTGGTGGTGTTCCAGTTCTCTTAATTCTATTTCTAATGTTTTGATGAAGATGCCTTGTTGATTTGTTGGTGGAAGTTTTCAGGATGCACAAACTAAGGGGGAGCCTTAGTCATTTGGAAAGATTGCTTGGTTGCATAGATTCAGGGGGAGCATTAGTTTTGCTGAGTATAATGCATTGCTGGCATTATGGTGGTTCTGATATATGATCTCTCTTGAGGTCTTTTTGGTATTAATTATGAAAATTCATATTTGTACTTTGATGAAAAGGTCTGGTTGAGACCCATGTTGTAAAAGTGTAATATTCAGTCATGTAAGGACTTGTCAATTTGTAAACCCACTTGGTTGGGTAGCTGAGTCATGTTTGTAAACCCACTTGGTTGGGTAGCTGAGTCAAATTTGTAAACCCACCTGGTTGGGTACTTGAGTCGCATATGTAAATCCACTTGGTTGGTTATTTGATGTAAGTATGAGTCATTGGTGATAGGAACTTCATAAAGTCATGTACTTCATTGAAAATATGTTTGAAGATTCAGCATGAACTCAGGGGGAGCTTGGTCACTTCAGTATACATCAGATCTGCAGAACGCTTCTTCTACATGAGGAGAAAAGGGGGTGAGTGTGTTGGTTTTGATCTGCTGGTTTTGTCCTTTGCCCTTGATGTCAAAGGGGGAGAGTGACATGGGTGTTTGAATGAAGATAATGATGTGCCCTTTGCCCTTGATGTCAAAGGGGGAGAGTGACATGGTGTTTGAATGATGCCAAAAATGGAAAGAGTGACATGGCAAAAATGGAGAGAGTGACATGGTAAAAATGGGGAGAGTGACATGGTGTCAATGTATTCTTAATGTATCTATCTGTTGTGGTAACCAAACACCATCATGGTTGCCATCAAGTCCAAAGGGGGAGATTGTTGGAAATATGATGCAGAGTGTTGTCCTTGATGGCAACCCACTGAATGAAGATGAAGACATGCGACTGTTGACATGTGTTGTCCTTGATGGCAATCCACTTGATGAAGTTATGCTTGACTTGATGGACTTAGTAAATGATGTAAATCTGATGTGATATGATGTTTGTTGACAATATGATGCTAAGTGTTGTTCTTGAAAGGCAACCCACTTGATGAAGATGATGACAACTTACTTGATGAAGTTGTGCTTGATAGAATATGTCCTTGATGAAGGAAATCTGATGTATCTACAGTGTGAACAGAAGGAAATGAAGAAAGGAATCGGAGAATGTGCTCAAGTATGATGAAAGAGTATGTCTCTATGTATACGGATCTGTCTAAGGGAAGTCGCGTATGCACGCGGAGAAGAACGATTCCAAGTCGCGTATGGGCTAAAGCGCTCAAAAGCGACAAGGGTAACCACCATGGTATTGACCCATTGTATTGGGTAATGATCTTGCTAGTTGACCCCGTCCTGGTAGTTTTGGGCTCATGGTATTGTTTAGGCCCATGGTATTGAAAAAGGGGCTCATGGTATTGAAAAAGGAAAAACCTATATAAGGAGAAGAAATTCATTGTGCAAAACATGAGTGTGAGAGCAAGATGTCTGAGCTTGAATGAATACTTCTCTATGAAGTATATCTGTATGGAAAGGGAAAAGGTTTGATGATAGATCTGAATCTATGATGTACCTATGAAGAAATGATGAAGCGGGATGTCTAGATCTGAAATGTATTTGTATCTGCTAGATCTGTTTATGGAGTGATTAGATCTGTGATGAGGCGAACATCTGTCTGAAGTAAAGAGTTGAATCTGAACTAAATATCTGATCTGATGAAGTATGCTGCTCTGTAATGATTGAAGATCTATACGCTACTTCGCCGCGGAGGAAGCGCGTATATACGCGGCTTCAGCGAAGATAAAGCGCGTATGCGCAATAAATTATACACTGAGGTATACGCTGGTTTGTGTGGATGGAAGCGCGTATATACGCGACATCAGTAAAGGGAAAGCGCGTATGCAAACTAGGGTTTGCTAAAGCAAGGGGTATGAAATATCTGATCTGTTCTGCTGTGTTTCTGCTATCTGATCTGTGTTGATATGTATCTATTGGTGATGTATGTTTGTGCTTAAAAGTATGGAAAGGGTCCAGTGTGAAAATATGATGAAATGTGGCCTGCAAGTGGTGTTCTATTGAAGTGGTTGGATCCAGTGTGAAAATTGATGAAACGTGGTCCAAGGTGGTGCTGAAGGTTGTAGCCTTCAGTCAGGGGGTCGTAGCTCCCTTCCAGGTGAGGCTGGTAAACGAGATCGGGGGGTCGTAGCTCCCTTCCAGGAGAGGCCGGTAAACGAGTCAGGGGGTTGGAGCTCCCTTCCAGGAGAGGCTGGTAAACGAGCGCAGGTGGGTGCCTGCGTGCTGGTCAAGTCTGCGCCAGCACATATGTTGTAATATGTTTTCTCTATAATAAAATATTGAAGGCTGAGCAACTGCAGCGGTGGTTTTCTCCCGATTTGGGTTTCCACCTAAAAATCCTGGTGTTCATGTGTGATCCTTTGTGTATTCTGTTCTTACTGCACATGTTTACTGTTTATTGAATATCTGATGAATGAATGATGGAATAATATAAGTGAATATTTAATGACAGATCTAGATCTCTGTGTATACGCTAGTTTCATAAAGGGGATCCGCGTATATACGCTAGTTTACTGAAGGAAAGTAGCATATGGGTTTTAAGGAATGAAAAAGTAAAAAGATTTGATTATGCAGTAAATACTGATTCACCCCCCCCCCCCTCTCAGTATTTTTCCCAACAAAAGATTACAGAGTCTACCACTCTGTTTTAAAGAAAAAAGTGCGGAAGGTAGGAAAAGTAGAGAAAAAATAAAAATACAGATTTATAGTCAGGGATCCTATTGAGTTTTCTACCCAATCAAGTTTTGAGCTAATCTCAGTCAAAGAAATCTCAAAAATCAAAATAAAAATAAAAGAAAACTAAGTTTAGATAATTCCCCAGCAGAGTCGCCATTTTGTTGGACGGATAAATCCCTCTTGTAGACAAGACTGATCTCCCTTGTATCCTAAGGATATCTAGAAAGAAAAAAAAAATGTAGACTACTTTCTCTAGACCATTATGCTTAAGAATTATTAATTAACTATAGAGAGATACTCCTACTTGAAGTACAATGCTTTACTCGGTCTTCAATCCAGTCGCTCCAGAAGGTATTGATTCAGCGTATAAATATGCAATGAAAGACATGCAAACAAGATCAAAAGCATTTGCAAGATATGATAATTCAAAAGCATAAATCTATCTTAGTGATCAAGGAATCCAAGAATCAAATTATTCAAAAGATAGATGAACAACTCAATGAGAAAATAGAATCCATTTGTATTAATTTTGAATAAAAGAAGAAACCTTACAACCTTGATGCCTTGATGTTTGTACAGGTTCTTCCGTGGTCTCGAACAACCGTTTTCCTCATTTTGACAAGACTCCAACTCTCTAAATCAGCATAATACTATGGCCATGAGTATGTAATCTCTCTCATGCCAATGATGCCAAATGTAGAGAGTAAAATTTCTTCAGCAATTCACCTCAAAACTACCAAGCTCTAAGTACTAACTACTGAGTACCCTTGAGACTAAAAAATGGTCTCAATTTATAGCTGAAGGAAGGTAGTTTCAGTTCCAATAAGGAAGGGATAAAGCCCTCTCATCATGGGATTTTAGCTCCAAAAACCAAGGGATAGCTCCATTTATGAAGGGATAAAGGTTCATGAATGGAAGGGGTGAAGCTCAGCCAGATGTTAGGACCCCATAACGTACCATTTTGACCATACATTTTGTTATCATTCCACTCTTTTCCAGTCCATATTTAAAGCTTATACTATCACTTTCATCCATTCTTGCAAAGGTATATAACATTCTTCTCTTTACTATATGTTTAACTTGTTTTACATATAATTTTACATTACTTTCATATTTAATCATTAATCGAAGATATATAGTTGCTGAGACAGTTTGAAGACCGCAGATAATCTATCGTGGCTGTCTGAAGACCGCGTTGCTAAAACAGTCAACATGGTATGCAGATCTCGTTGCTAAAACAACCCATGATTTGCGATTTTGAAGCAGTATTTCAAGCATGACGGCAACAAGAAAAGACAAGTAAGGAAGCTGTTACACGAGCCACTCTGAAGCCAGTACCATCGTAACCATTGTAACAACAATTTTCTATGGAAGAACAGAAAGGTCCTATTTCAGTGTAGAAGATTAGATTGGGTTAAAAATAGGATTTCTATAATGTAAATCAATTGTAATAGATGTCTCCTCTTTAAAAAGAGGAGACATCAGCATTAGAGGGACAATTAGAGACTACGGGAGGTTTATTCTGAATAGAGAAGGAACATGAATCCTTTGTAATATGTTTCTTTCGATAGATGAATAAAAGTTTGTTCTGAGAATTTCATTTTAATTCCTTCTTCTGGGGAATCTTGTGAGAAGGGAAGGGCCCACCTTCTTCACAAGATTCACCCATTTATTTCCGTAGTTTGTTAACTATTCTTTTCCATTTACGCCTTGTTAAACTCTGTTTGCTGAATTCATTTATGCAGTAGTGGAATTCTGTTGTTTCTTGCTGAAGCTTTGTTTCCATTACTTGTTGCATTGATTTCATACAATTCATTCTTAGGTAATTATGGATTATTTTAATTGGCAATCTTGTCTTCAAAATGAGTTTCTGAAAGCTTGGTAATCAAAAACAGGTGCTGAAGATTCCTACTTGGGGAATAGGGTCCTGTTCTCTGTTATAGCATAATTGGTCTTCCTTTTTCAGATTGATTTCCTTTCCTAGATTATTGTCTTTTTAATGTAATCCAGGATTCTTTTAATGATTTTCTGCAATAGAAAGATTGTCTTTTTTTTAACTCAATTAGACTTTAGTTTGTTTGAAGCAAGGTGTAATTAGTGTAATTTTTACTACAACATTTCATTGCTTTTGAGATTGAGCATATACATTGTGTGATTGCCTTTAAAATAAACAGACTTCACTGGGTTGACAATTTATGTAGCACTTGAATTGTTTAATTCAATAAACAATTAAAGTGACCAAAATTTTGGCGTCGTTCCCGGGGAAGGAAATTATAGATTTCAAAAGAATTGATGTTTTTCTTTCAGATGTGCAGATTGCATGAGAGGACGCGGAACCCATAAGAAAACTAACCCTACAGGTGGCAAGGGAAAAGGAAGGGGAGGAAGAAAGACCTTTATTGACGAGATCATATCAAATGTTGAATCTTCTCAGAGACTAAGCTCTTGAAGGCCAAAGCCTAAACACTCCCCTCAATCGAATTATGAAACAGAAGAAGTTGTGAGCCCTAAGAACGTTGAGGAACCAATAGCGAGTGTTGAAGAACCAACAGGAAATGTTGAAGAACCAGTAGAAAGCATTGAAGAGCCATTAGAAAGCGTTGAAGAGCCAGCAGAAAATGTTGAGGAATCAGCAGGAAATGTTGAAAAGCCAGCGGAAAACATTGAGGAGCCAGTAGAAAACATTGAAGATCGAGCAAGTGCAACAGGAAACCAAACAATGGAAGGGAACAATGAAGGATTCTTCAGCGGAGGAAAAGTAGATCCTGAAGGAGAGGGAAAAGATGAGAATTCTCTCTCTACCTTGGGATTTCCTATTGGTGATCTCCCTAGAGGAGCAACTCCCATGAAGAATATCCCACTTTCAACCTTACCTAACTTCCATTGTTTATCTTCTGAAGATCCTGATGAATTTATTTTTGAATTTGATATATTATGCAAAAGTTATGATTATGTTACTAATGCCCAGAAGTTGAAGCTATTTCCAACAACACTAAAATGAAATGCACTAATATGGTTCATGAGTCTGGGAGGCCATGTAATCAAAACATGGGAATAGATGAAACAAAAGTTTCTGCTTAAATATCAAGACTACTGCCGGACAAGATAAAAAAGAGAGGAACTATTTAAGATGGTACAAAAGGAGGACAATAATTTGGAGGACTTTGTGGAAAGACTACAATACAACTTGCAGAGATCCAATCATCCCGATGTAAGTAAAGATATTCTTAAAACAATATTACTGAAAGGGGTGAGGGATGACTGTTTAGATATGCTAAATATGATTGGAAAAGGGGACATATCTAAAGAGTCATATGATGAAATTGTTAACCTCTGTAAAATATGTTCAAGAGGAGCTGCAAGGAACAAGTAAAAAAACAGAGATACCACATATTCAAGAGTTCAAAAATCAGCTAGTGGAGGAGCGACAAGAGCCGAAACAGGTAATTTACTTGAAGAATTTAAAACTAAAATGTTAAGTTATTTTGCTTCACAAATTGACACCTTGCAGGTTAAGAAGAAACAAGCTGAAGCAGAAGCAACTTTGGCTGTCTTTTGCTCCAAATGCAGAGATAAACATCCACTAAGGGAATGCCCATTGGAAAAGGTATCAATTTGCACCCTTTGTGAGAAAGATCATGAAACACAACAATGCCCTTCTTTACCAGGAATAAAAGCAGCATTGCAACCAACTGAAGAAGAAACTGAAGCAGTCTATCTGCTGACACGGAGAAATAAATGGCAACCACGAGGACAAGGTATGCACTCTAATATGCCATTTAAATCTTCTAATCGTTGGAACAATTACCCTTCTTTTAGTCAAGCAAATTACCCTCCCTTTAACCAAATTAAATACCCACCTTTCAATCAAATGAATTACCCACCCATTCAACAAACAAACCCTCCCTTTGTAGATCTTGCAATGTGGACTCCTTGGCCTCCACAACAACAATCTTACTTTAACCAGTGGAATTCGAATTGGAGGGGTCAACAACTCCCGTTCCCAAATCAATTTCCTCAATTTCAGCAACCACTTCCTCTACCATCAGGTGCTCCACCAAATAACCAAATGATGAGACCACAGCTACCTGTACAACCAAATCCTAACCCCAATAATAAAGCTGTGCAAGTTATTGATATTCAGAACCAGCCTATATTTCCTATTTTCCTTACACAATGTAATGACATTCATCTACGATCTGGGAAAATAGTTGAACCCATTATCAATGATGTTACCTCTTCTGATCCTAATAAAGGAGAAACTGAAAAACGTGATTCACATAAAGAGGTACAACCACCCTCTAACAAGGGTGCTGAAACAACAGAGAAGCCATTCCCTAAGCGTTTAGTTTTAACTAAAATTCTTGAGCCACCTACTTTTAATCTTTTAGGGGAATTGCAGAATCTGTATGTTAAAATTCCACTTTTACAGGCACTAAGAGATGTACTAATTTATGCCAAAACGATGAGAGATATTTGTGTTAAGAAACCCAGTAGGAAAGCTAAAGATTCCCTTACAGTCCATGTTATGGGTGATTTATCTGCATTAATCACTAGTAGAAAAAGGCTAATTAGTTACTAAAAAAATGACTAAAATTTGCATACAAACGAATATTTTTCGGTCGGTGACCAATAGTAGCTAATTTACAGTAAGACGACCAACTTTTTGGTCATTTTTAGCTTAGTCATTAATTGGTTATCTCAATTTTGTTGTCTAGTTGTATATTTGGTCATTAATTTAGTCATTGATTTTATCATTAATTTAGCCATTGATTTGGTGATTAATTTGATCATTGATTTAATCATTGATTTGTTCATTAATTGTCACAATTAATGACCAAATATACAACAAAATATATGACTATATTATCACCCAAGAAAACCCATTAATGACCAAAGAAATATGACCAAAATGTTGGTCGTGTTATAAGATACTGTAAATTAGCTACTAATAGTCATATATATGCAAATGTTAGTCATCGTTTGAAACCAATTAATGACCGAAGAAATATGACTAAATTTTAGTCGTATTATAAGATACTGTAAATTAGCTACTAATAGTCGTATATATGCAAAATTTATTCGTCATTTGTAGTCACAAATTTATTATTTGCAGTAGTTATTTATTCATTATATAAACGACTAATTTAGTAATTTATATTCATTTCATTTACTTTCATTAGTAATCATTATAAATGACTAATTTAGTTGTATATTCATTTTATTTGTGTTCATCATTAATCGATATAAACTACAATTTTAATAGTTTTAGAATGATTTTATGTGTTCATTATTAATCAACATAGATTAATTAATATGATTTTGCAACTAAATTTTTAAAAAATGTCATACAATTTACATGTTCATCTAATATGAAAACGCAAAGTTACATATGTTAATTATAATACCAAGTAATATCAAGTGCAACTATAAATAATTCCAACGAAAAATTATATTATATAAAATATTAAGTATTACAATATGTGTTTCCAACTTAATATTGGTTGGAGTACAATTTACAGATAAAATATTGTTCATCACTTCAAAACATTATCACTATCTTGCCAAGGAATTGCAAGTGAATTCACCAATTCTGAAAACTTGACCATCAGTCTTTATCTGTGTGTCTTATGCGGGATATTGGCTCTAGGGGTACCACTGGACCAATACACTTATCTCTCTTTTTCACTCTAGTGTTATTGTTCCCCTCTTTCTTCAATATTTGCTTCTTACCATCAATAATGAGTCCATTTTCTGCAAAACAAAAAACAAAAAAAAGTTACAATGCAGAGTATAATACATGAAAGTCGATGAACACTGGAATATAAGCTAAAGTAGACTATAAAGGATTTATATGATATATACCTCAACATCAGCAATATTGTTAATGTCATTTGCAAGAAAATCGAATAATTTTTCTTTAGTTGGGAAATAGTGGCCACTATGTGGCCAGATGACCTATATAAAGAAAGCAAATAAAATGTCACAAATAAAGACAACAGAGCTAGCAATTTCTACTAAGAATGTCTCATGCTCCACTTTTGTATTTGTATCGTTTCCTCTAGTTATCTCTAAGAATAAGTTACACTTCAACAATAAAACAAGTTAGTAGAAATCTAATGGGTGGAGCAAAGTATTGTTGACACAATATTACAACAAGAAACTAAAAAGGAATAAAACAAGACTTTGTAAATTATGATACTAACCAAGAATATAGCTTTAACATAGTAATATTAAATTATCAACGTACTATTCCAAGGGAAAAGGAATCCAATTTCCATAAGCCAACAAATTATGTATGCCCCTTGTTTTCCATGTAATTAATTGAGCAAGATTAGCACACACACAATTTCCATTTAGAATCTCTAAAATGGTTATATAAATATTCAAAGAAAACTTAATGTTACTCATTCATTTTTATCTGATGCACACAAAACTGAATATTCTATCTTGATTTTGAGCTGGAGAGTTCTGTAATTCATTGTGTCCAAAATCATAGTTTATTGTCGTGACTACTTTTTTTTAAATGATTAAGCAACGGGCCTATATTTGATATTTGATCAAAAAACATATTTTTCAGAATATATTCCATTTTTCTAATTCAAAGCTAGATTTCCTTCCAGTTTATGACGTTCAAAAAAATTAGAATAATTTTCCTTTAACAAGTCACTATTGTAATATACTACTAAACAGACAACTACGTAATGAAGTTATTAGTGGTGGAATACTAATAAATCACAAATACAGGCAAGAAATAACACCACTATGTCCTAGACATGCCAAATATTTATCCTCTTGGTTGGAAATATTACTTCATGAAACCAATATATTTGAAAAATAGAACTTTTCTAAAACTAACCAATGCCAGTGTATCCAACAACATTGACATTTCTATTGGCATGCCCTCAAAATGTGTGGAAGTATCAAACAAGCATTGTGCACTTCCCTGTAAGGTTAAATTTTGGCAATGGAATATGTTGTCCCTTAGTCTAATCAAGTTTTAACTTGACTTTGATAACTTAGAGAGAATGGGAATCCAATATAGAACAACGACAAAAAGCTTTTATTCATTCACACTTACCTAGATCCTAAACAAGCATTTAAGCGTTATACAAATCCAAGAATGTCTCACATTCCACCAGAAAACAAAATTTCTAGATTTTTATTGTAACCCTTGAGGTTTTCTCAAATTTGTAAACAAGTAACATCATAAATATTTTTCCGTAGTTCTCAAACCTTCTTCTGTGTGGAGCTTGAGGAAATATGTGCATACACATATCACAAGTGTAAATAATTTCTCCTTTTCCTAATTTCTCCTTTTCCTTAAAGTAATATAAGTGGCATTTGAAAAATAAAAGGAAGCCTATAGGAGAGGAATGCCACAAATGCAGATATATTGTAGTACATAAAATCCAAAATATAATGAAGTCAATTAATGGATTAATTGATGGAGAAATCAATGGGGTAATTGGTGGTTGTTTGTACCCTAAACATGTGAGTTACAATTATATTTTTACAAATACACTGTGATACATTCCCACTTGCCACTTGTCACTTAGTATTACTCTCACCTCTTCCTCCTTGCTTAAAAGGAATTGTTCCCTAAATTAGCAAAATGGAAACCAGTAATTCCTTAAAAATCCTAGAATATCATCTGATCCAGTGACAAGACTAGCCACCTCTTAAATCATAACTAGAACCTTTGATAGCCTTTCATCAGTATTGTCATTGTGTGCATCCCTAAGGAAATGTACAAACTCCTCAAGAGAAACTGGCAACACTCTATTAAAAATATCTCTAGTATTAGATCATGTATGGGCTTCATAGAATTGCATTACAGTAACCATTTCCTTTCTATCTGAGTGAAGAAACACAAACGATAGAGCCTTGTGACACTATTCCAGCAAAAAAACTGGAAAAATTGTATTCAACTATGTTTCCAATTCATGCAAAGTAGCTAATGCATGGAAATTTTGTTGTTGTAAAACTACAAGCTTTGGAAGAACCACAAGGACCATCTCCTGAACAAGATCTACACTTGGTATACCCAAAATGACCTCTGCAAATTCAATTCTCATAACTAGGCGTGTGACAAACCTTTCTTTAAAGTATTCAAACATCTCATCTCTAATTCTACCAAACTTGAAAAGGATTTATCTGATTCCTCCCTTCTATTTAAAACTAACTTATTTATGTATTAACCTAGAAGTTGTTGCTCTTACCCAACTTTTTGAATTGTTAAGCTAATCAATCAATAAAGAAAATGAGAAAAAAAAACAAATATCCATGGACATCAGCCATTTTCATAATTTCTGCTACCGTTTCCAACAAAGTCTCAAATACATTTGAATCCTCAGTGGCTTCCAAAGCATGTTTCAATATTCCAAGAATATTTTCTTCTTTTGTTTTGTTGCATGCGTCATCATCTTCAAACAAAATATCAATTACATTATTCTCAATGAAGTAACGTATTTTCAAAAAAAAATTATCTCCTCACAACCTTCTTCTCATAAAGTGGAAGTATATCCAAGTATTTTATCCACAAAGGTTTTGTTTCCAGAAGGCCACTTTTGATTACATGGCATAGAAGAGGATAAATTATTCCCACAGTAGCAACATGAACTTGCTCTAATGATTCACTAAAAAGAAGTCGATAAAAGAGAGACTGACAAACATTGAAAGCAAACTCTAACAATTGTATTATTAAGAATGTATTTCCTTTATATCTGATATAAAGCTACTTCAAGGTCACTTTTCCCTGAGTTAGCTGAATTTGTTTATCACACTGAGCACAAAAGAATCCTGATATAAGAACATCTATGTTTCCCAAATTCACTTTCAAACCAACATTTTTGTGGATTTGACACAGAAAGTTGGTTGCATAATCGATTGCTAAAGGAGTAGCAGATAAACATGCAATGTATCCAATATCATGAGCTAAAATTTCACAAAATTTCTCAGATTTGTCTTCAACAAATACCTCCAATCTTCTACACATGGTTGTAATAACATCATAGCTATAATTGAATGCAAGAATTGGCATAGATGCAACATCGTCAGCTTGGAAATCAACAATCTGATCTTGCAATGCTAAGTCCAAAACCTCAAAAATGTTTTCACTCATTGATTTGATCCCTTCCTTAGGCAAAATACTCATAATTCTTCAATTTGTCTTCTTGATGATATCATATTCGATGTCAATATTAGAAAACAACCATGGAAGTTTCAAAATTGACAAAAGTGTTTTTGTGTTCACAAATCTTTCTTTGTTGCTTGTATTTTGAAATGTCTGAAAAAACACACTTAACATTGAGCAAAGTTTTAATTTTGCATTCAACAATGCATCTAGGGCATATGGCATTTAAAGTATGAAGGAAAGCACCCATGGTCAAATCATAAATAGTGGTCCATTGAATGCACAAGATTCTTGATAGGAATTATTTCTGCGTCCAGTGATGATGATGCTAAATGTATAAAGTCGAAACAAGTCCTTTGTAATGTATCGTCTCCTTAAGCAAGTAAAATACAAGATGTAGACATGAACGATGAGCTAATAAGGCCTTCTACTTGAAGCCTTGTTTTGACAAGGCATCTATTCAGCAATTCAACATCCAAGAGGCAAATGGTTGCTAGTGTACCTCTCCTGTAACATCAATTAGAATACCCACACTATCTGGCGACTTGGAGAAAGCAGGAAGCTCACGGAAAGGTGTTGGAGAGTTGCAGATATAAAATTCATTAAAGGAAATGTCAAAGCATGTTATAGAAAAATCAATAGAAACCGTGAAGCTCAATTCAGTTGCGTAAAATGACGCAACAGATAATAGGTATGCCACAGGAAAATTACATAAAGTCCATTTTCTCGAATAGGAATTCATGACCAACCTGGATGCTAAGGAAGCATGTCTAGTTGCCCAGGTGTAAAATGAATCTCTCTCAAAATTGAGAAGTGTGACTCCTTCACCCAAAACATAGAATGGTCCACTAGATAAGTAATTCATTGGCCTAAATGGACTAGATAAATAAGTTTCCGCGCGCTGTGAAAAGAGAGTTTTGGACAAATTTTGGAAATTTTCTATAGACAAAACTAACTCTCAAGCATGGAAGGAAAATATTGATGCACATCTTCTAGAACCTAATGAGTTCTGACAAAAAAAACTAAAGCAAATTTCATGATAAATTCAAAGTACAAAAATAAAATCAAGACAAAGTTCGTGTAGGCTAAGAAATCCAAAACAACATGAAGAAGCCCCATACTACTTTGACTTCATCAAATGTGGAAATTAAAATAGTGTATGAGGGTTGTTTCTAACTAAACATATCATTGCTTACAAATCAACAAATTTATGCAACTTGTAGCAAATATTTGAGAACAGTTTGATGTTTTTTTACACACTTGAAGAGGCCAAGCCACTAGTGAATAGTTGATAATTTCCAACAAACTATACTCGGCATTTAGAAAAAATAAGGTAACATGAAATAGAGTAGCAGTTTCACATGCATTCAGAGTGTTGCATGATCCATTTTTCTACCTATGTGAAGAATATACAACTTTCTCTCAGATCTATTTCAGTGTGTTCAAGTCTCACTTGCATCTCTAGCGATAATTCAAACACCTTTTTCAAATCTATTCAAGGAAAACAATCGATATGTTGGCCAGACATATGATTATAAGGCACTCACAATTTCAAAAAATATGTTAAGGGTCATTACCCCTTTGAGGAATTTTTTAGTCAATGGGGAGGAAACCTTATATGAGAGGAAGTCACCTTGCACATGTTTCCAAGCTATTATGATGAGGATGTCCACTCATTGATAATTACTTCATCTTCTCCTTTGTAGATTGTACTTCTACCATGGAATTTTCCAAATGGAGCCTTTTGCATTGAATATTGATGGAAATTTCTACTCATGATGCCACAAATGCCACTTTATTGGAGTTTTGCATGGTCTTTGTGCATTCATTCAAGTTTTGAAGGAATCCACTTTGGAGGAGGCCACACAAGCTTCTAAGGAGGATTCATTCATTGTTCATGAAGGTAGATACATGGTCAACCACTTGCAGGAGGAACTGTACTTTCTGGTGCCATTTTTGGAGGATGTTGCAAAACCAACTCCATTATCATGTTATCGTTGACTTGTATCATGGAGCTAGTTGATTGAGAGCGTTAGTGTAGTCTTTTTCTAAAATATTTTAATGATTTTTCTTGGAGTAGAAAGGGGATCTCAACATCCTATTGCTATCTTTAGTATAGAGTTGTTGAGGAGGTTTGAATGGTAATATTTTATTGTATTCCTTGCACAAAATATTGAAACTAGGAAAAGGTTGCAATAATAGCTGTGAGCATGCTTACAGTGCTTCAGTTACAACAAATGACACTATGGCTGATAAAAAGAAGTGATGGCCACAAAAGTTCAAGGGTTGGGAATAACACTAGCCATTCGAAAATTCAAGAAGGAGATACAAACATTGAAGATCATTTTCCAAAACATTCAATAGGTTAAAAGATAAATCTGCCTGGGAAATATGGTTTAAAATTTTTTGATGTATTATTTGGTAGGGGATGGAATGCATTAGATGTCCCCTTATTCGTTGCAACTGATCAATCAATGGTTGCAATCACAACCTTAGTAACTGTCAAGAAGTTTTGTACTCTAAAGCTGTTATCCTTGTTACTTGGTAGAATGCCTTTCATTCACATTGTAGATGGGAGCCGATAGGCTAATGAAATTTCACTGTAATCCTGTCAAGTTCAGTAAAATGAAATCAAGAAAGAGTGGATTTGGAATTTCAAAAGCTCATGTGTTGTAAAAAACTATCTCAATTACTTTGTAAAACGCAATGCCGAAATGTATTACACAATGATGTTCTCTATTCAGAGTATAAACTCTGTAACCAAGCACTCATGATTTTAGTAGACGTGAACATCATAGAGTGAACTGTCCCCGAGAATTTTTATGATTTATCCAATTACTTATCACATACTATTACTATAATGACATATGGTTAGACTTACCATGACCACATATTATTCCTGGATGTCATAATCATGTTTAAAATTCATCTATTGTTATACAACTTTGTTCATGAAGAAAGTTGTCATTATGAAAAATTCACTTCCAGGTTATATAGTACCATCATTCTGAACTCCTCTGCTAACTAGCCACAACAAATATTGTTTAAAATCATAAGGTTTTTTTGCCTCTCATTTTATTTAAGTATCAAGAATTCTTGATTCATAGTCAATCTCGAATAAGGGTCTTTCCATTATATACTTACACAATCTTCATTCTCTTATTGTAACAGTACCCATGATGCCTGAAGGTGTTGTTATCACTACTTTTCATGTTGGCTTTTCAGAATCAAATGATCTGCTTCAGACACCCTACAAATTATTAAGGAGAGGTTCTTGACTAGATCATGATGGGTTTTGAATGTTGTTCAATATCTTAGCTTTTCTACCTTTTATAATACGAATGTCCTATAATGTGAAGAAATGTGAAACTTCTATTCTTGAAAGGATCTATGAATTGGATGCCGCTAATCTGACCTGTAACCAACTTTACACTATCTCAATTTTTGCAATAAATTCATTCTACCATCCAATAAATAAATTGATGATAATGAAGGTTTTACTTTTGTAGGTGACAACACACTTACTTCAACTGATGACAATTCCTTCAAATGAGAAACGAAAGAAATAAAACTAAGTTGATGTACCTTTGATGTCATTAAGATGTATGTTGTCTTCCTTGTCATTATGAAGATCAAAATTTTGAAGATGTCACAATAGGTTACTGCTCACAATTCAAGTCCCTGGAGAGCTAATATTTGAGATGGTCTTACGGGGAACTGAGTCTTGATCAAGACTTCTGTTGTAAACCCTTGGACTAGAGAAGTCTTCTTGCAAGTTTGAACTCATTCTACATCAGATGTATACTTAGACAACTAGCCTTTCAAACAGTAAAATATTCATGCATGAAACTTAAGTGAGTTACTCCAATGACACTTTTGTTCTTTAGGCCCTAGTTCTAATAACAAATATTTATCATACTTATGTTCAATAGTATTTTTCAAAGAGTAGAGGAGAGGCTACAACTTTCAAACAACTACTTACGAGAACCTTAAACAACAAAAAACTGTAATTTGGTTCAGAACTTCAAATCAAATTTAAGAGAATTCAGTCCAGATAAATCTTGGTTTGTATTGAGGTTGTTTCAAGTGAACAATCTGCAAGACATGTCATTTTGTTCTAGGGCAGAAGAGAGTGATTAAATAAATCCTCAAACTCAGACAAAAGAACCTTTGTACCTAGATCTGTAATCTTCCATTAAAACTCAGATAAGAATGGATTTCAATCTTTGAAACTTGGATCAACATGTGCTGAAGTCATTCTTGAAACTTTTATAGGCATGAAGTCTCATCAACGTATAGTTATGACTCATATAGCCAGGTGTCAAATAGTTGTCAAGAAATGCTTGTAGACTGAGCCCTTAGAGTCTTTAATACACCTTCATGTATCCAACGAGTCCCACACCACAATAGGACTATTACTTCTCCAAAGGTCAAATATTTCAGATCATACCCACTTGAAGTGACAGGCATACAAAATGAACAATCCAAGATCAAACAAAACCTTTTGTCCTTAAGGAGGTCTAAATGATTGCTTCAGGACTGCAGGCAAGTTTAGAATTTCATTCTTATAGTGGTACTACAACAATACTCCTTATTTTTCAGAGTATAAGAATCAAGTCAATGCTAGGCCTCTTGTTTGATTAGGCCAGACTTCGATGAACTCCATTCTTGTTAAAAATTTCAAGCTGCCTCTTATTATGACAAACAAATAACTGCTAGACTCCTATGAAAAATCATGTCACTATGAAACCTCAATGTTTAATAAAAAAATTCATAGTCAATGTAAGGATCTCAGAGGAAAAATATCTCTTCTGCTATCTCTCATTTTAGCTACATATCTAAAGAGTCATGCCTTCAAGGTAGAATATCTCACTTCTCAGTTGTATTGCATTCTCTTCTTTCTTGGGCTTGTCCTCACTTGTGATCTGATATACATGGATTGCAATTATAGCATACACTATGGAAATTGGGTACTAAGCCACAAGGCTTAAATGTGTCAACAACTAAATCTTTAATGCTAAATTGTAACATTGCACTACTACCAATGCCTTGAAGGAGTTACACCTCTACTAGATTTCACACTCAATACCTCTACTAGATGCCTCCATCATACCCAGTTTGTTTGATAGATAGCTGAGTAGTACTCAAGTGCAGCCAGACATCTTCTGCATTGAATAATGATGGAAAGTTCTACTCATGATGCCACAAGTGCCACTTTATTGGAGTTTTGCATGGTGTTTGTGCATTCATTCAAGGTTTGAAGAAGGAATCCACTTTGGAGGAGGCCACACATGCTTCTAAGGAGGATTTATTCATTGTTCCTGAAGGTAGATACATGGTCAACCACTTGGAGGAGGAACCTTACTTTGTGGTGCAATTTTTGGAGGATTTTTGCAAAACCAACTCCATTATCATGTTATCATTGACTTGTCTCATGGAGCTGGTTGATTGAGAGCATTATTGTAGTATTTTTCTAAAATATTTTCATGATTTTTCATGGAGTAGAAGGGGAATCTCAACATCCTATTTCTATCTTTAGTATAGAGTTGTTGAGGAGGCTTGAATGGTAATATTTTATTGTATTCCTTGCAGAGAATACTGAAACTAGGAAAATGTTGTAGTAATAGCTGTGAGCATGCTTACAGTGCTTCAGTTACAACAAATGACACTATGGCTGCTAAAAGGAAGTGGTGGCAACAAAAATTCAAGGGTTGGGAATAGCACTAGCCATTCAAAAAGGCAAGAAGGAGATACAAACATTGAAGATCATTTTCCAAAAAATTCAATAGGTTAAAAGATAAAGCTTCCTGGACAATACGGTTTAAAATATTTTGATATATTATTTGGTAGGGGCTAGCATGCATTAGATGTCCCCTTATTTGCTGCCACTGATCAATCAATGGTTGCAATCACAACCTTAGTAATTTTCAAGAAGTTTTGTACTTTAAAGTTGTTATCTTTGTTACTTGGTAGAATTCCTTTCATTCACATTGTAGATGGGAGCCTTTTGAAGGAAAAGGAGATTCATATTTAGTGTGGTTATTGTTTTTTAAAAACAAAATCTTTGCAGAATTCCAGCGCAGACTGTGAAGAGTGTGGTATATGAATTGAGTAGAAAGTGCTACTTAATAGGGAAAATTTATGAGTTAGTGTAGTCTCAAATACTCGTATTTGAAGATGCCTCATTCAGTTTGTCGAAGGAGGTTGTCAGCGACTATGGTATTTGACTAGCTGATTGACTACTCCTGTACATCTAAACGTTTTTCATAATCACTCCAGGTTTGGTTTTCTTTTTTACTAGTTGATTGACTACCCCTTTACATCCCAAAGTTTTTTGAGTTAATAATTCCAGCAACTAGATCTGATCTGTTTTCTTATATAGTTGGTTTTAGGATAACTTAACATCCCAGTTGTATCTTTATTTAGTAGATTTGTAATCTGATAGGTGGTAAATTGCCAGGATGGTGCCTTAAAAGAAATTTTAACACATACTATCATATTGGACATTTTGATAACATGCATTTTCATTAACTTTCATGACTTCCCCTAATATTCCATTGCTCATTTTGTTGGTTAACTAGAGGATGGCTACAAGCTGATGGTTTTAGAGCACTTACATGTCTTAATTTTTAAATTCTATTATTTAAGTGTCAACGAAAGCCAACTTAATATTTAGTATTGCCAAATGAAAGGGGCCCTGCTTGGGAGTAACTGGGTATTAGAGGCGAATCCTCTCGAGGAAGAGAATGTGTCGATCTAGTGCCCTTCTCGAAAACCATTTTGGCGGATATTTTTCCTTTCAATTCTGCTAAAATTGGTGTTAGTTTCAGGAAATTCTCTCACCAAAATTGAGAAAAATAAAACAAACACTAGTTTCAGGAAATTCTCTCACCTAAATTGAGAAAAACAAAACAAAAACACTACAATTCTGTGTCAAAATGGTTCGCTCAGCGTTTGTCTTAACTCGCATAGGATGGTCTATTTAATGGGCAAAATTTAAGCTCAGGGGAGGGGATTCTGTTTTTAACCGCTCTTAGTGCTGAAGTTAGTTGTAATATACGTGTCGTGGGAAAGAGAATTTCTCTAACTACAGGGTGTTAGCACGCCTAAAAAACAGGGCCAGTAACTTCCTTGAAGATGAATTTTTAATGGCTGTTCGAGGTTACCAGATCTCCGCATCCAAATCGAATGGCCACCATAAGAAAATTTGGCACACATGCCTAAATTGGGCATGGTAAATTCATGAGTTCAGATCCTTTGGCATGGTTTCAATTCTTGAAACAATTATTCTACTTGGATCCTATGAATAACTACAAAATGGTAATTCCTACATCCTAGCAATATCAGTATGCATACATGATAGTGTTTACCACGTGCCTATCATGAGTCCTTTAATGATTATCTATATATCTGAAATCGATTGAATCTTCACCATGGCCATTGGTTTTACAGCACCCCTCTTCCTGGTACAAACCACCTTAGCTCTTCCTGCTTTGTTACCCCTAATAACGTCTTCTGTTAAAAATATTAAAGTCATCTGCGTGTCTTTGAGCAGAAGAAAAGAGTAAACAAAGGCAGCAGCAGCAGAGATTGAGTGCGTAGCACTGTGTAATTAAGAGGAATGGAGAATGTAAGGATGAATTAAATGTGATGGGCTGCAGCCACAAATTATAGAGGAGAATTAATTTGGATTATGGGGGAAGTTACTTTTGCAGGTGGAATGAATATTTCCCGTAGATCTGAACTACGGAGGAGAATTTTTATTTAAAACAGTCAATTCGGGCTTTAAAGCCCTCAACAACCAAAAATGGAGAAAATTGAATTAAACAGGTGGAAGTCCTTTATTTTTGAATTGGCAGATAAGTGGTCCCCACCACTTAAGTTCCAATCACAATCGCAAGTTTTTGAAGCAGTGTCTTGTTGATTAAGAGTTCGTGATGCGATGCGATCGCAATCGCAAATCGCATTAATCAAGTGTCTTGTTGATGTGGTAGATTTCCACAATGGAACGGTTGTATATTATACAACCAAAACATATTATAATCGCCCCCCACAGCAGCGGAGGCCCGTGGGTCCACTTGACCACGTGGCGAATACTTAATGGAATCGCAAGGTTCAATCGGAGGTTCTTTGTTATGTGCTCCGATCGAAGGCCAGACCCGATCCGGTTATATGCTACAATCCATAGTTCAATCACATCTGGTTCTTGATCGCAATCGCAAGCTCTTAAGTGTTGTGCCCGATTGCACTTTGAAATTGGCAGACCCGATGGTAGTATGCAATGGAGTTAATAAATTCCATCGCGTCCGGGATCTTAATCGCAATCGGAACTTTCCGATTGATCGCACCCTTTTGTTATATGCTCCGATTGAAGTGGCGGACCCGATCCAGGTATAGGCCGCAGTTTATATGACTCATCGCATCCATTTTTGAGTCGCAATTGGAACCTCTTTAGAACGAGGCCTGATCGAACATAGTTGAAGTTCGGACCCGATTGGTTTATGAGCCAGCTTTTATATTTTCCAATCGCATCCGATTGTCAATCGCAATCGGAGTTTTCAGTTTGATTTTTTGTATTGTGGGTCCCGTATAACATTTGTTTTAATAGTTTTGTTTTAAAAAGTGTTTTAATATAGTTTTTTTTCGTAATTCTTTTTTATGCGCGGCATATAAAACAGAAAATGCCCGCAAGCCTGTAGTGATCGTGTAATTGTATTTGTTTTGTTTTGCACAGCAGTGCGTGTGAGAAGAAAATAACACAGCAGTGTTGATCTTTTAAGAGACAGAGTATTGTTTTGGAAAGAAAGAGAGTTGTTTTGTAGCACTGCGTCTGTAGCAGTCAATATTGTGTATCCCTCTGCTTTGAGGAAGACTTTTGTAATAGTTTTTTTTTAAGTTCTGTTAATGAAATAGAAGAAAGCATTTTTATGCCATCTCTGTCTGCAATAAATTTCTGTTTTAACTTCTATGTGTTGTAGAGGGGAGTTTACTCTCTCCACTTCTGTTGTTTGGAATTCTCAAAATTCCAACATGGTATCAGAGCTATTTTAGGCTCTTTGAATGTTTCAAAGAAGCTGAAGAAGAAGAAGACTTGTTGCAGCGTTTTCTCCAGCAGTGTGAAAGCCCAACAGAAGTCAAAAGTTCAGGTATTTCTCAAAGATAACAGAGCTGTTGTTTTTGTTTTAAAAGAGTTTGTTCTTTCAGCGAAGGAAAGATAGTTTTCTTAAGTTCAGTGCTCAGTTTAAGAGCAATGGCTGGACCAAGCACTGGTATGAACATTGGAAATGTTCAGCTTCCACAATTTAATGGAAAGAACTATGATTATTGGGCCATTACCATGAGAGCCCTGTTTGTCTCACAAGACTTATGGGAGTTTGTAGAAGATGGTTTTGTTGAACCAGCTGATGAGCAGGCTTTTAACACCTTGACTCAAGCAGAGAAGGACATATTGAAGAGCAATAGGAAGAAATATGCTAAAGCTCTCTTCTTATTGTATCAAGCTGTAAATGAGAGTGTGTTTCCAAGGACAGCAACAGCCCATAAATCCAAGGAGGCATGGGAAACTCTGAAAGTAGCCTATCAATGTATGGAGAAAGTTAAGACATCAAAACTTCAATTGCTGAGAAGAGATTTTGAAACTCTTTGCATGAAAGAGTCAGATAATGTGGACACATTTTTTACACACGTGATTGGGATTGTAAATCAGATAAGATCCCATGGAGAAACTCTTGAAGAAAGAAGGATTGTGGAGAAACTTTTGAGAAGCTCACCCTCAAAGTTTGATGTTATTGTTACCACCATAGAAGAGACCAAAGATCTCTCAAAGTTCACAGTGGATGAACTACATGCCTCACTAATAACTCATGAACATAGATTGAGCAGAGATGAACATTCATCTCTTGAGCATGCCTTCAAGACCCAGATGCCTTCAGGAAGAGGAAGAGGTCAAGGAAAAGGGAGAGGTATAGGCAGAAGCCAAAATAGAGGTGGAAAGAACAGCCCTTCACATTCACATGGAAGGTGCAACAGTCAGAGTCAGAGCCACGGCCAATGCAACAGCCAGCAAGGTGGACATCAATACCAACATGCTCATGGACAAAGGTATGACAAATCCAATGTCCAATGTCATTATTGCAAGAAATATGGGCACTATGCCAATGAATGTAGAAAGAATCAAAATGACATGAAAAATAAGCAGAATGCTAATGTAGCAAAAGAGGAAAAGAACCCAAGTAATGTGTTGTTAGCTTGTAATGTAGCACAAGATAGAGAAGATGATGTTTGGTTCTTAGATTCAGGATGTAGTAATCACATGACTGGAAACAGAGCAATGTTTTCCAATCTAGATGAAGAGATTAAATATGAAGTGACCACAGGGACTGATACTAATATCTCTGTAAAAGGAAAAGGCAGAGTTAGTATTCGAGCAAGAAATGGTGAGCAGAAATTTGTTCCTGATGTGTATTATGTTCCAGGATTGAAGTGTAATCTTTTGAGCATTGGGCAGCTCATAAATAAAGGTTACAATGTAATTTTCAAAGATGATGTGTGCACAATAAAATATATACCTCCAAGTAAGAAAATCATTGCTGAAATTCAAATGACCAGCAATAGAATGTTTCCTCTCAAGCTCAACACTGACTTGAAGGAAAAAGGAAAGAGTATAGCAGTTGTAACACAAGAAGCCTTTCAGAAGGAAGAGAAAGATGAAAATTGGTTATGGCACCTGAGATTTGGACATCTCAATTTCGGAGGATTAAATTTGCTGCATAGAAAATGAATGGTAAGAGGTTTGCCATTGATTGAAAAGCCTAACAGCCTATGTGAAGGCTGCATCTTGGGAAAGTAACACAGAGAAAATTTTCCATCAGGGAAAAGCATAAGGGCGAAAGCACCCTTAGAAATCATTCACTCAGACTTATGTGGGCAGATGCAGACAGCATCAGTTTCGGGTAGCAATTACATGCTGACCTTTATAGATGATTTCACAAGAAAAGTGTGGGTTTCTTTCTTAAAATATAAGAGTGAAGTCTTTCAGAAATTTCGCCATTTTAAAGCTCTTGTAGAAAAACAGAGTGGGCAGTATATTAAATCTCTCAGAACTGATAGAGGAGGAGAATATATCTCAAAGGAATTTCTGCGATTCTGCAGAGAGAATGGCATACACAAACAATTTACCACAAGGTACACACCGCAACAGAATGGAGTTGTTGAAAGGAAGAATCGAACCATAATGGAAATGGTGAGAAGCATGATAAAGGCAAAACACTTGCTGAATGAGTATTGGGCATAAGCAGCAAACTGTGCTGTGTATATTTTGAATAGAAGCCCCACAAAAGTGGTGATGAACAAAGTTCCAGAAGAAGCGTGGAGTGGCAGAAAACAGGGAGTCACCCACATGAGAGTTTTTGGATGTGTTGCATATGCACACATTCCAGACAAGTTGAGAAAGAAATTGGATAGTAAGAGGGAGAAGTGCATTTTCCTTGGATATTGTGAGGATTCCAAAGGATACAGATTGTATAACCCATCCACAAAGAAGTTTGTAATTAGCAGAGATGTGCGATTTATTGAAGAGGAAGCATGGGATGGAAGTATTGATAAAACAGTCAATGTTAAACACTGTTTGTCTCATGATGAAGATGAGGGAGATGTGGTTGAAATTAACAACCCATCCTCTGCACAACCTCCAGCAACGTAAGGACAGCAAGGGACACCTCAAGCGGCAGCAAGAACACCCTTGAGAAGAGGCGGCAGTGTTTCACTGAGTACACACATGGAGAAGAATTCAGTACTTCTTCAAGCACGACTACACCAAGTGAAAGTGGAACAAGATTTAGAAGTATTAGAGAAATCTATGAGCAGGGAGCAACAAACGAAGGTATGAATTCCTTATTTGCTTTGTATTGTCAAGTTGATGATCCTATTCATTTTGAAGATGCAATTAAAAATAGAAAATGGATAGAAGCTATGGACGAAGAAATTAATGCCATAGAGAAGAACAAAACATGGGAGTTGGTTGATCTCCCAGAAGGTAAAGAAGTCATTGGTGTAAAATGGGTCTATAAGACCAAAAGCAATGCTAAAGGAAAAATAGAGAGACACAAGGCCAGAATTTTTGTCAAAGGATACAAGCAGAAGCAAGGGATTGACTATGAAGAAAATTTTGCACCAGTTGCAAGAGTGGAGACAGTGAGAGCAGTGTTGTCCATAGCAGCACAAAACAAATGGAAAGTATATCAGATGGATGTAAAATCTGCATTTTTAAATGGATTTTTAATGGAAGAGGTATATGTGGAACAACCTCTCAGATATGAGAAGAATGGACAAGAGCATAAGGTATGAAAATTGAAGAAATCTCTTTATGGGCTGAAACAAGCACCAAGAGCGTGGTACAGCAGAATAGACTCCTATCTATTGGAGAATGGATTTGAAAAGTGTGAGGGAGAACTCACTCTCTACATCAAAGAAAAGGATGGTAAGCTGTTGATTGTTGTTTTATATGTTGATGATTTAATTTTTACAGGTAATGATGATTACCTTGTTGAAAATTTTAAAACAGTCATGAAAGATGAATTTGAAATGACTGATATGGGTTTGTTGAGATACTTCTTGGGAATAGAAGTAGAGCAAGGTTTGAAAGGAATTTTTATATCTCAAGCAAAATATGTGAATCAGGTTTTAGAAAGATTTAATATGCAGGAGTGAAAAGCTGCAATTACTCCCACAGTAATGGGATTGAAGCTGAGTAAGGATGACAACAGCAAGGATTTTAATCCAAGTTTGTATAAAAGCATAGTTGGCAGCCTCATGTATTTGACTGCAACTAGGCCGGATATTATGCATGCTGTTAGTTTAATTTCCAGATTTATGGAGAAGCCAAAAGAAGCACATTGGCAAGCAGCAAAGAGAATTCTGAGGTATGTGAAAGGAACAAAAAGATTTGGTATTTTGTATACAGCTTCAGAAAATTCAGATTTAGTTGGATACACTGCAAATGATTGGGCTGGAAGTGTAGATGATTGGAAGAGCACTTCTGGTTATGTTTTTCACATGGGTTCAGGAGCCATTTCATGGGCTTCTAAGAAACAGCGGATTGTAGCATTGTCTACAGCAGAGGCAGAGTATGTGGCAGCTACAGCAGCAGCGTGTCAAGCAATTTGGATGAGGAGAATGTTGAGAAGTTTATGCCAAGAACAGATAAAAGGAACAGTGATTTATTGTGACAATAGCTCAGCTATTGCATTGTCAAAGAATTCTGTGTTTCATAAAAGAACAAAACACATAGATACAAAATTTCATTATATCAGAGAATTGGTAAACAATGGAGAAATTGTTTTACAGCATTGTAAAACAGAGGAACAATATGCAGATATTTTAACTAAACCATTGGGGCAGAAGACCTTTGAATTTTTAAGAAAATGCTTGGGTATGATGGATAACCCAGCAGCTGACTTTAAGGGGGAGTGTTGAAAATATTAAAGTCATCTCCGTGTCTTTGAGCAGAAGAAAAGAGTACACAAAGGCAGCAGCAACAGAGATTGAGTGCGAAGCACTGTGTAATTAAGAGGAATGGAGAATGTAAGGATGAATTAAATGTGATGGGCCACAACCACAAATTACAGAGGATAATTAATTTGTATTATGGGGGAAGTTACTTTTGCAGGTGGAATGAAGATTTCCCGTAGATCTGAACTACGGAGGAGCAGTTTTATTTAAAATAGTCAATTCGGGCTTTAAAGCCCTCAACAACCAAAAATGGAGAAAATTGAATTAAACAGGCGGAAGTCCTTTATTTTTGAATTGGCGGATAAGTGGTCCCCACCACTTAAGTTCCAATCACAATCGCAAATTTTTGAAGCAGTGTCTTGTTGATGAAGAGTTCGCGATGCGATGCGATCACAATCGCAAATCACAATAATCAAGTGTCTTGTTGATGTGGTAGAGTTCCGCAATGGAACAGTTGTATATTATACAACCAAAACATATTATAATCGCCCCCCACAGCAGCGGAGGCCCGTGGGTCCACTTGACCACGTGGCGAAGACTTAATGGAATTGCAAGGTTGCAATCGCAAGGTTCAATCGGAGGTTCTTTGTTATGTGCTCCGATCGAAGGCCGGACCCGATCCGGTTATATGCTACAGTCCATAGTTCAATCGCATCCGGTTCATGATCGCAATCGCAAGCTCTTAAGTGTTGTGCCCGATTGCACTTTGAAATTGGCGGACCCGATGGTAGTATGCAATGGAGTTAATAAATTCCATCGCGTCCGGGATCTTAATCGCAATCGGAACTTTCCGATTGATCGCACCCTTTTGTTATATGCTCCGATTGAAGTGGCGGACCCGATCCAGGTATAGGCCGCAGTTTATATGACTCATCATATCCGTTTTTGAGTCGCAATCAGAACCTTTTTAGAACGAGGCCCGATCGCACATAGTTGAAGTTCGGACCCGATTGGCTTATGAGCCAGCTTTTATATTTGCCAATCACATCCGATTGTCAATCGCAATCGGAGTTTTCAGTTTGATTGTTTGTATTGTGGGTCCCGTATAATATTTGTTTTAATATTTTTGTTCTAAAAAGTGTTTTAATATAGTTTTTTTTTTCGTAATGCTTTTTTATGCGCGGCATATAAAACAGAAAAGGCCCGCGAGCCTATAGTGATCGTGTAATTGTATTTGTTTTGTTTTGCACAGCAGTGCGTGTGAGAAGAAAAGAACACAGTAGTGTTGATCTTTTAAGAGACAGAGTATTGTTTTGGAAAGACATAGACTTGTTTTGTAGCACTGTGTCTGTAGCAGTAAATATTGTGTATCCCTATGCTTTGAGGAAGACTTTTGTAATAGTTTTTTTTTAAGTTCTTTTAATGAAATAGAAGAAAGCATTTTTATGCCATCTCTGTCTGCAAGCAATTTCCGTTTTAACTTCTCTGTGTTGTAGAGGGGAGTTTACTCTCTCCACTTCTGTTGTTTGGAATTCTAAAAATTCCAACATCTTCAATTCTAAGCACATGGTTCCGTGAAGATTCCCGAAAATACAGCGCCGCCACTGCTGAAAAGCAGTATGGTGATGAAGTAGTTGAAATCGGGGAATATGAGAAAGAAGCCGATGGCACCCGGTTCGACTGCAATGGCACGTTATTAACTATGCTCAGGCCGGCCATCATTGAACAAGTTAACTGCCGAGCTGCTGACCCACTTCTCCTCCACGGGAATATCAGTCTGCATACATAATAGTGTTTACCACGTGTCTATCATGAGTCCTTTAATGATTATCTATAGCCATTTTCACATAGATACCAACAAAGAAAACAGTTTGACATGGCATTCGCGGCACTGCTTTCAATAATTGGAAATTTTTGCAATTAAATGAGGTATACACTATATTATTTTCTAAAAAATTAAAGATCAACAATATATATTATTTAAGGTAGTAGAGAAATAATGTTCCCAGAAATTAAAAATGTCTAGTTCATTTAGAAAGGAAAAAATCATATGAGAAGCCTCAACACATTTCTGCAAATTGCAATACTGAAAGTAGTATGACCGTACCTCAGTCTCATCTTTTAGCTCCAATATCTTATTTGCCACAGCCCCAACTGCTACTCTTCCAATTATTTCCCGTGCTGAAGATCTGCCACCTCCCTGCGTTTTATAGAATTGCATTTATAACACATCAATCAATAAGTTGTATCTCCAAAAGCACAAAACATTTAAAGAGAGGCATACTACTCAGCAAATAGGCATGCATAAGCATACCTGAACTGAACGAACACCATATTTGAAGTCATATGTGGCATCCGCATGAAATGGGCGATAGGCTAATGAAATTTCACTGTAATCCTATCAAGTTCAGTAAAATGCAATCAAGAAAGAGTGGATTTGGAATTTTAAAAGCTCGTTTGTTGTAAACAACTATCTTAATTAATTTGTAAAACGCAATGCCGAAATGTATGACACGATCTTGTTCTCTATTCAGAGTATAAACTCTGTAACCAAGCACTCTGATATGACACAATGCCGAAATATATGACACAATGCAAAAATATCAGGCCCCAAAGGCATTCAGCAGGTTCAAGCAGTGCATGGGGGAGAACCCATTCCGATCCCTCCCGATATGTGAATGAATAAATTCGTTTGTGTCGCTTATAAGCGAAGGAGGAAGCCAGGTCCTCTGATGAACTCTTACCAGGCCTGCCCATGGCTAGGCTTGGCTCAGCTGCCCAGGATAGATCTCAGAATCTATATGGAAAGCCCGAGCTCAAATTCAAAACCCTTAAACCAGCGAGGGTTTTAAAATTTGACGAATAAATAAAACGATCCTTCCGAACGCATTTGTTTTCCCTTCTCGCGAAATTTGAGAGGGGGAAAGGTTCCCGCCCAGGTTTGGAAGTTCCCGCGATTTGTTGATTGGATTTCTTAAATATAATTTAAAATAATTCATAATAGGATGATTCATTCACAAATATAGCATAACATACTAAGGTATAGTATATCAAAATCCATATCCATATGGTATATATCGATATCCAGATATTTTAATAATAACACAATCGAACTAATTGACCTTCCTAATGATTAACGAGGAAATCACTTGCTCATGATTAATGATGGACTTCAACGAGTATTTCGAACATATTATATTATAATATTATATTGATAAGTTGAGTTTGATGGATTTACATTTACTTTACGAGGAGTTCAAGTGAGGGAATCAGGAGTACATTTAGTGGCAATGGTAGGTGAAATCATGTTATAGATATCATATTTTATTATATTCATTACACTTTTATAGTATAGTGAATCATGTTGTAGATATCATATTTTTATTATATTCATTACACCTTTTTAGTATAGTGATTCTGAAAGTGGAATTTTTAGTAGATTTTCAATCTTCACGGAATTATGTTTATGCTACTATTTGAATTTTATACTCAGTTTTTAGTTGATGTGTAATTTATTTTTTATGTTTTTCCTATTTCATTTTTTAAATTTCATAAAACAATAATTTAAAATAATGAGGCTCACTAGAGAAATCCTTGTCGGTCTACTCTCGTAGGGAGAAGGTTCTCAATGAAGCAATGACCGTGGGTGTATTTGTAGCATTGTAGGTTTAAATATATATAATTAGTTTATGTGTAGATATATTGTTGATGTATTATTAGTTTAGATATATATATATTGTTGATATTGTTAAGTAGGTTTAAAGATATATCATTATTCTTAGATGTTGATATATTTCATCTATACAATATTATAATTATATTATTGTTTTTGTTTTAATTTTTGTCAAGTTGAATATATGTAAGTGTAGTTAATGATTTTAATGGAGGTCGTTACAAGATTAGTTTGAGGAAACCGTAAAATGGAGAGGGTCATGAAATCAATACAAGGATCTTCATAGGGTTAAGGGGTGTCAAGGTGCTAGAATGTTGTATTAAGAGAACTATATAACAATTTAGGAAATATTGATACAAATTGCACATATGTATATGCTGTGGTGCAAATGTAACAATGTTTTTGAAATTCTTTTCTAAGGCATGACAATGGTCAAGTTTTCCATGTTTTTTAGAAGTATGCATGTGCATGTAATGGTGGAGTAAATGACTTATGTTAGGAGGGATGAGGTTGAACCCCAACAAATGCAAGAAAGGAGATCAATCTAGGAATGTTGGTGGTGTGGGTCAATGAGCATTGGGCTATTTAACTTGCTTTGACATATATTTGTTTTTTTTATTGAAATTTTTTTGATGAGCGCAAGCAAGTGGAAACTAATTGATTTTAGACATTGCAATGTGGTAGAAACATCTTCAAATTTATGAAAGCACCACTTTAACTCGACAGTTACAACTAAGTGGTATTTATTCTACTAAAGTCACTCTAGACTTTGACCTAACCCTATCTTAAATAAACAACCCCCTTAAGAAGGAAATTTGGCCCATGAGGGGTGAACATGTCACATGGAAATATGGGGGAATAATAACAGACTATTTTCACCCACCAAGAAATAAGCAATCCCCCATCAATGTTATGCATTACTTTAAATGGGTTGAGTATCCTTTGATGCCTCTAACAATTGTATTGAATGTATGTGATTTTAACTAAGTTAACCAACAAAACATGCCTTCAATAATGTTAACAAGACTTACACACTATATATTGCATCGAACAATCAAATGAAGCTTTAATATGTGTAACCACCCATACATGTAGTTTATCAAATTGACCAAACTAACATGCTTCTACTAGTGATAACCAAAAGGTACATGTTGGTAATTGGGTGACCAATGTGGTATGCCTCAACATTCGTAATTGAACATAAATGTTGTTGATGGGGTTGACCAACATAACATACATCTCGTAATTGTAGTTAAACATGCATGTTGATAGGGTTAATCTCCAAGATAGTGTTAATAAAAAAAAGATGTTAATAACCAACCTAACACATCACTAACAATGACAATGGAATGAGCATGTCAGTAAATAAACATACTAATCGACATGACATGTTGCTCATTAAGACGATTGACATGACATGTTGCTCATTAAGACAATTGACATGACACACAACTCGCTAAGTTGACCAACTTGACAAACTATTGGTTTTTTCATTGAACTAACATGCCTTTAATGAACACAACCAAATTTGCATGATGTTGAACAAGTAAACCAACCTAACATACATTTAACAATAATAGAAATGTGTGAAAGTTGTGGATTGGGAAAACCAAACTAACATACCTCTGATAATCGTAATCGACCATACATGCCTATTGTGATCAACCCTTCAGGAGTTCCCTTGCTTTCGTGCAAAATTAAGCATGTCATGCAACTCTTAGACTAACTTTGATACATATACAAATTAATTTTGTATTTACTTGTTAGAATTGTGTTATAAATTCTTTCCCCTTTAAATGTCATGGGTTTGAATCCAAGGGAAATTAAGGTATTTATACCTCCATGGATTAAATAGTTAAATCATTGCATGAAGGGCAGCCATTGTCCCGTGAACAAGGGGGTCTCACATGCCAATTTAACATCTAACTATATTATAACTTTATATTAAATACTATTATTATTTTCTTGTGTTAATATGAGTGTTTTTAATATTTAATATACAGTTAAGTAGATGACCCCTTGAATAATTAGTGAAGTATTTAATATTGGATGAGAGAATTGTAAGGTTGAAATTTCTATACCTCGTGTTAATTTGGGTTTTTGTATCATTTCAATGCAAAATTAGGTTTCATACATATCCATGGATCAATTAAAGGCATTTACACATGCCAACCAAAGACATTCAATAGTTGGGTTATAACTAGCGGGTGGGAGGATTTCATTATCATATTCATCCAGGGGCTTCCAGACTAGAGAAATTAGGGCATGTGTTTGATTTATGGGCTAATGTTTAATAGCATGATATGAGGAGATCAGGAGTTAGTGCAGTTCCTTCTTATGGAAAGGTCTTGCACCTCTTCCTTTATTTCTTAAAGTAAACTTGAAAGAAGTGAGTACAAATATATGATACAAATAATGTGCAAACCATTCACAACATCACGACATTAAACATTTGCACGAGATGCAACTTAATTCATGTTCAATATATTTTTTCCTTTAAAAAAGAAATATATGGTACCATGATATAATATAGTGATTCACCAACATTAGCCACCAAACAAATGACCTAAACGACAAATGTTATTTATGGTGACTATCATCCACCATAAACTATGTTTATTAGCCACTCTAACACCCCTAAGTTTATGGTCACTCATTGAACATGATTCCAAGAGTTGTTTCAAGCTTATTAAACTTATTATTTCCCAAAATACTGAAAAGGCTGTCTCATCACCGTAGCATTTTTTCTGAGTCTTTCAGCAAATGCTCTGCAACTGTTTTTTTATGTTATATATGGACTGCCACAATTAAAAATTACTGACATAAATGACTAATTCATATACTTGTTGTACTTTTTATTTGGCCATATTTTTATTCTTGGACTATTATAGTCATTTACATTAATCATTATTAATTTTGTCACTTATTACCTAGTCATATATTTTAATCCTAGACTAAATTAGTCATTTAATTTAGTCTCTTTTACTTTAGTCACTTATTATCTAGTCATATATTTTATCCCTGGACTAAATTAGTCGTTTAAGTTAGTCGCTTTTAGGTTAGTCACTTATTATCTAGTCGTATATTTTATTCCAAGACTAAATTAGTCATTTAAGTTAGTCATTTTTAGTTCGGTCACATAAATTTGCTTAAATTTAGTAGTAATTCACTTGAAATAATTGCGGTGACTAACATTTTTAGTCACCTAGTCATTAATTTCATCATTTTTTACTAGTGAATGTCCGGTAAAACTCCACCAGTTAAATATGGTGATCCCGACCATCCTACTGTGACAGTCCAAATCGGTAAAACAATAATCACTTAAGTTCTGGTAGATTTAGGTGCTGCTATAAACATTATGACTCTTGAAACTTCACAATTTTTACAGCTAAAGAACGTAATCAGAGATACACCAACCATTCTAGAGTTAGATGACCGTTCTACAATCAAACCAGAGGGAGTTATTGAAGACCTAGTCATCTCGATTGAGTCCTGGAATTACCTAGCTGACTTTGTGGTGTTACAGAATAAAACAAAGTTGGGGGAACATCCTTTAATTCTGGGAAGGCCCTGGTTAGCTACAGTCGATGCCTTTATCAGCTGCAGATCTAGTTCAATGAAAATTTCCAATGGATATGAAACAAAGCAGCTTACTCTCTACCCTCACGCTACACCCATGATTAATAATGATAATTCGGTATGGATGCACTATGATGATCATGTTATTCAACCTATTTTGACTATAGGACAAGCTTTAAGCCTTAAAGATACCACTGAGGATGAGGTAATTAATAATTTTATTTGTGAACCCTCCTCTGTGATTCCGGAAACACATAATCAACTGGCTGCACTTTTGAAATCAGATACCCAGGAAAAGCTTAAACCTGAAGATCTTTCTCAAACATCAACAACCATCTCTTCTAAAATCATAACAGTAGAAATCGAACCTGGCAAAACACTGAACATAAACCCCAACTTGACAGTTGCTGAAACACAGAAATTAATGAAGTTACTTCTTTAAAATAAAGAAGCATTCGCATGGGACTATACAGATATGAAGGGAATCTCTCCTGAATTATGTACTCACCATATCTATATCAAGGAAGGTTTTCGACTAGTCTATCAACCCCAACGACGAATGAACCCTAACTTAAGAGAAATTGTCAAAGAGGAACTTCAAAAATTGCTTAATGCAGGGTTTATATATCCTATCTCTGACAGTGAATGGGTTTCCCCATTGGTAATAGTTCTTAAGAAAAACGAGAAATGGAGAGTGTGTGTAGATTATAGAGCCTTAAATAAAGCCACTCAAAAGGATAACTTTCCTTTACCGTTCATTGATCAGGTGTTGGATAGTTTGTCAGGAAACAAATTCTTCTCCTTTTTAGATGGATTCAGTGGGTATAACCAAATCAGAATTGCACCCCAAGACCAAGACAAGACCACTTTTACTAGCCCTTGGGGAACTTTTTCTTATATAGTTCTTCCATTTGGACTATGTAATGCACCAGCAACCTTTCAAAGAGCAGTTATTGGAATCTTTTCTGATATGCTCAATGACTCTATGGAAATATTTATGGATGAATTTACCCCTTATGGTGTGTCTTTTGAAGACGCATTACAGAACCTTGATAAAGTACTTAAACGATGTATACAAGCTCACCTCTCCTTAAGCACCGAAAAATGCCATATGATGATGGGCGAAAGAGTAGTCCTTGGACATTTTATCTCATCTCAAGGAATTCAGGTAGATCCATCCAAAATACAAGTCATTCAGAGCCTTACTATTCCTAAAACACAAACTGATGTGAGAATTTTCCTATGACATGTTGGATATTACAGGATATTTATTAAAAAAAATTCCAAAATAGCTTCTCCTTTATTTGTGTTACTTATGAAAAATGCTGAATTTAAGTGGACTAATCTTTGCCAGGAGGCCTTTTTAGAACTCAAGCATCAGTTATCCACAACTCCTATTATGAGAGGACCTAACTGGGCACTTCCCTTTCATATATCTTCTGATGCTTCAGATACTGCAATTGGAGCTATCTTGGGACAAGAGGAAAACCATCTTCCTTATGCTATCTACTTTCTCAGTAAGAATATGACTCCTGCTGAGCTCAATTACACAGTTACCGAAAAGGAATTTTTAGCAGTAATTTATGCCATTAATAAATTTCGACATTATATTACTGGTTACTCTGCTTTTGTCCATAATGACCACTCGACTATTAAGTATTTAATGAACAAGTCTTTCACAAATGCTCGAGTCACCAGATGGTTATTGTTATTACAAGAGTTTGATATTACAATTGTAGATCGACCAGGTAAAGAAAATGTTGTTGCTGATTTCCTTTCTTGGTTAAAAACTGATGATAATATTCTAGTAGATGATTCCTTTCCTAATGAATATTTATTTGCAGTATCTACTCACTCACCATGGTATGCAGACATTGCCAATTATTTGGTTGCAGGGAAGTTACCATCACACCTATCACATCGAGAGAAAAAAAAAATCATTCAACAAAGTGCTCAGTATAGCTGGATAAGTGGGTGTCTTTTCTATACAGGACTTGATCATGAAATCCAGAGATGCATTAGAGAGGATGAGATGTATGATATACTAAAAGCTTGTCATGATGGCCCTTGTGGAGGGAATTTTGCTGATAAGAGAACGACGCATAAAATTATTAGGATGGGTTATTATTGGCCCTCAGTCTTTAAGGATGCAAAGAAATATGTTCGGGCTTGTGATAGCTGTCAGAGAATGGGTCAACCTAACCATAGAGATGAAATTCCATTAAACCCCCAGGTAATACTTGAACCATTTGAAAGATGGGCCTTAGATTTTATAGGACCCATTAATCCTCCATCCAATCAAAGAGTTTATATATTAGTCTGCACATATTATATGACTAAATGGGTGGAGGCCAAAGCACTCCTTAGAGCTAATGAATGTCCTAGATTTCCTATTTGAAGAAATCTTTGTTAGATTTGGAGTCCCTAGAGAGCTAGTTACAGATGGAGGACCTCCTTTCACTTCTCATGGTTTCAAAGCCACCCTTCAGAAATATCACATTCATCATAGAATGACTATACCATACCAACCCCAAGCCAATGGGCAGGTGGAGAGTACAAACAAATTAATAGAAGCCATTCTAACCAAAACAGTGATGGATAACCAGAAGGATTGGTCCCAAAGGCTCCCTGAAGCACTATGGCTTACAAAACTACCTGGAGAAATACTATAGAATTTTCTCCCTATGAATTGATTTATGGTAAAAGTGTTGTTTTTCCTGTGGAATTTGAAATTAAAACCTTAAGGACTGCTTTAGCTATTAACCTTGATTTGATTGATGCACAGACAGCGAAGTTGCAACAGCTTCATGAACTGGATGAAAAAAGATTAGATTCCATTCATCAGACAACTATGATCCAACAACAAAGAACAAAGTGGCATGATAAAATCATTAAGCATAAGTAGTTCCAAAAAGGTAATTGGGCTTTATTGTATGATTCTCGGTTTGAAAACTTTCAAGGGAAGCTACGTACAAGATGGTTGGGACCCTATGAAATAGATGTTGTTTTTCCCAATGGAACAATAAGGCTCTTAACAATTGATGACTCTAAAACGCCAGTATTAGTAAATGGTCATCGGCTTCGTCTGTACCAGCGCCCTATTTCCAAAGAATATTTTATGCTAACTTACATGGAAGATGCACATTATCTCTTTTTAGGGGAGTCTTCTACCCCTCATTGCAATTAATTTTTCTACATTGTATTTTTAGTATTAGATTAGATTTCTTAAAGTAATAATCCCTGTCAAGGGCTGGCATGTTACAATTGATTATTTTACAGATTCTTGATTAAGGAAAGGCTTACCAAGGAAGGACAATTTCACCACAAGAAGATCCAAGCTTCATTTTGAGAAGCATTGCTTCCCTCACTTCAATTCATTTCCCCATTTTCCAGTAACATTTCATCATTCATTCCCTTCATTCCTTTTTTCCTTTTCATATCATTTTCCCTATTTTTTCCATTGCTGAAACACCATTCTTCAGGAAATAATTTCCCCATTTTTATATTGCTGAAATACCATTCCTCAGCAAATATTTTCCCCTTTTTCCCACTGCTAAAACATCACTCCTCAGCAACACTTTTCCTATTTTTCCATTGCTGAAACACCACTTTTCAGCAGCATTTCATCCATTTTCCCATTGCTGAAACACCATTTCTTTCTCCAAAAACATGACTATGCAACATTTTCTGTCATGAAATCATCTCCTTTAGTTCTTTCATTTTCACTTCTCTTATTCCCTGTGTTAATCCTATCCATTCACTGCCTTTTCCTATGATTAAAAAGACCTCTAATATGATCTCCCTCATGTTTCAAAAAGCTTCTAAAGTTCTTCCATGAATATTGAGCCATTATAAACAAGCACTATATTTTTCGAACTACAAATCAAAGGTAAACATGAGGTATGTAAATTTTATATGTAAGTACAATTAAACTATGGTTTAAAGAGAAGATTTTGTTTATTATGACCACAATATCCGCACACTTAAAGACATCATTTCACCGTAGTTGGGGGGGAATATCGAAATTATATGTCATCATTTCACAGCATGCCAATTACCATCATTTTTTCCTGCCCATCACTTCGCCTCTTCACCATTACTCCATGTTCTCATTCGCAAAGTTTACTCTGTTCGAAGTCCGGTAACTTCGCTCTTTGACTCTGCATTTTACCAAAGCTGGTTAACTATGGGAGGACTTGCTATTCGACATGAGCCCAGCTCAATAGCTCTACTTGAATTATTACCAGATGCGTATCAGATTTTTCAGCAGGCAGGCTAGGTAGGATATTTTGAGAGACTTCAAGAGTTTGATCCACAACAGGTCCTTGAATTTGCACAAAATCTTCAGGAAGATCATTCTACTGTCCAAGGAGTCGGTTTCAGAGGGCAACATAGCACAAGTTTCAGGTCTGTCAGTCACTGGTACTCGATGGTTTAGTCGAAAGCACATCATTCTGAATGCACAACAGGACTTTCTTCTGCCAGGAGAACACGTCGAGCTTAAAGGCCGGGATGTCGAACTTCACTCATTGCCGCCTCCTTGGCCGAAAGTTGCTGAATTCGTCAAAAATTATCTCACTTGTGAAGGTCGCTATCAGGTAGTCTATCAACATGATTTTGTCTTAATGATTCATTTACGACATGGTAGACTAGTGAAAATTCCTTACTATTTACTTGGATGCATTAGAAATATGTCATATTATTGTAGACGGGTAAAATTCCCACTCCTTTCCTTCACCCATCACCGCCTTGTTCAGCTATTGATTCAGAGGGGCTTTGATCAACAAAACCCTCCTCTAAACAACCCACTCCTAGACCCTGAGCAAGCTGCTGAAATTCCTCAAGAAGCTGCTGAAAATCCTCTAGAAATTCTTGAAAGTCCCCACGAGAAGCAACTAGAGAATATCCCTGACCCTCCACCAATTCCATCCATAGAACCAACTAATCCAATTAACCTTTCTTCAAGTCCATCTCACCACTTAGCAGAATCATCTGATCCTACCATTCATATTCCCAGTAATGACTCTTGGGTCGATACACCACCATCTTCCTCTATTCATAAAAGGAAAATATGAATCACAACCGCCTCCCTATCAAAAAGACAAACAAGGGTCGTAACTAAAGTAGCTACCTCCTCTAATATCCCTTCTCCTAGTGAAAAACCCTCTCACAAAAGGAAAAAGAAAACTATCGTTTTTTCTGCCTTCTTACCTAGGAGACAAATGAGGATGTCTTTCCTATTACCCTTGATCCCACAGCTATTTTGTTAAAACTCCAAACATCACCACCCTTCCAAACCCTAGAATTATTACCTATCTCACCCTGTGGCACTGAAACACAAGAACCAGATGCCCAGGGTAATATGACATCATTTTCTATAGAGCAAATAGCTATCACACAAGAACCAGCTACTCAGTCAGTAGCTGTCACACAAGAACCAGCTATTTAGTCAGTAGCTGTCCCACAAGAACCAGCTACTTAGTCAACAGCTGAAACACAAGAACCAGCTGCCGATATACAAGAACTAGACATCCAAGATGCTACTTATTCAGTAGCTGCCACAAAGGAACTAGCTCTAGTTGTCACACAAGAACCAGCTACAGCTGAAACACAGCAATCAATTCTGGAGAATGGAACTGATACACAAGGCCCAGTCACCATGGCTTCCATTTTACAAGAAAATGAGTTTTTAAAATTATAATTAGAAGCTTATAAGCGAGAATTGGTAATGGCAAGGGAAGCCTATGACAAGAAGCTAAATTTTTATACCCTGGCCCATACAGCATCCATGGCAAACAAACATACAGAAAATGATCCATATAAGGAATATATGTGCAACCAATGTGGAAACATCTATCAGCAAGTAGGATATAAGATAGTTCAGGTTCCAATGCCGGGAGCATCTACATCTTCTACAGTGAAATAGGAATGCCCTACTGTTACACAAGAACCAGTAGGGCCTTCACAAATTTCAGAGAAAGAAGTTGATGTAGAAGTATCCAGCACTACTATAACTGATTCTTCTACTCAGACTATACCTCAGCCTACCACTTGCAATGCTGGAAAACAAACTGAACCATGGAATGAGATGGAAATAATGAACAAGTGGAGGAAAAAGTATGCCATTTCGCAAGGTAAAACCTTGCAGCAGCACAAATTAAGTCTGGCAGAATCATATATATTCTAACTGGGAGATCTTGGAGCAAACACTCTAGCAATCTAGAGTTTACAAGAAGGAGAACAAAGAGCTAAAAGGAAAACTGCTCCACATGTTTGAACTGGTACAAAAATTATTGGCTACTAGGAAACCATCCCTAAATTACTCTTTATTTCTCTCAGAAAACCTTGTTTACTTTCAGTTGAAAGCAGTCAAAGATGGAAGACCCCATGAGGTTCTTACATCCAAACAATTTGTGAAAAAATTTGCAGAAGTATCCACCAGTGATCAACACCTACTATGTGAGTTGTACCTTCACAATGAAGCTATCCCTGAAAACAGAGAGATTAATCTCAACCCTCTTGTCGGTGACATTTAGATCAGGGCATTTGCCTCTTTCCTTTCTAATCAGATTACATGGCAGACTTCTTTTCTTGCAACCAGGGATAATGAAGACAATCATCTTCTCTGGATAAGGCTAGAACCAAAGAACCCCACCATCTTTGTGGCAGAGTATCATCAATTTTTGAAGAAGCCAGGGATGACTGAACACATACGACAATTACAGGTTTCAGTACTCTAGGAATGCCAACATTTTATCAAGGCCAAAGAAACTACTTCTTTAAGAGCAAACAATATGTTTTGGCAACAATCCTCTAAGGAGAAGCAGGAGTACAATCCTTTCAGTCCCACTAATCTCAAAACTGCATTGTCTAGAGTACCCAATTATATCAAATGTGTTCAGCAATGTGCTAAAGAGTGGATAGGGTACCACTTTCATTTTCATATTTTGTGGATGCCAGCAGAAGAATATTATGCTCAACATAGATTGGCCAACACGAATGAAGCAACGGCCTGGAAAATATTGCAAAATGTGCAAGGATTCAGAGCTTTAACAGATAGCACCTTCCATAACTACTGCCTAAGTAATTTGCATGCCAAAAGCCAATATCTGGACTCTGACTCAGACTAAAGTTTCTTGAGGACATGCAACCCTTTCAGTTTGGGGGGATGTTAGAACCCCATAATGTACCATTTTGACCATACATTTTGTTATCATTCCACTCTTTTCCAGTCCATATTTAAATCTTATACTATCAATTTCATCCATTTTTCCAAAGGTATATAACATTCTTCTCTTTACTATACGTTTAACTTGTTTTACATATAATTTTACATTACTTTCATATTTAATCATTAATCGAAGATATATATTTGCTGAGACAGTTTGAAGACCGCAGATAATCTATTGTGGCTATCTGAAGACCGCATTGCTGAAATAGTCAACATGGTACGCAGATCTTGTTTCTGAAACAACCCGTGATTTGCGATTTTGAAGTAGTATTTCAAGCATGACGGCAACAAGAAAAGACAAGTAAGGAAGTTGTTACATGAGCCACTCTGAAGCCAGTACCATCGTAGCCATTGTAACAACATTTTTCTATGGAAGAACAGAAAGGTCCTATTTCAGTATAGAAGATCAGATTGGGTTAAAAATAGGATTTCTATAATGTAAATCAATTGTAATAGATGTCTCCTCTTTAAAAAGAGGAGACATCAGCATTAGAGGGACAATTAGAGACTACGAGAGGTTTATTCTGAATAGAGAAGGAACGTGAATCCTTTGTAATATATTTCTTTAGACAAATGAATAAAATTTTGTTCTGAGCATTTCATTTTAATTCCTTCTTCTGGGGAATATTGTGAGAAGGGAAGAGCCCACCTTCTTCACAAGGTTCACCCATTTATTTCCATAGTTTGTTAACTGTTCTTTTCCATTTACGCCTTGTTAAACTTTGTTTGCTGAATTCATTTATGCAGTATTGGAATTATTTTTTTTCTTGCTGAAGCTTGTTTCCATTACTTGTTGCATTGATTTCATACAATTCATTCTTAGGTAATTGTGGATTATTTTAATTGGAAATCTTGTCTTCAGAATGATTTTGTGAAAGCTTGGTAATCAGAAATAGGTGCTGAAGATTCCTACTTGGGGAATAGGGTCTTGTTCTCTGTTATAACATAATTGGTCTTCCTTTTTCAGATTGATTTCCTTTCCTAGATTGTTGTCTTTTTAATGTAATCCAGGATTCTTTTAATGATTTTCTACAATAGAAAGATTTTCTTTGTTGTAACTCAAGTAGACTTCATTTTGTTTGGAGCAAGGTGTAATTAGTGTAATTTTTACTACAACATTTCATTGCTTTTGAGATTGAGCATATACAGTGTGTGATATCCTTTGAAATAAACAGACTTCCCTGGGTTGACAATTTATGTAGCACTTGAATTGTTTAATTCAATAAACAATTAAAGTGACCAACACCAAATAGTGCTTCTAGAAGGCCCCACCTGGGAGAATATTCGACCAGCTGGGCTTCTAGAACTTACTTTTCTTCTTCTTTAGCTTTTACAGGGGTCCACGGTTTTAATGAGAAGAACGTGTGGGATGTGCCGCAGGTTTTATAGCAATAAATCACGGTACCGCAGGAAATGACTCGGAAAAGTGCAGAGTTAGGATTTTTGGGGTTTTAATAAGATTTTTCCCAATTCTAAGACTTGATTTAGGAACTTTATGTTTTTAGACCTATGAGGGAGCAATAAATAGGTAATGATGAACCCATATACACAGCGAAATTTCATGGTGACAAATTTTAGTGTAACAGGATCTAGGGCAGATGCATTATTTTTTGGGTAGGTTTTGCAGCAAAAGGGAGACATATTCCTTGGGCAAGGAATATATACTACAGAGATTGTGAAGAGATTTCAAATGGAGGACTGTAGACCCATGGCTACGCAAATCATCACAAACTAGAAGAAAATCGACACGTCCGAGGATGATGAGGCTGACCCTACCTTGTATAGGCAACTCATAGGATCATTGATGTACCTGGTTAACACTATACCAGACATATGTTATGTCGTGAATACCCTTACTTAGTTCATGGTAAAACCAGGCAGGGCTCACTAGGCAGTAGCCAAACATGTTCTCTGATACTTGAAGGGGACAGTCGAGTTTGGATTGAAGTACACCAAGGGAAATGAAATCCATTTGAGTGGGTTCACTGATGTAGACTGGGTTGGAAGTCCAGTAGATCGAAAAAGTACCAGTGGGTATTGTTTCAGCATTGGATCAGGAATGAATTCCTAGTGTAGTAGGGAATAGAACTCTGTGGCGTTCAGCTCAGTCGAGGCTGAATATATGGCAGCTAGCACAACTTCATGTGAGGCCATATGGCTTCGTAAGTTGCTCATGAACTTACTCAAGAAGAGGATGGAACTGACTAGAATTTTGGGTGATAATCATAGTTGCATCAATCTCTCTGAGAATCCTGTGTTTCATGATCGGTCGAAGCACATTGACATTAGGTGCCACTTCATCAGAGACTATGTCCAATCAGGAGTTGTACAATTGAAGTACATTCCTATAGGGGAACATGTGGCATATATCCTCACGAAAGCTCTGGGTAAGATTAAGTTTACTTACTTCAGATAAAAGATGAGGATGGTTAATAACCCATTCCAGTAGAGGAATGGTTGGACTTGAGATTCATAGGGAGATGCAATACATATGAGGCAGTGACATAGATAGTATCACGGGCAGTAGTATAGAGGGAAACAACATAGCATATGAGGGGAAGCAGCCGAGACATCAACAACACAGTAGATGCTTCAGGTCAGAACAGATACAGTTGGTATTTTCTTGAACACTTTCCTTGCTAAGAGGGAGTGCTGATTTTGTAGCACTGGAAAGTGTTCCAAGTCTCATATTTTGGGAGGAGGCTTGGACATCAGTATTCCAGAGAACCAAGAAACCGTTTGTGGAAATTCTACTATGTTCATGTTTTATTAAAATAATTAATTATTTCAATGTGGTTACTAAGTCTAAACTTAGGGAAATTATATAATTAAAGGGTATTAATAAAACAAAGTGTGAATATTCTAGAAAATGAAGATCAAGTCATGTTTTAATCTTAGCCATTGGTTAGAGATATAATATGGGTCATTGATTAATCAACGAGAAGATTATAAGAGAAGGCTTGAGGGTCATTTAGAAAGCAAGCCGACCACACATTGAGAACTCGAAGGAAATCGATTTTGAATGAATAGAATTCGATTTTAGAGGGAGAGGTAGAAGACGAAAGGGGAGGTCAGTAAAGGTAGAAGAAAGGCATGAGAAAGATGCAGAGGGAACAACAATGAGCAGCATTACTGAGTCCCAACGCAAGGTGATGCAGTCTAGCGTAGGGACTGTGTAGATGACCACACAAAGTGACATAGAGGGAGCTAGGGTGCATCCTGGGTGTCAGAAATCCTACCAAAATTTTCAGGAAATTTATCTCAGGTGTTTTCTAAGAAGTACGCTCATCAAATTCTTGTAAATTATGTTCCTTGCTGAAGAATAGTACAACCCCTCATCTGCTGCACCGGTTTTCCCTCATTGGGTTTTTTCGGGGACAAATGTCCAAAAATAATTGTGTTCATGTGATTATTTATATTGCGTTATAAGCATTATTTTCTATTTTCTGCTTATGGCTAAGTGTGTTAGGATATTCTGACACATAGGAAATAGTAAAGAATAACTTATTCTAGTGTAGAGTTAGGTAAAGTGTGTTTCTTTACCATGTACATTTGTAACTTATAATCCGACGGTCACTATTTGTAGTGATCAAATAGTTATCTCTCACCTCGGTATTAACGACACTTGATCCGTGGCTTAACACCTGATTGGCCCATGATCTCTATTTAAAGAGCATGGAGAGTCTTTTGTCCAGTAACCATTTATGAGAGAAACATATGTAACTTTTCTTTTTATATTAATAAATTCCTTGAAGTGGTCACGTTGGCTCAGGGCGTGGACTGTTTCCCTCTTTGAGGGTTTTAACCACGTGATTATACTGGTGTACTGATTTGTGATCTTTTTGTGAGCGGTGACCTTTGGTTCTTGATCTACGGAACTTACCCTGTTAATTCCTACATGGTATCAGAGCTATTTTGAGGGCCATGTCCGTTGTTTATCAAAATCCGAAGTTGTATTGACTGCACACGAATGTCGTTTTGTAGATCTACTATTTCTGAACATTTTTGGGCTTGGAGAACTACTAGTTTTGTCTGGAGTATATGTTACAATGAGGAACGCCTTTCGTTTCATGCGAAAAGGTTTCCAGCTGCCCAAGTTATGTCAGTTTAGATCTGGAGGTATAAAGCATCTATTTTGCAGTTATATTTGTTAATAGTTCTGCTTATTTCGGTTTTTTTTCTATTTATTTTCGGTATTAAGGTTTTATTTATTTGCCGGATCTATACCCTCTTCTTTGTGTATGCTCTTTTCTGTGCGCTCCATGCGATCTCAGCAAATCAGAAACAGGAAAAAGGGATTTTTTTTGTTGCGTATGCTCTTTCCCTGCGTCTTTGTGCAATCTCGGGAAATCAGAAATAGTGAAAAAAAGTGATAGTTTCCGGTAAGGCTAACCGAAAATATAACATTTTTCCATAAGGGTTTGCTTTTCGTTTTTTTTTGGCTCTGTTTTTGTGCAGGAAAATGCATGCACACCGAAGTGTAAATTTTTTTTTTTTTTAAAAAACCCCTTCCTCCTTTCATACAATAACGTGATCCTTTTACTATCTCCTTGGGAAGGGGTTAGTTTATGAGAATAGAGGTCTTGGGTTCAAGTCTCCTTCTCAAGCTTCTTTTGTAAAAAAATTTGTTCAAAGGGGCGGAATTTTTTTTAAAAAGCCGCACTTCATCCCGTTCCCGTAAATATTCGGCATCTACAACTCAGATTTTTCAAAAGGCATAACTTCTTCATCTAGAAGCCGTTTTTTTTTAAACGGCCTAATTTTTTGAGATATTTCAATTGGAGCAGTTAGTTTCAGCTTTTCTCAGCTTCAGTTTTAAAAAAAAAAAAATGGAAGTGCATGCCCAGTTATTCTTAACAACACTAATTATTTCCAATGGCTACCTCACATGGTAGATATACTTAGAAGTAAAGGGCTTTATAGAATAGCCACGGGACAAGAAAATAAACCTTATGATGTTGATAAAGCTACTAAATGGGAAAATAAACAAGATCAAGCATGAGGGTTGATAGGAATTTCCATTGCTCAAGATCTTCGATTTCATATCTTTGACATTGACACCCCTGATGAGGCCCTGGAAAAGCTAAAAACTATCTTTGGCATTCAAAATCAAATCCGGGCCCACCAGCTTGAAAATGACTTTCTTAATTTGGACCCCAATAATTTCTCCTCCATTGAAGATTTTTTGTCCAAATTTAAGACCCTCAAAATTCTTTTAGAAGGTTGTAAGATAAAAAAGGACGATGGTAGCCTCATATATTGCATTATTTCTAAGCTTGGTCCTATATACTTTGTATTTGTTTCCACCTTCCATTCCACCAGAGAAGCCATCATTTCTTGAGGAACCACCTACAAGAATCCCTCTTTTTATGCCTTTTGTGATTCTTTGATAAGAGAACAACAAAAATTTTTACACCTTGGTCTTATCACTACTAGAAACGCTTCTAAGAAAGCCTTAGCAGCCCAACAACAACCATATCAAAAGAATCCCAAGAAGCAGTATCCTAAAAAATATGGTCCTAAACCAAACAAGGGCCCTAAGCAATTTCAGCCGCACACTGAAAGATCAAATCATTAAAATAATAAGGCAAATCAAAACAAAGGGAAGAAGACAAATAGACATTGCAACTTTTGCAATCGGGATGGCCATATAGAGTCTAAATGTTTTAAGAAGATGGAAGCTTTAGAAGTAGCAATGAAGAAGCACAACATAAATTTGGAGCACTCTTCACCTTCATCTTCAGGCATGGCACTTTCTGCTTGTGGTTGTCAAGCATCAAGATCTGGTTATGCATTAAATGTATCTTCTTCTTCTCCTTCTCATGAGTGGCTCATTGATTCTGGAGCTTCTTACCACATGACTAAAAATAAATCCATGTTTTCTTCTTTATATGATTGTAACACCAAACATATTTATGTTGGTGATGATAGATCTCTTAGAGTTGTAGGATCTGGAACCATTCATCTAGATAATGGTCAGTTTAATGATGTACTATGTGTTCCTACCTTGTCATGCAACCTTCTATCTGTTTATCAGATAACTCATTCAGGTGAAGGGAAAATAGTAGAATTCTCACCTCATGATGTTGTAATCAAGGACCTCAAAGATCCTAAGCATATTTTAGCTACTGGCATTGCTGATGATTCCACAAGGTTGTATACGTTTGACAACTTTGGGTTATCATATCTTCCCTCTGTCTTTGTTTCTCTTAATGATGATGTGAGCAAACTTTGGCATGAGTGATTTGGTCACTTAAACTATCACTCTCTTCAAACTCTATGTAAGGAAAATATGGTGACGGGCCTTCCTATGGTATCTTTCCAAGATGGTGTTCTCTCCGGATGTGTACTCGAAAAACATCATCAGGATAGTTTTGACAAACATGCCTCTTGACACACTTCAGCCCCTTTGCATCTTGTGCACAGTGATTTATGTGGTCCACTTTCTGTTGTTTCTTTCTCTGGTTGCAGGTTCTTCTTAGCCTTCATTGATGATTTTTCCAAACGCACTTGGGTATAGTTCTTAAAACTCAGGAGTGAAGTTTTTAACATGTTCTTGGCCTTTAAGGCCTTTGTTGAGAAACAATTTGGACATCAAATTCTTAAGTTAAGATCAGACAATGGCGGAGAATATGTTAACAAAAAATTTATCAACTTCTAAACTGAGCATGGCATTCAATTGCAACATAATGTTCCATATACTCCACAAAAAAATGGTTTAGCTGAAAGGAAGAATCGCACCTTAAAAGAAATGGCTAATTATATGCTTCAATCTAAAGGACTTGGTCTCAATTTTTGGGCAGAAGCCATTAACTGTACCAAGTGCCATAGTAAATCGCACTCCTACTGAGTTTTTAAGAATATAACTCCCGGAAGAAGCTTGAGCTCAATCAAACCGGATGTAAGTCACTTTCGTGTTTTGATGATGCTTGGGCCCATATCCGGATGCGAAACATAAACCCCCGCCAGAACCTGAGTGAAAATGTATTTTTGTTCGGATATTAGAAGTTGTCAAGAGATATGGAGCTTCTTCAACAAAAATCCCAAAATATAATCATTAGAGAATCATAAAGTTTGATGAAAAATATATTCGTACGAGCCTGGTTAGGCGGGTGTGTTTTTTTTAACTGCGGGCTTTGATTGACTGTATGTGCCACCTCTCTCTCTCTCTTCTATTTTTAATAGCATTCCTTCTAGTTTAGATGATGACAGCAAGGATGAAAATCCTCCTCCAGCTCGTGAAATTGTTCCTTATACTCCACCACTTCCAAGATGGGTTCGCTCTACTCGGGATGGCTGATTCTCTAAGGTATTTTTGTATCACATGAGATTTTAGGTACACATGGTTGGTTTCAATAGGATGAATCTCTCATATTTCCTACATCAAAGCTTAATTAAAATGGTGGCCTATGCAAGCAAAAGGAAGGTTTTATATCCCTATGCTTTATACCACCACGACCTCATTCAAATCCTATACATACATGCATTAAAGAAGCAAACATAGTAGTCGAGGAAGAGGGTAGTGAGACAACCATTTCCTAAAAACCATAATAAGGAAAGGGCTCTAGCTACAGAGGCCGAGAGAAGTTACCAAGCTACTGCAAAAGCCACAGAAAGCTATAATAGGAGGAAAATTCCTAGAGTAAATACTCGGAGGAGTAGACAAAAACAAACATAAGTACAAGACATAAAAAAGATGAAACAATCAAAGAATCTAAAAAGAAGGGTGAAGATCTTGGAGAATTTCACCAAGCAACTAAATACTCTAGGAGGTAATGAACAACACAGTCATAGGCATGACTTGCATGGAAGCTTTCAATAGAAGAAAATAAGCATAAAAACAAGTCATAAAAGCACAGTCACAGTCATAGACACTTGATTTGCATGGAAGCTTTCAATAGAAGAGTGTCAGCATTTAAAATTACAATTACATTATTTGAGAGATTGAAAACATTATAAACCCCCAACAATAATCTATCCGAGAATATAAAAGATGATAAATGCATAAATGAGAAAAACTTCAAAAATCTTGATTTTAGGCTTGAAGTTCTACTGCTTGTTTTAATTTTCAAGGATCGTGGCATGCACTTTGGCTAGTTCATCCCGAGTCATGATAAATTTGTTCTTCCCATGTCTCATCTCGTTATTCTATTTGAAATCAACATCTATAATTTTCATATCCAAGAATAATTGTGGCTGACTTAATCCACTTGTTGATGGTGTCAATATGTTATAATCCCAAGAAACTTGTAAAAGAAATGGTTTTATTTCCTATACGATCCCCTAAGTCTGAGAGATCCTCATATTTTCATTTGTTTTCAACCTTTCATATATTCATTTGTAGAGCACTACTATTATTTTTGTTTCATTACTACAGAAGATAAATTCATTTTTCCCTGACAAGTGAGAAAAATAGAGGCCTTTTTTAATGGAATAGGATGTTGTCTATTTAACACCCTTCCTCAAATTTCCACGATGTCTGTACACTATGTTGCAATTCCACTACTCTCAGCTTGTTGTGTTGCTACTACTCTAGGAATGTTGTGATGTTGCTACTTGATACATAATGTGATGTTGCTACTCCAAGCTTGTCACATTAATACTACTCTAGGAATGTTGTGGTTTTTCTACGTTAGGCTTATTGTAATTCTACTATTAGAAGATTTTTATGGTGATGCTACTCCATGCATGTCGCAATACTACTACTCTTGACCTGTTAAGGTGCTACTACTCCCAATGCATTACAATAATGCTATTTTGAGTACATGGAAATGTTAAGACATCTACAATGATTTGATGTCTCCAAGCTTGGTTTTTCATGCGCACAAAGGTAAGGCATGACATAGTTATAACCCCCAATTTCTTACTAGGTTAAATGGAACAAATGTTCGATAGTCTATAATAACTATGGTAATATAGAGCACCTCACGAGGATCGATTAAGGAAACCCAAGAGACATTACAGTAGATACACTTATTTTCAACGACCAATGTCACCACATTATAATAAAGAGGAAGCCTTATATTATTTTGAAATGGTTATTGAGGCTGAACCATGGAATAATTTGATTAAGTTAAAATAGTGCCCACAAACAAACTAAAGCTGGGGTTGAAAGCTAAGCTAAATCCAAAGCTAAAGGAACCAATTTTCATTATTGATGAGCAAGAAGAAGGGTCTTCTAGAGATGAGCAAGGAATTCCAGTAGAATTTGAACGACAACCTCAAATAGTTCTCAAAACCTTGCATAAAAAGGGTAGAAGAATGAGTAGGGCATTGGCCAGCAAGGAAAATTTCAAAATCCTTGCATAGGACACACATATTTTTGAAGACTAAAATAGGGGAAGCTTGGAGTTTTGTAACCCTGAGGGATTTTTATAATTAAACTTTGTTCACTTGAGTTTTGTAAACATAAGACTGATGATTATTTAATTATGTTGTTATGGGTTCTTATTCTTGTAACTCTATATTATTATTCTTGCTATGGATCTTTCTATAATGGTACAAGGGTATGTGCATTTCTCATATTATTGCAGGAGATTCATCATTTTAAAGTTCTATGATTTTACACCATTTCCCTTGAAATTTGAACAAGTTTCTAGCTTAAAATCCAAATCATAAATGGATCCCTAAAAAAAATTCACCTAATCCTAAAGTGTGGGTTTGTATCATAAATTCCTTGATTCCTTGATTATTCATATTTAGGCATAGGGCTAAGGACATAGGAGATAGGGGGTAAATAATTTTTTTTTACCATCCCATTGGCCCTGTTGTTCCCTTATATTTTCTCAACTATCTATGAACTATTCCAAGGCTTCATAGACCACTTCTTGACCTCAAGATGGCCCTTCAAATGATAATTTCTTCAGGAGGGAAGATTGAGTGGTTCAATTCTCAAGGAACTTGGGTAATGTAACAGTCTTCTAGCTTTCTCCCTTGGAAATACTAATCTCGGAGAAGAAATCCAAGGTGAATTAAGTAAAATAGAAGAGGTTCAGAAGTCAAATTTGGTGAATGATATCCTCTCTGAAATGATTGAAATGGCTTATGGGTAGTGTTCCTACACAATTTAGGCATGTAATGAAACTTTGATCCATGTGCTTATATAGTATAAACCTGAGTGGCACCATTCATCCAGAGCTTATTATGTTGCAGAGTCTTGAGAACTGATTTATCTAATACTTTTCTGATATGTACTACTGGAAGTATTTTATTTGTAAATGTAACTTTGCAACATCTATATCGGGATAATAATTACCTCCTCGAAGCATTCCATCCTTCTTAGTCGAATGTTATATTTGAAATACCACCATCTCTCAAATAACTAGTTCAATTGTTGAATCTCTGATCATTATTAACAAATTGATATATTTCACTGATATTCTATACAATAATATCTTGAGAAGTAGAAATCCAACTACCATTGGCTCGACCAAATTGCAAGTTTTTTTCCTTCACAATGTACTCACTCATGAAATTCCTATAGAAATTATTTAATTTCAGTTCGTGGAGGTCCTGTATTAGTATGAAAACTAGCTCAACGATACTATTTCTCTTGATATTGGAGGTTTTTCAAGCTGAGTGTAATTTTTTTTTTGTGGAAATCACAATTACAACGAAGGAAATACTCTCAAGATTTTGATTTATGGCATTCATTATATCTTCCCATTCTTCCACTACCTAAAACTCTTCAGGTTGAAAGTGGAAGGTGATTTCCCAAAACAATTCCCAACACACTGTCAAAAGCACTTCCTATGCCAAGGCATCAGAGACCACTTCTTGACCTCAAGATGGCCCTTGGGTCTTAGGGGTCTCGAGTCCCCTCATCAAATTCAAGCAAGAAAACTACCCACCATAACTAATTAGCATATTGTTTATTAAGCTTGGTGGTAGGATGTAAATGATAAGAACTATAAGAAATAGGATTAAATATGAATCTGATGGTAGACTGAGATTCAAAATATATAAATCTTTGAGATAAAAGGTCTATCCATTGGGAATTCAGTCTCAAGGAGTAGAGCTCAAATCTTAATGGTGGAAGGTAGAAGAAAATAAGAAAAACATTAAGACTCAGTCTAACAAAGAGTAAGGAAATCTATGTTAGTTGGAGGTGAATAAATATAGTTTTGTGAGGCAATGATTAATGAGGTATTTACCAAAAACCTTAAATAATTTCATCTTCAAGCTCTGTTTTTATTTTGATCAAGTGTTGATTTGGTTTTTTGAACACTGGAATTGTATAGTGAGAATAAATTGATGAGAAGGCTACTGGAAAGAATTTTTTCCATAGAAAGATATTTTCAAGTGTTTAATGAAGTTCATGACAGTAATCCCCTGACATTGAACATGTTTCTAACTTAGTATAAAAATCCTATTGGTGTTGGAAAATTATTTCCCAGCGCTTCCTGTAAGCATTGGAAAACCATTTTCTAGTGCCTACAAGATTTGTATCCCCGACAAACACTGGGATCATTGGATTATCCAATGCCCAACATAAATTATACTCATCATAATCTTAAAAGAAACTCTTCTTAAATTATAAAATATCCCTCCTAAAATGTAAATGTAAAAAAAATTGATTAAGTAATAATAAATTTTTTGAGCAAACCTTGCTCACACCTTAAAAGTTTATCTTAAAAAATAAAAAAATTTAATATAATATCAAAAAATAAATATATGTTTGTAAACTTTATTTATAATTTGAATTATTAAGGAGGGAGTTCCTAGTGAGGAGCGACTTCATAGTGAGCATGCCAAAGATACTTACGTTTCAAATGGGAAAAAGCTCATAGTTAGTTTCCGGAGTCTAAAACAAAGTTTAAATAAAGGAGAATGCAAAAATGTGTTCATGCTGATAGCTTTATTTATCCATTCATAAATTCCATTTTTAAGGATCACATTAATTTTCATAATATAAACAACACTGTTAGTGCTCACTTGAAGTTGTGTATTCTTCATCTCATAATATACTCTCAACAAGTTGTGTATTTTTCATCTCATAATATACTATCAACAATTTAGATATTTGGAAACTATATTGAGATATAAATTGTTGGAATTTTGGGAAATTCCAAACAACAGAAATGGAGAGACTAAAACTCTCCTCTAAACACAGGGAAAATTAAAACAAGAATTTTCTTCTGGACAGAGATGGCATGAATATGCTTTCTTCTATTTCATTAAACATAACTAAAAATTATTACAAAATGTCTTCCTCAGTACAGAGGGATTCACAAAATATGAGTAAGACTGCTACAGACGCAGTGCTCAACAAAACAAATCTTTGTCTCTCTCAAACAATACACTCTGACTCTTATAAAACCAACACTGCTGTGTTTTCTTCCTATTCACGCACTGTTGTGCAAAACCAAACAAAGCAATTACAATAATACTACCCGGGCTCTCGAGCCCTTTTCTATTTATATGGCGCGGCGGGAACAAACCATAAAACAAAGAAATAAAACAAATTACAAAGAAAAAACCTTTGTGGAACTTAAAATATCAAATGCTCGACGTACGAGTGGGGACCACATCGCAGTCAGCAATCTTCGATCGGCGGATCGGCGGTACAAAAAAAAGTGCGATGGTGCGATATTGCGATGGCGCGATCAAACAAAAAGGCGGAACACTTGAGATTTGCGATGGCGCGATGATCACGCGATCGCATCGCGATTTAACGGCGGTAACATATGGCGATAACAACTCTGTAATATGCGATGTGCAGTGGCGCGACGATCGCACATCGCAAACAATCAATGGAACTCTGGCTTGGGCGAAGGGCGATTATGTGACATTGCGATGTTGCGATGGTGCGATGGCGTGACGATTGCACATCGCAAACATCCACATCAACAAGACACTAAAACTCAAAAACCTGCGATTTGCGATTTTCGCTTAAGTGGTAGGGACCACTTGTCCTGCCTCTTTTCAAAAACTTTAAGCCTTCCGCTGTTCAATCAATTTCTCTTCATTTTTTTTGTTGAGGGCTTAAAAGCCCGAAATGACTGTTTTTAATAACTTCTGCTCCTCCGTAGTTCATATCTATGGGAAATCTTCGTTCCTCCTGCAAACGGCTCTGCCCATCATCCATTTAATTATTCTCTGTCATTTCTGTGGTTGCGGCCCATCAAAAATAAATTCATCCTTACGAATTCTTCATTCCTCTTTATTACATGGTGCTACACACTCAATCTCTATTGCTGCTGCCTTTGTACTCTTTTCTTCCTGCTCAAGGCTTAGCAGGTGACTTTAATTTTTCAACATAAATGTTTACACTCCTCTCTCTAGCTCAGCTGATATGATCATCTTTTACGCACTTGCATTCAGACCTGATAAAAGAACAAAGAAACCATAGTATACCAAACACAAAATATTATTAATGGATAGCACAATGTTTTGGAAATGATTCCTTCTAATCGAAGAAATGGGTGTTGTGTCTATTGTTGCAGTAACCTTACTTGCCATTCATTCTCATTCTTGCAATTAAACTCAGTCTAAAACTAAAGAAGTATAACCAAACAAGTACACAAGTGTCTGAAGGTAAATCACAAGTTAGGAATTACCAGCGTGTTCAATGTTTGCAACGACTGAAGGTAATTGTGCGGGTCTCGTCTCTTGACAGCGTTTTGGGTTTCGAAAATAATTCCCAAGAAAATGAGTAGAGAAAGGGGATAAAGGTTTTGAACCTCGAGTCATAGGAAGATTGACACTAATAGGTGGAGTGGGGTAGCGGAGGCAGATGCCGGAGGGTAGAGACGCCGGTGGGGAGGAACGTCGAAGCTGACGGGGGCCCGCACAAAGCTGGTCTAATTGAGTTTAATTTTTTTCTTAATGTATACATTATATATATATATATATATATATATATATATATATATATATATATATATATATTTTAATATTATATTCAATCAAATTGGTAATAATTTAATTACATTTAATTACATAATTTATTATTTTTTTCATAAATTACTAAAAAAAATTCAATTATTTAAAATATATTGAAAATATATAATAAGTTAAAATTCAATATTATTGATGTAAAATCAATTTGTAAGATCCTGGAAAGAAGAGAAGACATGTCTAAATCTGTCAACAAAAAGTGTAACTTCCGCTTAGGAAGAAGAAAGTATAGTTGCCCAATCTGTAGTCGATCATCTGTTGAAATATTTGAAAATTCCAAAACAAACAATGGAGAGAGTAATACTCTCCTCTTCTAACATAGAGAAAATAAAAATTCTTTGACAGGCGACAGAGTTCTATTCCTTTCAAAAAAAACTCTTACAAATTCTTCCTCACTGAGAGGGATGAACAAGACTGCTGCAAAATGCAGTGCTCTCAAAAAAAACTTCTCTGTCTCTGTAAAACTAAAACAAGAACGCACTGTTGTGCATGGAGAAAAACGTTACTACACTGCTATGTAAAATCACTTACATTACAACATTCTGTCTCTATTACAAAATTACTTATATGCCTCACGGGCCTTTTCTTCATTTTATAACTAAACAAACTAAATTTAAAATTAAAACTAAAGTCTGATTTAAAAACGAATATCATTGGGCCCTACAGAAAAATATAATGCGCATATGGTTTATAACATATGACTATGGTTAAAACCATTGCACGATAATTCAAAAAACATAACAAAACTTTGATCGCGCATGGACCCGGACTTCAAAAAAATTTAACCGGATTGCAAACAAATTTCGCGTGCCAAAAGGAGCCTGCTGACGTCACCCAAGTTGTGACCCGAAATCCTTATACAATCCGCCCTAAAGTCGTATCAAGTCTGATTTTTGGCAAGCTGACGCAAGCACGAGTGTGACCTGAAATCCTATCAAATCCGCCTCAATGAATATTTCGGGTTCGGTTTTTTGCCTGGTGACCGAGAAAACCAAAAACCCGTACCAATTAAAATTTGACATGCGTTTGCTGACTTGTATGCTGACTGGACGGCTGCGGGGACCACTACACCTGCGGACTGTTGACGTGATCGTGGGGACCACACGTCCTTCAAACGAACTCCGACGCATAAAATGAAACTCCTCCTGCGTACAAATAAACTCTGTCTTGTGTATAAATGGAAAAATCTATTTTTCTAAAAACACAGACTAGCGCCGAATACCAAAATGAAATTGACTGCTCACTGTTTTTAGAAAGTGGCTATCTGCAATTTTTTTCACACTCCGATCTTGACTGATCATTGGAAGTAGAAGGCGGCTTACTGTACAGGCATAGGTGAAAGTAATATTTCAACACTCCCCCTTACTTTCAGCTGCTGGGTTATTAGTCATACCCAGACATTTTCTCAAAAATTTGAAACTCTTTTGTCCCAATGACTTGGTCGGAATGTCTGCAAACTGCTCCTAAGTTCTGCAATGTTCCAAAACAATTTCACCATTGTTTACCAATTCTCTGATGTAATGAAACTTTGTGTCAATGTGTTTCGTTCTCTTGTGAAACACAAAATTCTTTGATAATGCAATAGCTGAGCTATTGTCACAATAAATCACTGTTCCTTTTACCTACTCTTGGCACAAACTTCTTAACATCCTCCTCATCCAAATTTCTTGACACGCTGCTGCTGTAGCTGCCACATATTCTGCCTCTGCTGTAGACAATGCTACAATGGGCTGTTTTTTAGAAGCCCATGAAATTGCACCTGAACCCATGTGAAAAACATAACCGGAAGTGCTCTTCCGATCATCTACACTTCCAGCCCAATCACTGTCAGTGTATCCAACTAAATCTGAATTTTCTGAAGCAGTATATAAAATACCAAACCTTTTTGTACCTTTAACATACCTCATAATTCTCTTCGCTACCTGCCAATGTGCATCCTTTGGCTTCTACATAAATCTGGAAATTAAGCTAACAACATGCATTATGTCGGGCCTAGTTGTAGTCAAATACATGAGGCTGCCAACTATGCTCTTATACAAGCTAGGATCAAAATCCTTGCTGTTGTCCTCTCTGCTGAGTTTTAATCCCATCACTGTGGGAGTGATCGCTGCCTTGCTCTCCTGCATATTAAATCTTTCCAGCACTTCATTAACATATTTTGCCTGTGAGATAAAAATCTCATTTTCATCTTGTTCTACTTCTATTCCTAAGAAGTATTTCAACAAACCCATGTCAGTCATTTCAAATTCTTCTTTCATGACTGTTTTAAAATTTTCAATAAGGTAATTATCATTACCTGTGAAAATAACATCATCAACATATAAAAATACAATCAACATTTTACCATCTTTTTCTTTGATGTAGAGGGTGGGTTCTCCCTCACATTTTTCAAATCCATTTTCCAGTAGATAGGAATCTATCCTACTGTACCACGCTCTTGGCGCTTGCTTCAGCCCATAAAGAGCTTTCTTCAACTTGCACACTTTGTGCTCTTGGCCTTTATTTTCATAGCCGAGAGGTTGTTCAATGTAAACCTCTTCCATTAACACTCCATTTATGAATGTTGACTTCACGTCCATTTGGTAAACTATCCAATTGTTTTGTGCTACTATGGACAGCACTGCTCTCACGGTTTCCATTCTAGCAACTAGTGCGAAAGTTTCCTCATAATATATCCCATGCTTCTTCTTATAACCTTTGACAACAAGTCTGGCCTTGTGTCTCTCTATTTTTCCTTCAACATTACTCTTGGTCTTGTAGACCCATTTAACTCCAATGACATCTTTACCTTTTGGGAGTTCAATCAAATCCCAAGTCTTGTTTCTCTCTATGGCATTTATCTCCTCATCCATAGCTTCTATCCATTTCTTATCCTTAATAGCTTCCTCAAAGTGGATAGGGTCTTCAACATGACAATATTAAGCAAACAAAGAATTGATACCTTCATTTGCTGCCTCTTGTGCATAAATGTCATTCAAATTTCTGAACTACTTACCTCTTTCATTAGGTGTACAAATGCCTGAAGAAGCACTTGAATTTCCTCCTTATGGTGTGCTTGGAGAAACACTTTAATTTCTCCTCAAGGGTGTGCTTTGCTACTCTTGTGTTGGTGTTGTTGTTTGGGGATGTATTTCAGCCAACTCATCACCATTTTCATCATGAGATAAAAAATGTTTAACATTCATTGTTTTCTCTATGCTTCCATCCCAAGCTTCCTCTTCAATGAACTGAACATCTCTGCTCACAATAAACTTCTTGGTGGATGGGTTGTATAACCTGTAATCCTTGGATTCCTCACTGTATCCAATGAAAATACATTTATCCCCCTTGCTGTCCAAATTATTCCTTAGCTGATCCGGAATGTGTGCATAAGCCACACATCCAAAATCCTTCATGTGTGTGACACCTTGCTTTGTGCCACTCCATGCCTCTTCCGGCACTTTGTTCATAACTGCTTTTGTAGGGCACCTATTCAAAATGTGTGTTGCACGATGTACAGCTTCAGCCCAATAATCATTAGGAAAATTCTTTTCCTTTAACATACTCCTCACCATGTCCATTATGGTTCTATTCTTCCTTTCGGCTACTCCATTTTGCTGCGGAGTATGTCTAGTTGAAACTGCTTATGAATACCATTTTCTCTACAAAAACGTAGGAAATATTTACAGATATACTCACCTCCTCTATCATTCCTTAGGACTTTGATGTGCAGCCCACTCTAGTTTTCCACAAGTGCTTTGAAATTACAAAATCCTTCAAACACTTCACTTTTTTTTTTCAAAAAGTAAACCCAATTTTTTCTTGTAAAATTATCTATGAATGTTAACATGTAGTGGCTGCTAGCAAGAGATGGAGTTTGCATCGGTCCACACAAATCTGAGTGGACAATCTCTAAGGGTGCCTTTGCCCTTATGCTTTTCCCGGAAGGAAAACTTTCTCTGTTTTGTTTCCCCAAGATACAACCTTCACAAAGGCTGTCTGGTTTCTCTATCAATGGTAAACCTCTTACCATTCCTTTTCTGTTCAGCAAATTAAGACCTCCAAAGTTGAGATGTCCAAATATCAAGTGCCACAACCAATTTTCATCTTTTAGTTCGCTTTGGATAGCCTCTTGTGCCACTACTGATTTCTCTTCAACATTCTTCAAATCTGCTCTCATTCTAAGATGGAACATCCTGTTCCTTGTCATCTTTACTTCAACAATACATTGTTTTTTGGGTGGTTTGTCCATCATGGTACAAACATCATCCTCAAAAAATACATTGTACCCCTTTTGAACAAGCTGTCCAATACTTAAGAGGTTACACTTCATTCCTGGAACATAATACACATCTACTATGGATTTCTTTGCACCTTTCCTTGTTAAAACATTTACATTTCCTTTTCCCATAACAGAAACTTTCTATCAGTTCCTAGTGTGACTTGTGACTTCACACTTTCATCTAACATAGAAAACATTGCTTTGTTTCCTGTCATATGGTTACTAAAACCGGAGTCTAGAAACCATAAGTATTCATTCTTTTCTTCAGCCATATTACAAGCTAAAAACAAATTATCTTGGCTAAGATTTTCTCTAGTGAAATTTGCACTAGTTTTATTTCCCATATCATGCTACTTCTTTCTAAATTCATTAGCATAATGACCATATTTTTTACAATAGTGACATTGGACATTGGACTTATCATATCTCTGTCCTTGAGCATTCTGCTGACCACTCTGTTGGCTACTGCCTTGGCCTTGATGCTGATTTGGATTGCTACCCCTTCCTTGAGCATTTTGCTGACTGTTCCTTCCACCTTTGTTTTGGCTTCTGCCTCTTCCTCTCTTGTTTCCTCTGCCTTGCCCTCTTCCTCTTCCGAAAGACATATGGGTCTTAAAGGCATGTTCCAGAGATGAGTTTTCACTCCTACCCAATCTCTACTCATGAGTCATCAGTGATGCATGTAGCTCATCCACTAAAAACTTTGTGAGATCCTTAGTCTCCTCTATGGTGGTGACAATCACATCGAATCTTGAGGGTAGACTCCTCAATAGTTTTTCCACAATCCTTTTATATTCAAGAGTCTCTCCATGAGATCTTATTTGTGTGACCATTCCAATCACATGAGTGAAGAATGAGTCAATAATATCTGACTCTTTCATACAGAGAGTCTCAAAGTATCTCCTCAGCAACTGAAGTTTTGTTGTCTTCACTTTTTCCATGCCTTGATAGGCTGGCTTGAGAGTTTCCCATGCTTCCTTGGATCTCTTGGTTGTTTCTATCCTCGGAAACACACTCTCATGCACTGCTTGATACAATAATAAGAGAGCTTTGGAGTCTTTCTTCTTATTGGTCTTCAGCAACTCTTTCTCTGCCTGAGTTAAATCTTCAAACTATTCTTCATCTGTTGGCTCTTCAAAGCCATCCTCAACAAATTCCCATAAGTCTTGGGAGAGAAATAAAGCTCTCATAGTTATTGACCAGTAGTCATAATTTTTCCCATTAAATAGTGGGAGGTGGATATTTCCCATACCCATGCTAGTGCTGGCTCTAGCCATTCTGCACTCTTAACTTTGATTCAAAAACACTTGACTGTGTATTCAAAATAACTGACTGTTCTGCAACAGTAACACAATAAACTGTATAGATAAATACCTTGAATTATTTTTGGCTGAGTCTTCACACTGTTGGAGAAGCTGCTGCAGCAAAGAACTCCTTCCTTTAGCTTCTTTGACCTTCAAAGAGACTGGACTAGCTCTGATACCATATTGAAATATTTGAAAATTCCATAACAAACAATGGAGAGAGTAATACTCTCCTCTTCTAACACAGAGAAAATAAAAATTCTTTGACAGGAGACATAGTTTCCACTTGAAAACAAATTTCTATTCCTTTCAAAAAAAACTCTTACAAATTCTTCCTCACTGAGAGGGATGAACAAGACTGTTGTAAAATGCAGTGCTCTCAAAAAAAACTTCTCTGTCTCTGTAAAACTAAAACAAGAACTCACTGTTATGCATGGAGAAAAACGTTACTACACTTCTATGTAAAATCACTTACATTACAACGTTTTGTCTCTATTACAAAATTACTTATATGCATCACGGGCCTTTTTTTCATTTTATAACTAAACAAACTAAATTTAAAATTAAAACTAAAGTCTGATTTAAAAACGAATATCATCGGGCCCTACAGAAAAATATAATTTGCATATGGTTTATAACATATGACTATGGTTAAAAACATTGCGCAATAATTCAAAAAACATAACAAAACTTTGATCGCGCGTGGACCCGAACTTCAAAGACATTTAACCGGATTGCAAACAAATTTCGCGTGCCAAAAGGAGTCTGCTGACATCACCCAAGTTGTGACTCGAAATCCTTATACAATCCACCCTAAAGTCGTATCGGGTCCGATTTTTGGCAAGCTGACGCAAGCACGAGTGTGACCCGAAATCCTATCAAATCCGCCTCAATGAATATTTCGGGTCTGGTTTTCTGCCTGGTGACCGGGCAAACAAAAAACCCATACCAATTAAAATTTGACACGCGTCTGCTGACTTGTATGTTGACTGGACAACTGCGGGGACCACTACACCTGCGGACTGTTGACGTGGTCGTGGGGACCACACGTCCTTCAAACGAACTCCCACGCATAAAATGAAACTCCTCCTGCGTACAGATAAATTATGTCTTTTGTATTAATGGAAAGCTCTGTTTTTCTAAAAACACAGACCAGTGCCGAATACCAAAATGAAATTGACTGCTTACTGTTTTTAGCAAGCGGCTATCTGCAAGGTTTTTCACACTCTGATCTTGACTGATCACTAGAAGTAGAAGGCAGCTTACTGTACAGGCGTAGGTGAAAGTAATATTTCAACATCATCATCATGGCCCAGAACCTGGGAGATGGATGTTTTGAGTGACATAAAGGTCATCTTTTATACAGATGAAGTGGCCCTCATATACTCGCAAAATTTCTTGGCTTCTCACCTCTTCAAAGAACTCTTGGATGTTCCAATCCATCAATATGATTTTTGCAGTAGATGGCACAAAATAAGTTACATTTGAAGAAATGCAACTCCCCATGTCTCGATTTCAGAAAAAATTATCATAAATTCTATGCAACAGAATACTGGAAACTTGAAAAATATTAATGTTCGTACATAGATCAGGGTATTCACTTAACTCAAAGATACCACGAGCTGGTTTTTAGGGATGGTCGGAAAACCAGAATGGGTTTAAGAGGTTTAGCCAAAACCTTGGAATTGTTGATAATTCGGGGACCATGGCATGTTGACTATGATGCGTGATTTAGACAACTGGGGTTTTGTTTCCTCTGATATTCTGTTTCCCACTTTGAATGATTCTCATTGTGGAAGTTACGCCGTCTCTTGCAAGTGCAACCTCACCTTTTTGTTTTTGTCATTATTCTGTGAGCAAGTTAGATGTCGACCGGACATTTGAGTTGCATCCAACTATGTTAACGTTAATCATTATGTGGGATTCAACGAATTGAGAAAAGAATTGACGACAATGATAATTTGTTTTCGATATTCCACACTTTTAATGCCACTTCTAATATAAAGTATAAGGACGTCACAGTATTCACTATTTTCTCTCCAAATCAGTGATCAAATTTGAAGAGTTCGTATTAATTTCAGTTAGAAAGGTATATATGCATCTAATTTTTTCATAATGAAAATCTTAAAAAAATATAATTCAATTAACAAAAATATAATTTTTTTTTATCAACCATATGTTATATTGTGCATCTTCAGAAATGGACAAGTCCATTTCAGAGGGAATAGTAAAATAACCACTGTCAAAAACTAAACTGCCCCTAGAGGGGAAACCAACCCTGATAATCCAAGGAAAACGAGCTGCCCTTAGTGGGAAACCAGCCTTAAAACTTTACAAAATGAAGCAGAAAGAATTAACAGAGGTAACATGAAAAACCACCATACTGCAAAAAACTGAAGAGAGAACGCTATGGAGAACCTTCATGCTTGTCGCTGGAGGGAGACGCATCTTCGAGAATGCGACATATGTAGCCGTAGTCCAGAGAATCGAGCCCAGGCTCAGAGTCCTCATGCAGCGTGTGAGGAGATACTGGAAGCCCGAGGCGCTTCGCTGGAGTGTCCTGAATGGCTTCGCCCTGCAGAGTGGCTGGAATGTCCAAGGAGGCATACAAGTTGAAGTTTTCATTCCGCAAGGAGGAGCCCGAATGACGCAGTCATGGAAGATGCTTATCTTCTGCAGGCTCGATATCACTATCTTCAGAATTGGAGCTGGAGGCAGGCTGCATGGGGAGAGCTTTAAGCTTTCGAGGGAGGAAGGCTGGCTCTGCGAGGATGGTGGACTTATGGACCCGCTTTTTACAGCGGGAGGAGGAGGGAGGAGCGGAGGGGTCGGGGAGCAGCAAGGGAGGCGAGACATTCACAAAGTCAAGGGGCAGCAAGTCCATCATGGCCCAGTCCATGGGAAGATTTAGGTCCTGGGGGAAGGTATTAGACAGAGGAGGACACGAAGGGAGACCCCTCCCCCCAGCTCACCTACGGCGTTGCCGGTGGCGACCAGGCATCAAGGCCGACTTGGGAGAGAAACCAGACAGCTGAGGAACCGTTGCAGAGGCAAGAGCCCAGAAGCCTTTCGCTTGAACAGGGGAGGGCCGAAGCCAGAAAACCAGAGGGAGAGCGACCAAAGCAGGCGGGAGAGCCAGAGAAACAGTAGGAGTGCCAAACAACATGTTGCAGAGGAGATTTATTCTGAGACTCGCTGAGTACATTGCATGGAGGGTGGCGCATGGGGCTTTAAAGCCCAGTCCACGTGAAAATTTAAGGTGATGGGCATCCCAAGGGCGAGGCACATGGGCATGCCGTGTGGTGATCCACATGGTAGCCCCATGTAGCCCTGCTAAGCTATCTAGCACCTGCATCTGAGGGAGGGAAGTCATTGTGCACCAATTGGGTGCATCCCCGAATGAGAGCTTCATCATCGGTGGAGGATAGAGTACCCACCCAAATGGGTGAGGAGTGGGTGACACCTATGTTCGCAAGAAGATCCACTACCTTGTTAGCAGAACATCTAACATGGTGGAAGTCAATAGCCGTATCAATGCGGATCCTCTGCATGAGCATGTTGATCCATGTGGCCAAGCGCCAACTCTTGATGAGTTTGGTGGCTGAGGAACCTACTTGGAAACACTTTTCCATTTCAATGAGAATATGAGAGTCTCCTTCAATGATTAAGGGGTAAAGGTGGTGTTCTCTGGCCAGAATGAGCCCCTAGGGCATGCCCTCCAGCTCCGCCGAGTTGTTTGTATCCCATCCTAGAGATTCGTAGAAGACCAAATGCACTTGACCAAGAGAAGTTCTGAAAATACCTCCAAATCCGGCTTGCCCCGGGTTCCCTTTGGAGGCTCCATCGAAGTTGAGCTTGAAGAGACCAGTAGGCGGAGGGGACCATTGACTGGGAGAAGGCAGCTTTTGGTTTGAGGGGGGCTCAGGAATGGGAAAGTAATGAAGCCGAAGGTTCCAGCTGGCCCAGATGATCTATTCCCCTTGGAGAGTGGGGAGGTCCGAATCCTACCACCGCTGGAGAGCTAGAGTCTCCTGAAGGTTGCCACAAACCATGTTCCATAAAGTCGGAGAGGTGTGTTGATCTTTGAAAATTCTGCGGTTGCGCTCCTTCCAAATCGTCTAGAGAATGTGCCCTGGGAGAATTATCCAGAGAGCATTAAGAATAGCACAATGAAAAGGAGTATAGGGCCAGCTACGAATGGTTTTGATAATGTTCCCAGGAATTCTGTCTGATCTTCTACTTAGCATAACCACTTTATCCCAAAGGGCCATGGTGACCACGCAATCATTGAAGAGATGCTCAATTTTTTCCTCCTTGATCCCATAGTTGGGACATTGGGATGGGCCTATGAAGCCTTTTCAGCACAGATTGTCCCATGTGAGCAGGTGACGCTTGCTGAGGAGCTAGAGAAATGTGGAAATTTTGGGCCAATTTTTCGGGTGCGAAACTTTTTCCCAAATGCCATCAAGCTGGTGGGGCGGGAGAGTCAAGCTGTAGGCTTCCTTGGGGGAGAAGGTTCCAGTGGTGGTGTAGCCCCAGCGAATATTGTCTATTTCTTTAGATATCCGCACTTGTCGCTTGTTTAGTTCCTCTATAATTTCATTGGTGAGATTGAGTCCGAAGTGGGACTGAAGACTGTCTGTCGAGAGCCACTGTCAAAATTGGCCTGGGGGGTTGGCTTAGTTTTTCCACAAGGTATTGACGCAAGGATGTGGCAACTGCTCCAAGGTGCCTTGCCAGTCGAAGTCGAGGAAGATATCAGATAGCTTTGGCATTTGTTTCCAAGAATCATGCCAAAAATTTACTGAGCTACCTGACCTGACTTCCCAGAAGCTGTGGTCGCGAACAAGGGCTCGATGTTGATTGGCCACTCTCCAGATGAGGGAACCTGCTTGATCGATGTCAAAGCGAATGCGATTGCTCAGAGACCAGTTATGGGCATATTTGGCTGCCCACATTTGCGACCATGGGCTATTAGTGTTAGAGACCCATTGCCATCAGATTTTTTCTCCCATGACCTTATTGCTGAGTTGAGGATATCGAAGCCCCAGACCTCCTGCTCGCTTGGGGGCACAAACTTCTTGCCAATTCACAAGGGCCCATTTCCTTCTCACATTGGTTCCTCCCCATAGAAAATTGCACTGAAGATTCTGGATTACTTTGAGGACCCATTTTGGAGTAGCAAGCATAGAGAAGATATACAGGGGCATGGACTGAAGGACCGATTTCACCAAGATGAGTTGGCAAGTGAGGTTCAGGGCTCGATTAGTCTAAAGAGAAATCCTAGATTCCAATCTTTCCAACAGATGTTTCTAGGATGAGCGCCTGAGAACAGAGTCAGTGAGGGGAGCACCAAGATACTTGGAGGGGAGAGCAGCGACAAGAAACCCAAGAATTCAAGAAATGTTGCGTTGAGTAATCAGGGGTGTGTTGAAGAAGAAGATCTCGGATTTGGAGTTATTGACAGAGGGGCCAGCCGCCAGAGAGAAGCAGTCCAGAATGGATTTGAGGCTGGAGGCTTCTTGAACGGAGTGGTGGCCAAAAATCATGTTTTCATCTACAAATTGTTGTTGTGAGATGGGAGGGCGATGATGAAGACAGAGTCCCTGAAGACAATGATCTTGAATTCGGGCTTTGAGAAGCCTGCCTAATCCTTCGGCCATAAGCACAAAGAGGAAGGGGGAGAGAGGATCCCCTTGCCGGATGCCTCAAGAGGGAGAGAAGGGGGGGGGGGGGGGGGGAGGGAGCGCCATTGAGGAGAATGGAGTATAGGGGAGAGGTGAGGAGGCTTAGAATCTACTTGATCCAAGTTTGACTGAAACCAAAGGCTGTAAGCACTTGTTGGTTATAGCTCCAGCTAAGCATGGCAAAGGATTTTGAGAGATCAATCTTAAGAAGCATACCTGGAGTCTTATAAGTCCTTAAAGAGTACGCCACTTCATGAGTGAGAATGATACCATCAAGAATGTGTTGAACTTCTACATAACCTATTTTTTCAGGGGAGATGAGGAGGGGTAGAAGGGTCTTGAGATGATTAGTTATCACTTTGGAGACCAATTTGTAGAGAACATTGCAGAGGGCTATGGGGTAGAATTCGCTAAGGTTGGAGGCTTGATCTTCTTTGGGAATGAGGGAAATGAAGGTGGCGTTGAGAGCAGGGAGCATCCAGTGCATAGATCGGGATTCTTCAACCATTTCCCAGATCTCCTTCCGGACATCCTCCTAAAAGAGGTGAAATAAATTGGTTGTGAACCCATCTGGGTGGGCCTTGCTAGCTTTGAGCTGTGCCATAGCTTGATCCACTTCCTGAAGTTGAATCGGTCTGAGAAACATTTGGTTGTGTTCATCCATTATCAGTGCAGGGATATGTCTTGTGATTTTATTGATTGCTTCCTGGCGATCTAGGGGTGGCTCCATGAGCATGTCCCTGAAGTGATTTAGAAGTTCATGTTCTATCTCTACACACATCTCCAGATTCAGTCCTTGTTCATTACGGAGGATAGAGATGTTGTTGGCCATTCTTTTTTGTATGGTGGATCGATGAAAAAAATTAGTGTTCTTCTCTCTTTCTTTAAGCCATTGGATTCAGGATTTTTGTTTCCAGAGTATCTCTTCCTGAAGTTTCCTTTCCTCGATCTGTGATTTGAGTTTCTTCTCTTGGGTGTCCAGTTCTTTAGTTCGACCTGAGCTGATGGTTCTTGTTGGAGCTTTTCCATTTGAACTGCCAGGTCTCGTTTCCCTTGGAAGATGTTGCCAAAGGTGCTTTGATTCTAGTGCTTCAACCGAGTTTTGATGATTTTTAGCTTCTGTTGAATGTTGTACATAATGGATCCATTGTAAGGGGGGATGGTGTGCCACCAATGCACCACCATCTCTCTAAAGCCTGGATGAGTAAGCAAAAATTGATCAAAGTGAAAGGTTTTACGTCGTCCCTGATTTGGTCTCTCCCACTGAAGTTAGATGGGGCAATGGTTTGATCCAGCAGTAGGAAGAATGGAAGAAAAGATATCTCCTCTTGCTTGAATGATGGGATCTAAGACAAGAAAGCAGTCTAGGCATGAAGCAATGTGGTTAGGCCCAATTCTGCGATTATTCTAGGTATGGAAGCCGTTAGCAGTGGGGATGTCAATGAGACGATTATGGAGGATGAAATTCTTGAAATGCAGAGAGTCGGCTTCGAGAATCATGTGACCACCACGCTTTTCTCACAGACTGGTGATCATGTTAAAGTCCCTACCAAGGATCCAATGGGGTTGGGGGTTCTGAGCAGATAGGGCAGCAATATCATCCAGGATTTGGATCTTGCTGGTAGTAGATTGAGGGAAGTAAACATTAGTGAGGAGGCCTTTGAGGCCGATGCCGATGAGGTGAAAGGAAGCTTGAATGAAGTGATGGGAGGCATGAAAATTAGATTGGGAGAGGAGGACAGGGTTCCAAGCAATGGAAAGACCTCCATAGGCTCCATCTGAATTAGCGTCAATGGTATCGCAACCCGGTCATAATTCGGAGAGAATAGAATGAAAAGTAGAACTGGTGCATTTGGTTTCCTGCATAAAGAAGATGGCAGGTTTATTGCGTTTGAGACTATTTTTTATCATTCAACACTTTGAGGGGCTGTTGATCCCTCGAATATTCCAAGATGTGAGCTTCATCATAAACTTGGGGATTTCAGAGCTTTAAAGCATTTCGTCAACTTGGGGTATCCACCAGACTCCACGAATTGATCCCCAAGTGTGATTAGCCTTTGTAAGTCCGTTGGTCTCCCTCGATTCCTTGATTCTCTGATGATGTTGATTGTTTCCCTGGGTATAAGCTCCCCTTGGATTCCAAGATGGACACTTCCCTTTAGCAGTTGTGCTTTCAATAGCGCTTCCTCTAGGCTTTCAATCTATCTAGGAGGTATGGTATGAAAATATTTTGAATCACAAGCTTTTTCTAGCCCAGTTAGGTCGAGATCCCTGAAGTCAATGGATTTTGGTTCTTCAATCATGAAAGACATATATTCAGAGTTATGGCTTTCCCCGGGGTTCCAGATCTGATCTAGAGGGGATTGGGGGTCAAGATCCATCGCAACATGTTCTTTTTGTAAGCCACTTTGAGCAAGCACGGAGGATGGACTTAGTGAGGCTTTTGGGGTTTCAATAGGCCCAATGACCATCATCAAAGAAGTATCCAAGCCATTGAGGGGAGGCAGGGATCCAAAGGAGGGAACCGTGGAAGTGGCGGGATCGGAATGAGGCTCCGCTTGATTTTGATCCAAATCAATATTGGCTAGAATTTGAAAGCTATTACTGGAGGAGGGATTTAGCGAGTTTGTGGAAGGATAGGGAGGCTCGGGGGGATCTTGATTCTTTTTCGAGTGCCTTTTTCGATGAGAGACTCGGGTGAAACCATCTGGATCTGAGGCATTGGGAGGGCCTGAAGGGGCAGGGGGTTGATTTTGAGGGAAATCATGGAACAGATGACCATGTGTGTGACATTTTCTACAGCAAAAAGGAGCGTTTTCATAGTCTATGGATTGAATCCATTCAAAATCTTCATGCCAGAGACTTCCCGAGTCAGGGAGAGATTTTGCAAGATGCATAGAGACACATATCTGAGAGTAGGCAGTGTATCTGTTGTTTTTGGTTTCTTCATCAATTTTGATGAATGTTCCAACACACTTCCCAATCTCCTTGAGTGTGATCTCTTCCTATTATTCTTGCGGCAAGGAATACAGTCGGATCTAGATAAGTGCCAAATTGAAATCTTCTTTGTCAGGGTTGAATCGTTCCACCCAATCCCTCAGAAAGAGCCCTGCTGCATTGAAGAAGTAAGGTCCCCCATCCATGACTTGATTTTTGTCTTCAATGCAGGTGAAAATGATATTGAAGAAGCCCTTGGGACCCAACTGGAGATCCACCTACCCTTTTGGCTTCCATTTTGCTTTGATCCAATCGTAGAGGGCCTTCTCAGTTGGTCATAGCCTCATAAACTTGCCGATCAACGCATGATCATGCATGTACTGGATGCAACTATTGATGCGTTCAACAGGGAAATGGATCTCGGGCCTTTTGGGCTCGATTGGAATGCAGGTAAAGGATTTGGCAGGCTGTGCATCTTTAGATCCGGTCCCATCACGTGACTGATGCAGAGATTGAGAGGCGACTGGATCTGCTGCAGACATCGTGTGAAGGGAAGGATCATATTTGAGAGAAGTGCTGGGGTTAGCAGTGCCACGAGAGCCCCCAGAGTTGGGGAGGGCCCCCTTTGGGAACCACCAGGCCAGAAGCAGACAGCGTTAGCTATGTAGCTGGTGGCGAGGAGGAGCCAGAAGCGGTGGCAGTGCCTGCAGAGAGGCGTAGTGAGAACCCTAGGGCTTCAGATTGATCATTCCGTATCAATTGAAAACAATATATTATATCTATATTTCATTTTCAATTAAATTTATTTTAATAGTTATCTTTAAATCACCACTTAACCAATAACCACATCTAATAATATATTCTCTATCAAGGTAAGTCGCATAACTAGAATTGGACATCCCATTTAATTAGAGATTTGGTTGAAAACATTCACTTTTCTTTTCAAAGATGTGATTTTGTATTACAATGGCTTGCTTATGAAAACTTTTGTCTTCATTTTAATTTAATGAGAAATAAAATATCGAATAATTATAGTCATTTATGTCTTTGTTTTTACTTTTAATCGGTTATCGCCTAGACACTCTATGAAGAAGTGTTTTTTGATTGTTATAGTTTGTAATACACATGTACCTAACTTATGGTATCGATTGAATCCTTGCTTACCTCATGTGCTTGGTACTTATGAAACGAATTCTTTGTGATTTTAATGGATTGTTAGTATCTATCAATATTTGACTTGATTCTTAATATTCATTCGCTCTTCTATATAATTCAAATGTGAATTGTAGATTTTCTTTAGAACAACTAGATATTGAGCAGGAATATTTTGAAATTGATGATAGAACTTGGGCACTGTTATTTTGAAATTGATCCCTTTTCATTTGAACTAGTATTAACTTGGAGCTAAATCCTCAAGGGATATGACACATTATTTTCAATAAATTTAAAACTAAGGAGGTATATCATAGATGATATTGAAAAGAAAGAGTACCTATAAATCAAACATGCATCCAAGTAATGCCTAGTGCATAATGACAGAAAAGGCTACCAGATCCACCTGAGAGTTGTGTCATCATGTTAGTCTTACTCACATGAATTCACATGCATGTACTCAAGGATGTAACTCCTTTCCAAACCATGCAGGCCACAGTATATTTTGGCCATGATAACGGGCCAACAGTGGCCAAGTTATAATTATCCCAATGGTACAATGTGGATATTTGGATATAAAAACCATTATTTGACAAGATAATGAAATTATTACCTTCATCAATGTATTGTTAGGATATTCCGACACATAGGAAATAGTTAAGAATAACTTAGTCTAGTGTAGAGTTAGGTAAAGTGTGTTTCTTTACCATGTACATTTGTAACTCATAATCCGACGGTCACGATTTGTAGTGATCCGACGGTTATCTCTCACCTCGGTATTGACAGCACTTGATATGTGTCTTAACACCCGATTGGTCCATGATCTCTATTTAAAGAGCATGAAGGGTCATTTGTTCGGTAACCGTTTATGAGAGAAACATATGTAACTTTTCTTTTTATATTAATAAATTCCCTGAAGTAGCCGCGTTAGCTCAGGGCGTGGAATGTTTCCCTCTTTGAGGGTTTTAACCACGTGATTATACTGGTGTACTGATTTGTGATCTGTTTTTGAGCGGTGACCTTTGGTTCTTAATCTACAGAACTTACCCTGTAAATTTCTACATGGTATCAGAGCTATTTTGAGGGCCGTGTCCGTTGTTGATCAAAATCCGAAGCCGGTTTGACTGCATGCGAATGATGTTTTGTAGATATACTATTTCTGAACATTTTTGGGGTTGGAGAACTGCTCGGTTGTGTCCAGAGTGTCTATTACAACGAGGAACGTCTTTCATTTCATGCGAAAAGGTTTCTGGCTGCCCAAGTTATGTCAGTTTAGATCTAGAGGTATAAAGCATCTATTTTGCAGTTATATTTGTTAATAGTTATCCTTATTTTGGTATTTTTCTGTATTAAGGCTTAATTTATTTGCCGGATCTATACCCTCTTCTCTCTGTATGCTCTTTTTTGTGTGCTCCGTGCGATCTCGGCAAATGAGAAACAGGAAAAAGGGATTTTTTTGCTACGTATGCTCTTTCCCCGCATCTTTGTGCGATCTCGGGAAATCAGAAATAGTAAAAAAAGTGATAGTTGTCGGTAAGGCTAACCGAGAATCTAACATTCTGCTGTAAGGCTTTGCATTTCGGTTTTTTTTTCTCGTTTTTTGTGCAGGAAAAGGCACGCACGCCGAAGGATAATAATAATAATAATCACCCCTTCCTCCTTTCTAAAATAACATAATCCTTTTACTAACTCACTTGGTGAGGGGTTAGTTTATGAGATTAGAGGTCTTGGGTTCAAGTCTCCTTCTCAAGCTTCTTTTGTAAAAAAAAATTTGTTCAAAGGGGCAGATTTTTTTTTTTAAAAGTCGCACTTCATCCTGTTCCTGCAACTATTCAGCATCTACAACTCAGAGTTTTTAAAAGGCATAACTTCTTCATCCGGAAGCCGTTTTTCAAGCCGTTTTTTTTTTAAACGGCCTAATCTTTCGATATCTTTCCATTGGAGCAGTTATTTTCAGCTTTTCTCAGCTTCATTTAAAAAAAAAAAAAATGGAAAGTGCATGCCTGGTTATTCTTAACAGCGCCAATTATTTCCAATGGCTACCTCACATGGTAGATATACTTAGAAGTAAAGGGCTTTATATAATAGCCACAGGACAAGAAACTAAAGCTTCCAATGATGATAAAGCTGCTAAATGGGAAAATAAACAAGATCAAGCACGAGGGTTGATAGGAATGTCCATTGCTCAAGATCTTTGATTTCATATCCTTGACATTGACACCCTTGATGAGGCCCTGGAAAAGCTAAAAATAGTTTTTGGTGTTCAAAATCAAATCCGGGTCCACCAGCTTGAAAATGAGTTGCTTACTTTGGACCCCAATAATTTCTCCTCCATTGAATATTTTTTGTCCAAATTTAAGACCCTCTGAATTCTTTAAGAAGGTTGTAAGATCAAAAAGGACGATGGTAGCCTCATATATTGCATCCTTGCTAAGCTTGGTCTTGAATACTCTGTATTTTTTTCCGCCTTCCATTCCACCAGACAAGCCATCATTTCTTCAGGAACCACCTACAAGAATCCCTCTTTTGATGCCTTTTGTGATTCTTTGATAAGAGAACAAGAAACAATTTTACACCTTGGTCTTATCACTACTGGAAACGCTTCTAAGAAAGCCTTAATAGCCCAACAACAACCATATCAAAAGAATCCCAAGAAGAAATATCCTAAAAAATATGGTCCTAAACCAAATAAGGGCCCTAAGCAATTTCAGCCGCAAACTGAAAAATCAAATCACCAAAATAATAAGGCAAATCAAAACAAAGGGAAGAAGACAGAGAGACAGTGCAACTTTTGCAACCGGGATGGCCATATAGAGTCCAAATGTTTTAAGAATATGGAAGCCTTAGAAGTAGCAATGAAGAACCACAACATCAATTTGGAGCACTCTTCACCTTCATCTTTAGGCATGGAACTTTCTACTTGTGGTTGTCAAGCATCAAGATCTGGTTATGCATTAAATGTATATTCTTCTTATCCTTCTCATGAGTGGCTCATTGATTCTAGAACTTCTTACCACATGGCTAAAAACAAATCCATGTTTTCTTCTTTAAATGATTGTAACACCAAACATATTTATGTTGGTGATGATAGATATCTTAGTGTTGTAGGATCTAGAACCATTCATCTAGATAATGGTCAGTTTAATGATGTACTGTTCCTACCTTGTCATGCAACCTTCTATCTGTTTATCAAATAACTCATTCAGCTGAAGGGAAAATAGTAAAATTCTCACCTCATGATGTTGTAATCAAGGACCTCAAATATTGCTAATGATTCCACAAGGTTGTATAAGTTTGACAACTTTGGTTCATCATCTCTTCCCTCTTTTTCTGTTGCTCATAATGATGATGTGAGCAAACTTTGGGATAAGCGATTTGGTCACTTAAACTATCGCTCTCTTCAAAATATATGTAAGGAAAATATGGTGACGGGCCTTCCTATGGTATCTTTCCAGGATGGTGTTTGCTCCAGATGTGTACTCAGAAAACATCATCGGGATATTTTTGACAAACATGCCTCTTGGCACGCTTCAGCCCCTTTACAACTTGCGCACAGTGATTTATGTGGTCCACTTCCTGTTGTTTCTTTCTCTGGTTGCAAGTACTTCTTAACTTTCATTGATGATTTTTCCAGATGCACTTGGGTATATTTCTTAAAACTCAAGAGTGAATTTTTTAACATGTTCTTGGCCTTTAAGGCCTTTGTTGAGAAACAATTTGGACATCAAATTCTTAAGTTAAGATCAGATAATGGCGGAGAATATGTTAACAACAAATTTATCAACTTCTGCACTGAGCATGGCATTCAATTGCAACATATTGTTCCATATACTCCACAACAAAATGGTTTAGTTGAAAGGAAGAATCACACCTTAAAAGAAATGGCTAATTGTATGCTTCAATCTAAAGGACTTGGTCTCAATTTTTTGGCTGAAGCCATTAACTGTGCAAATTACATAGTAAATCGCACTCCTACTAATTTTTTAAAGAATATAACTCCAGAAGAAGCTTGGAGCTCAATCGAACCAGATGTAAGTCACTTTTGTGTTTTTGGAAGTGATGCTTGGGTCCATATTCCAGATGCAAAACATAAAGCCTTAGAACCTAGGAGTGAAAAATGTATTTTTGTTGGATATTTTGAAGATGTCAAAGGATATAGACTTCTTCAACCCAAATCCAAAAATATAATCATTAGAAGAGATGTAAAATTTGATGAAAATATATCGGCCTGCGAGCCTAGTTCGGCAAGTGTGCCACCTTTGGCCTGCGAGCCTGATTCGACATATGTGCCACCTCTCTCTCTCTCTTCTATTTTTAATAGCATTCCTTCTAGTTCAGATGATGATAGCGAGGATGAAAATCCTTTTCCAGCTCATGAAAGTTTTCCTTATACTCCACCACTTCCAAGATGGGTCTGCTCTACTCGATATGCAGCAGGTTTTCTTACAGGTGACCCTTCCGATTGACGATGTACATGCTCTCAGTTCGAAAGAGATTCTTCCTTATTGGCTCAAGTTCCAGAAAAACTTGATCCAGAAACCTTTGAAGAAGCCTCCAGTCATCCAGATTGGGATGAAGCTATGAATGAAGATTATCTTTCCTTACTGGCCAACAATACTTGGGATCTTGTTCCTCTTCCAAAAGGAATAAAACTTGTCAGATGCAGATGGGTTTACAAAACAAGGTTTGGACCAGATGGAAAAGTGGATAGACATAAAGCTCGTCTTGTCGCTAAAGGTTTTTCACAAGTTGAAGGCATTGACTATACTGAAACCTTCTCCCCTATTGCCAAAATGAATTGTATCCGCCTTGTTCTTTCCCTTACTGCCTCCTTTAAATGGGAAGTCCATCAGATGGATGTTAAATCCACCTTCTTACATGGAGGTTTGCATGAAGAAATCTACATGGAACAATCCCCTGTCTTTATCCAAAAAGCCTCCAGCCTTGTTTGTTGCCTTAGGAAGTCTCTCTATGGTCTCAAACAAGCTCCTCAGGCTTGGTATGCCAAAATGGATAGATTTCTCTTAGATAATGGCTTTTCTAGGTGTCATTCTGACAACACTGTCTACACCAACAAGGTGGGTAATTCCTTCACCCTCCTTGTTCTTTATGTTGATGATCTTATCCTTCCTGGTAGTGATACAAATCATATAAACCATGTGAAGTCTAGCCTCAAAAAGAATTTTGAAATAACATACTTAGGACACTTGCATTATTTCCTTGGTCTTCAAGTCTTGCAATCTAAGGAAGGCATTACCCTCTCTTAGTCCAAGTATGCCTGTGATCTTCTACACCACTTTCACATGGAAGACTGTAAGCCTGTCCCTTCTCCCTTTCATTCTGGAGTCAAGCTTTCAGTCAACTGTATTACCCCTGAAGTTAATGCTACCTTATACCGTCAACTTGTTGGTAAACTTTTGTATCTAACCCATACCCGTCCTGACCTTTCCTTTTCCGTTGGTCTTGTCGCTTAGTTTATGCACCAACCTCATGAAAGTCACTAGAAAGCAGCTAAAAGAATACTTGGATATATTCGAGGTACAGTTCAGTTCGAGATTCATTACAATGCAGGAGCATCTCCCTTGTTGATTGGTTTCACTTATTCTGATTGGGCTAGTGACCTTGATGATCGGAAATCCACTACAGGATATGTATTCACTCTTGGTTCAGAACCTATTACTTAGTCTTGTAAGAAAAAAAGTGCCATCTCCCTTTCTTCAGCAGAAGAAGAGTATCGTGGTGCAGTTGAAGCCAGCAAGGATGCCATGTGGCTTCGTCAGATCCTGTTTGAATTTGGTCTCCATCAGCAACATCCAACTACACTTTGGTGTGATAATCAGAGTGTCATTCAACTATGTAAAGATCCATTTCAGCATCAGCATATGAAACACATTGAACTCCACATACACTTCATCATAAAGCTCATTCATGATCGTGTTCTTGAAGTGTAGTACTCTCCAACCAATGATCAGGTAGCCGATATCTTTACAAAGGCTCTCACAGAAGTGAAGTTTACCAAATTTCAATCCATGCTTGGAGTTTAGGAAAGTTTTCATTAAGGGGGGATAGGCTCTAATGCCTCCTTCCTTCTCCTATTGTCTCACTTTTGTAAATCCTTCAATCCTTCCTTGAAGTGGCCGCGTTGGCTCAGGGCGTGGATTTTTTCCCTCTTTGAGGGTTTTAACCACGTGATTATACTGGTGTACTGATTTTTGATTTGTTTGTGAGCGGTGACCTTTGGTTCTTGATCTACATAACTTACCCTATAAATTCCTACATGTATCAACCATAAACATCTTAGGCGATGACAATCATGTTATACATATTTCACAGGTAATAATAAAATTCTTACCTTCTTTAATGTATCAACCCAAAACAACTTAAGGGATGACAATCATGTTATAAAAATTTCACTAGTCTCTCTGCCTCAAATATGACTAAACAATTTTGGTAATAGTGAAATCATTATTTTTTCTAATCAAAATACTCTTAGAGAGACCCTCAATCAATGAGGAAGAGAACATGGTTCATTATTTTTAATCATGGTGACTTATATTTTGGTTTTACATATAGCTTTCCAGAGATTTTACCTTTTGTACTTGGTTGGATATAAACATGAGATCATTGTGCAACTCAAATGATTTTTTAACTCCTTGTAAGTTAACTAAACTTCTTTGTTCCTATATTTTGGCCATCCTGTAAATTCAAAATGAAAATAAATCGTTTCTCCTCAACGTTTCCTAAGAATATTTTGCTTGGAACTTTATATACAAATAGTGAGAAGATAAATGTGCCTTTGGATGTGGCATCATTATTGGGGAACTCTGTGTGCAACGAATCCCAAAAATATGAACATTTTGATGAAGGAAAACTCACTTAGAGTATGCAAGATATTCTTATCAAGTCAAGGGTTGTGAGAGATTAATATGACAAGGATACCATTGTTCATGATATTTACTATGCACAACTGTTTATGGTAGAGGTTAGTAAGATCTACCTTCATTCTTAATTTTGTATACCTTGAAGAGTAAAGTAGGCATAGGGATGAGTCCAATTAAGTACATTTTCAGCCAACAATTATACAACATTCAAGTTTAGTGACTTTTATAAATTTAAACCCTTTTGGAAGGCCAAGACTTCCAATGTAAGTTTCAAACCTCGATAATTGTGCGCATAAAATGAACAATAGAAGTTGATATTAGCAGGTTTGGTACCCAAATTAGTGAGGTTGAGCTTCAACTGTAGTAAAAACATGTTTAACAAATAACAAATATCTTTATTTTCAAAGAAACATCTAAAAAATTTAACAGAAAGTTTCTACTTAAATGTTTCACCAGTTTGGAAATACATTGTACAAAGAGTTCTCCATGTTCACTTCTATGCGAAATGTTCAAAAGAAAGAGCACAACCAAGAGTTCAAAAAGTGTATAGTTCAAAGAGTATAATATGTTCTCTACTATGCTCAAAATCATAAATTTACATGATTGACTTACTTTTAAACAACTCAATAGTTATTTTAAAGATTGAAATTGACATAATAACAGCTCGCTAGTGATAACTTTACACAATTAGCTTCATAAATAAATATGCTAAACACATAAATGGAGGCAATCTTCTCCCTTCCAACAACAAAAAAAACAATTATTTTTGGAAGAAAAAAAAACCTTCATATATTAATGATTTTTATAATTCAAACAATAACAACTCACTAGTGATAAATTTACACACTTGGCTTCCTAAATAGATATATGAAACACAAAAATTAAAGCAATCTCCTCACTTCCAACCACCAAAGCTAACCTCCAACCAAAAAGAGATTATTTTTTTAATAAAGAGGAAAGAAGAAAACTCTTCATATATTTAATGATTTTTGTATTTCAAATTTTCAAAAATTTAAGTTAGATCACAGTTCAAAGAGTCCAAATATTTATTTAAAAAACTATAAAAATTACATATGTATTTATTTTAATACTTTAAATTTCAAAAAATTTAACCTAAACAATAGTCAAAATAATTATATAGCTATAAAAGTTCATTTCAAAATCTTTCATTTTAGTTGGTTACCTGGTTCTAATAATATTTAGAAAAAAATACGGTCTGGTGATTATGCTGCATCTTAGTCTTCGACGGAATGCAAATGCAACATTAGCCAGGCATTATGTTGCGTCTAAGTCTCGGATGGACTGCAAATGCAACATTATCCAGCCATGAAAGCACGACAAGGCAACCTCGACCCTCCGCCACTCCACAAAAGCAGCCTCCAGCCTAAGGTTTCCTCCAGCCTACGGGCCAACTGCTACTTTCCTTGTCTACCTGAAATAGTAAAGATAACCTAGTCAGACAACCTAATACCCATCTGCAAATTCAATCTGGCACCAACGCCCTTGGGTTTCACCAGCTGGGGTTTCACCATCGTTGAGTTCCACCTTCTCACTTTTCCGTAGCAGACCCTGACTATTGTTCGAATAAAGATTTGTAGTTCTGAGCATTTCGAAGGGGTTCCTTCAGCCCACGGGTCAGCTGCTACTTTCCTTATGTCTGCCTCAAACATCAAAGATAACCTAGCAAGACTTCTTCATACCCGTCTGAAAATTCAAACAGATACCAACACGCTAGGGTTTTACCGTCGCTGAGCTGGGGTTTCAACATCACTGAGTTCCACTTCTTACAAGAAATTTTCACAAAAATTGACAAAATATAGTTTTCTTCCTATTTTATTTTATTTCAGCTGCAGAATGACATTAAATTTGCAAGCGAAGGCAGTACCTGAAAATAGAGTGTTTCACAACAAATAAAGAAGGTAGGAAATTTATCAACGGGGAAAAATATCTCACACATCAGTGCCGTTATTATGATTGCTGGCAATGAAAAAACCTTCAGTACTCTCTATTCAGTGTTGCAAGAAGCCCCTGTGTACTCGATACACCAAGTTCAACATCCTACGCACACTCTCTGTGATGAGAACAAGGCAGGTTGAAACTAAGGTTCTGGGTTCTGGCTTCCAGTTTCCACAAATAACAGATATCTGACAATTTATCTGCCGACGCACCCCTTGGAAAGTCATTTTATAATATTGTTTTCAATTTTAAAAAATTGGTAAAAATTAAAATTTACATTTTTTTGGATGGGTAATTTTAATGTATCATTTTTCTGACGTGCTAGAAGCCTCTTGACGGGTTGTGACGTGTTCAATTTTGAACACTGCTCCAAATAATCAACGATATCCTGAAGTGATATTTACGACACACGTTTATGTTGATATAAAAATTTATTTAATATTGAGGTTAATTCCGAGCTAAGTTTGTTTTAAATAAAACAACCGAAAAAAAAACTTACTTTCATCTATTTAATATTAAAAAACACTTTATATGATTTTGTTCATTGAAATGAATCTTACACTTTATATCATCTTATGCCATGAGAAAAGAGATTTTATGGACTTGTTTGATGGAGCCTGTGCCAATGAAAATTGTGTATGTGGTAGGGTAATTAATATCTTGAAGTTAGGAATTGTTTTGGGATTTCAAAAACGCTAGTGATTAGATTAATAGGAATGATTTTATGCCTTGACTTCATCTTAAATGCTTATAGAGGAAGACAAGTGCATTACAAATTGGATTAATAGGAAGGATATTATGCCTTGATTTTATCTTGAATGTTGATAGAGGAAGACAAGAAAAATAATATCGTGATTTACATGTTGGGTATATTTAAGTCAATTCTAACAATGTTGTTGATATGCTATGGAAAGAAGCAATGCTCTTGGACAATGGTGTATGTCATCTTAAATTGTTATTTTATGAGTTGAAAATAATGAAGAATATTGAATTATTGGAGAGATTTTGTTTCTTAGTTGTACGAGTGCTTTAGATTAGGATTAGTTCCTATTTTTTAGGAGTCAATTCCAATCTCCTAAATTGATGTAAACTTATGTATTTCTCATTCTATGAGTAATTGAATAGAGAGTTCTGTGCTTGGGCAGTCTCAAGGTATAACTTGCTCACATGTGAGCTCCTAGTTTCATATTATAAGTTTGTCTTCCTTAATTTTTAACATGGTGTCAGAGTTGGTGAGCTTTAGTGACTGATGAGTGCCTTAGTGGTTAAATTGAGTGCCTTATTGGTTGAATTGAGTGCCTTAGTGGCTCGAGTGCCTTAGTGGCAGAATCAAGAGCCTTAGTGGTATAGATCACTAGATCCTTAGTGGCTAATTAATTCGAAAGGCCTGGTGGTTGGGTGTGTCGGGAGCCTTAGTCGTTGAATCTTGGAGCCGTAGTGGTTGGAGAGAAGAATTTTTTTTTTCTCTTGTGCACATTGGAGCAGCGAAGGATTTTGGTAGAGTTTACATGCTGGTCCACTGAAATTTGGTTGGGTACCAGTGGAGGTTTATGCCTCATTTACGCGCTGATCGACCAAAACTTATACCCATTTGGATCAACACCTCTAGGAAACACGGACCCATTTTCTGTCAAAATCGTTGAAGTTATCGCTGCAGAGGATCGAATGTTGGACATGCTCGATTGCTACATAGATCCTGGTGAGTTTGGCAGTGGTTCGATTGGTGGGCAACGTATCGACGCTGAGATATTTCATGCGTTATCAACGCCGAGATATTTGCTGCATGGTTTGATTTGTGTGCAGTGTATCGACGCATGGTGAGTTTGGCAGTGCTTCAATTGGTTTGCATCATATCGACGCTGAAATCGTTGCTTCGTGGATCATGGATCGTGGATGTTTCCATCATTTTTTTAAATCAATATCCATGGAGAGTGTGGGCATAGTCTGTTGGAAATTAATTCCAACTGCTGAAGTCAATCAACAATAAATTAAGAAGTGAAAGAACAGCGGCACATTGAAGCCAGGGCAAAGGCGGTTGTCGATGTCTTGAACCAATTGCAAAAGGATTGGAAAGCCGCACAGGTGCAGTACAGAACATATGGGATTTTTTATCCCCTTGATATTTTATCAAAGGCAGTAGCCGTTTTTTATTGACAACAGAGTTAATGGCCAAGACTCAAAGTCATGCCAGCGGGCATAGCTTTGATTACAGGTTGAATCAGGCTTTAAAGCCTTACCAATTTAAATCGGCGGAGTAATGGCAGAGGCGGTAAAATTGCATATCGTAATAACCGAAGTTCAAATGTCTTGCGGATGTGATAGAGCTCCGATGCGATGCGATCATCGCAAATCGCAAAGGAACAGAGGAGTATAAAAATATATGTGTATGCGCCGGTTGAAAGATGCGATGCGATGCGATCGCGCCATCGCAAATCGCAACATCGCACTTTTGTTTGTTACGCCATACGCTTGATCACAGATATTTGCAATGCGATCCCATCACACATCGCAAAATCGCAATCGCAGTTTAAGTTGGGCCGTTTGAAATTGTTTTAACACACGGACCTGATAAGTTTATATGTTTTGTTTTTATGTTTTAATATGTGCGCGCCACTTATAAAAGAAAGGCCCGAGAGCCTGTTTGACAACAATGTTTTATTTTTAAATAGAACAGAGTCGTTTTTATGCACAGTATTGCGAAATTGAAAATAAAAAGCAGCGTATTTTTCAAAGAGAGACAGATTGTTTATTTTGAGAAAGAGGAAAGTGTTCTATGTGCACTGTGTTGTAGCAGCAGTCACGCTTTTAATCCCTCTGTGTGAGGAAGAATTTGTAACAGATTTTTTTATATGAAATATATTTTTTTCTGAGTTGAAACTCTATTTCCAGTAAGAAATATTTTAATTTCTCTTTGTTAAAAGAAGGGAGTTTATTCTCTTCATTGTTATTTTGGAATTTTTCAATATTCCAACATGGTATCAGAGCTAGTCTAGGCTATTTGAAGGTCAAATAAGCTGAAGGAAAGGAGTTCTTTGTTGCAGCAGCCTCTCCAGCAGTGTGAAGACTCAGACAAAAAGAATCCAAAGGTATTTCTCTATACAGTTTTGTGTTACTGTTGCAGAACAATCAATTTATTTTAAAATACACAGTCAAGTGTTTTTGAATCATAGTTAAGAGTGCAGAATGGATGGAGCCAGCACTGGTATGGGTATGGGAAATATCCATCTCCCATAGTTTAATGGGAAAAATTACGACTACTGGTCAATACCTATGAGAGCATTATTTGTCTCTCAAGACTTATGGGAATTTGTTGAGGAAGGCTTTGAAGAGCCAGCAGATGAACTTGAGTTTAATATGTTAACTCAGGCAGAAACAGAGATGCTGAAGAGCAATAAGAAGAAAGACTCCAAAGCTCTTTTCTTTTTGTATCAAGCAGTGCATGAGAGTGTGTTTCCAAGGATAGCAGCAGCAAAGAGATCCAAAGAATCATGGGAAACTCTCAAGACAGCTTATCAAGGCATGGAGAAAGTGAAGAGAGCAAAACTACAGTTGCTGAGGAGAGACTTTGAGACTCTCTGTATGAAAGAGTCAGACACTATTGACTCATTCTTCACTCATGTGATTGGAATGGTCACACAAATAAGATCTCATGGAGAGACTCTTGAAGACAAGAGGATTTTGGAAAAAATCTTGAGGAGTTTACCCTCAAGATTCGATGTGATTGTCACCACCATATAGGAGACCAAGGATCTCACAAAGTTTTCAGTGGATGAACTACATGCATCACTGATGACCCATGAACAGAGATTGGGTAGGAGTGAAAACTCATCTCTTGAGCATGCCTTTAAGACCCAGATGTCTTTCGGAAGAGGAAGAGGGAAAGGCAGAGGAAACAAAAGAGGAAGTGGCAGAAGCCAGAACAGAGGTGGAAGGAACAATCCTTCAAATGCTCAAGGAAAGGGCAACAATCCAAATAAGCATCAAGGCCAAGGCAGCAGCCATCAAAACGGTCAGCAAAATGCTCAAGGACAAAGGTATGATAAATCCAATGTCCAGTGTTACCATTGTAAAAAATATGGTCATTATGCAAATGAATGTAGAAATAAGCAACAAGATATGGGAAGTAGAACTAGTGCAAATTTCACTAGAGAAAATGTCAGCCAAAATAATTTGTTTTTAGTATGTAATATGGCTGAAGGAAAAAGTGAGGATTTATGGTTTCTAGACTCCGGTTGCAGTAACCATATGACAGGAAACATAGCAATGTTTTCCATGTTAGATGAGAGTGTGAAGTCACAAGTCACACTAGGAACTGATAACAAAGTTTCTGTTATGGGAAAAGGAACAGTAAATGTTTTAACAAGGATATGTGAAAGGAAATCCATAACAGATGTGTATTATGTTCCAGGAATGAAGTGTAACCTCTTAAGTATTAGACAGCTTATCCATTAGGGGTATAATGTTTTCTTTGATAATGATGTTTGTACCATCATGGATAAACCACCCAACAAACAATGTATTGTTGAAGTAAAGATGACAAGGAACAGGATGTTCCCTCTCAGAATGAGAGTAGATTTGAAGAATGGTGAAGAGAAAGCGGCAGTTGCACAGGAGACTTTCCAAAGCGAACCAAAGGATGATAATTGGTTATGGCACTTGATATTTGGACATCTCAACTTTGGAGGTCTTAAATTGTTGAACAGAAAAGGAATGGTAAGTGGTTTACCATTGATAGAGAAACCGGACAGCCTTTGTGAAGGTTGTATTCTTGGGAAACAACACAGAGAAAGTTTTCCTTCCGGGAAAAGCATAAGGGCAAAAACACCCTTAGAGATTGTCCACTCAGATGTATGTGGACCAATGCAAACTCCATCACTTGCGAACAGCCACTATATCTTAACATTTATAGATGATTTTACAAGAAAAACTTGGGTTTACTTTTTGAAAAACAAAAGTGAAGTGTTTGAAAAATTTTGCAATTTCAAAGCACTTGTTGAGAACCAGAGTGGGCTGCATATCAAAGTCTTAAGGACTGATAGAGGATGTGAGTATATATCTAAATATTTTCTACGTTTTTGTAGAGAAAATGGTATTCATAAACAGTTTACAACTAGATATACTCTGCAGCAAAATGGAGTAGCTGAAAGGAAGAATAGAACTATAATGGACATGGCAAGAAGCATGTTAAAGGCAAAGCATTTGTCTAATTATTATTGGGCAGAAGCTATACATTGTGCAGCATATATTTTGAATAGGTGCCCTGCAAAAGCAGTAATGAACAAAGTGTCGGAAGAGGCATGGAGTGGCACAAAGCAAAGTGTCACACACATGAAGGTTTTCGGATGTGTGGCTTATGCACACATTCCAGATCAGCTAAGGAAGAAGTTGGACAAAAAGGGGGAGAAATGTATCTTCATTGGATATAGTGAGGAATCCAAGGCATACAGGTTGTATAACCCATCCAACAAAAGGTTTATTATGAGCAGATATGTTCAGTTTATTGAAGAGGAAGCTTGGGATGGAAGCATAGAGAAAACAGTGAATGCTAAACACTGTTTATCTCATGATGAGAATGATGATGAGTTGGCTGAAATACATCCCCAAACAGCAACACCAACACAGAGCAGCAAATCACACCCTTGAGGAGAAATGACAGAGCTTCTCCAAGCACACCACAAGGAGGAAATTCAAGTGCTTCTTCAAGCATTTGTACACCTACTGAAAGAGGTAAGAAATTCAGAAGTTTGAAAGAAATTTATGAACAAGATTTAGCTAATGAAGGTATCAATTCTTTGTTTGCTTTATATTTTCATGTTGATGATCCTGTTCATTTCGAAGAAGCTATCAAGGATGAGAAATGGATAGAAGCTATGGATGAGGAAATAAATGCCATAGAGAGAAACAAAACTTGGGATTTGGTTGAACTCCCAAAAGGTAAAGATGTCATTGGAGTAAAATGGGTCTACAAGACCAAGAGTAATGCTGAAGGAAAAATAGAGAGACACAAGGCAAGACTTGTTGTCAAAGGTTATAAACAAAAGCATGGGATAGATTATGAGGAAAATTTCGCACCGGTTGCTAGAATGGAAACCGTGAGAGCAGTGTTGTCCATAGCAGCACAAAACAAATGGAAAGTTTACCAAATGGACGTGAAGTCATCATTCCTAAATGGAGTGTTAATGGAAGAGGTTTACATTGAACAACCTCTCGGCTATGAGAAGAAAGGCGAAGAGCACAAAGTGTGCAAGTTGAAGAAAGCTCTTTATGGGCTGAAGCAAGCGCCAAGAGCGTGGTACAGTAGGATATACTCCTATCTACTGGAAAATGGATTTGAAAAGTGTGAGGGAGAACCCACCCTCTACATCAAAGAAAAAGATGGAAAAATATTGATTGTAGTCTTATATGTTGATGATGTTATTTTTACAAGTAATGATGATTGCCTTATTGAACATTTCAAAACAGTCATGAAAGAAGAATTTGAGATGACTGACATGGGTTTGTTGAGATACTTCTTGGGAATAGAAGTAGAACAAGATAAAAATGGGATTTTTATCTCACAGGCAAAGTATGTTAATGAGGTACTTGAAAGATTTAACATGCAGGAATGCAAAGCAGCAATCACTCCCACAGTGATGGGATTAAAGCTCAGCAGAGAGGACAGCAGCAAGGATTTTGATCCTAGCTTATACAAGAGCATAGTTGGCAGCCTTATGTATTTGACTGCAACTAGGCCGGACATTATGCATGCTGTTAGTTTGATTTCCAGATTCATGGAAAAGCCAAAGGATGCACATTGGCAAGTAGCAAAAAACATTTTGAGGTATGTTAAAGGTACAAAAAGGTTTGGTATTTTATATACTACTTCAGAAAATTCAGAATTAGTTGGATACACTGACAGTGATTGGGCTGGAAGTGTAGATGATTGGAAGAGCACTTCTGGTTATGTTTTTCATATGGGTTCAGGAGCCATTTCATGGGCTTCTAAGAAACAGCCCATTGTAGCGTTGTCTACAGCAGAAGCAGAATATGTGGTAGCTACAGCAACAGCGTGTCAAGCAGTTTGGATGAGAAAAATGTTGAGAATTTTATGTCAAGAACAAGTAAAAGGGACAGTGATTTTTTGTGACAATAGCTCAGCTATTGCATTGTCCAAAAATTCTGTTTTTCATAGAAGAACAAAGCACATTGACACCAAGTTTCACTACATACGTGAATTGGTTAACAATGGTGAGATAGTTTTTCATCATTGCAGAACAGAGGATCAATTGGAAGATATCCTCACAAAGCCACTTGTGCAGAAAAGCTTTGAACATTTCAGGAAATGTCTAGGTATGCAGAAAAACCCAGCAGTTGAAATTAAGGGGGAGTGTTGGAAATTAATTCCAACTGCTGAAGTCAATCAACAATAAATGAAGAAGTGAAAGAACAACGGCACATTGAAGCCAGGGCAAAGGCGGTTGTCGATGTCTTGAACCAATTTCAAAAGGATTGGAAAGCCGCACAGGTGCAGTACAGAACAGATGGGATTTTTGATCCCCTTGATATTTTATCAAAGGTGGTAGCCGTTTTTTATTAACAGCAGAGTTAATGGCCAAGACTCAAAGTCATGCCAGCGGGCAGAGCTTTGATTACAGGTTGAATCAGGCTTTAAAGCCTTACCAATTTAAATCGCCGGAGTAATGGAAGAGGCGGTAAAATCGCATATCGCAATAACCGAAGTTCAAATGTCTTGCAGATGTGATAGAGCTCTGATGCGATGCAATCATTGCAAATCGCAAAGGAATAGAGGAGTATAAAAATATATGTGTATGCACTGGTTGAAAGATCTGATGCGATGCGATCGCGCCATCGCAAATCGCAACATCGCACTTTTGTTTGTTACGCCATACGCTTGATCGCAGATATTTGCGATGCGATCCCATCGCACATCGCAAAATTGCAATCGCAGTTTAAGTTGGGCCGTTTGAAATTGTTTTAACACGCGGACCTGATAAGTTTATATGTTTTGTTTTTATGTTTTAATATGTGCGCGCCACTTATAAAAGAAAGGCCCGAGAGCCTGTTTGACAACAATGTTTTATTTTTAAACATAACAGAGTCATTTTTATGCACAGTAGTGCGAAATTGAAAATACAAAGCAGCGTATTTTTCAGAGAGAGACAGAGTGTTTATTTTGAGAAACAGGAAAGTGTTCTCTGTACACTGTGTTGTAGCAGCAGTCACGTTTTTAATCCCTCTGTGTGAGGAAGAATTTGTAACAGATTTTTTTATATGAAATATATTTTTTTCTGAGTTGAAACTCTGTTTCCAGTGAGAAATATTTTAATTTCTCTGAGTTAAAAGAAGGGAGTTTATTCTCTTCATTGTTATTTTGGAATTTTTCAATATTCCAACATAGTCGTGGGCGTAGTGGTGTTTTTATGGTGGGGAAGACCATTGTTTGATACAAAATTCAAAATCCATTTGATCTTGATTCAATAACCTGAGTGTAGTGGCGTAGTGGTGAACCAGACATGTTCATTGATCAATCGGTGGATCGATTTGTAGCTCTGAGCTAGTGGATTTCTTGAAGCAGCGAGTGTATGATGTGGTGCGGTGAGAATGGCCAAAGTGGTAGCTCCGAGAAATCATGAAAGATGGGCATAGATTTTTGTGTCAGCTCCGTGAAAACTTGGTGGAGATCGCACATGGGTCGAACTACATAAATTGATCATGTACAGATCCCTCTTGTTTCTTTGTTGTTAGTCCCAATTTTTCCTTGTAGAGAGACCATGTGGAGTGTGTTGTGTCAAAGAGCTTGTCTCTCAATGGGTGTCATGTCAGATTGCTCCATTTAAGCTTTCTCCTTTTATGAGTGTTTTTTATTTTTATTATTATTTTTGTTTATTTTTTATTTTTTTAAATCGAGATCTCCAGTGTAAATTTGGTGGGCGAGATCTCTGTTTTGGTGTCATTTTTTTTTTAAATTGATATCGCCTTGTTGTGGATATTACTCCTTGATCAATTGTTGTAGTTTGAGTATCTTGAGGTAGATCCATAGATCGAACTGTCACAATAAATAATCATATTGCAGAAGTGTACCTGAATGAGAGAAATAAGCTCGATGGGTCAAACTACACAAATTGGAAGTTCAAATTGCAGACTCTGCTCGAGGGTTCGACTGCGTGGGAAATTGAAAATGGGGATGAAGTGAATCCATCCATAGTCACAGATGGAACAACTGCAGTAATCCAATATTGGGAGAAGAGGGAGAACAAAGTGAAGGTGTTGTTGAAGATGTCAGTGAAGGACATGATCATCCCTCACATCAGAGAGTCTAAATCTGCTAATGATATTCAGGTGACTCTCAAGGATCTGTATGAGACAAAGAACACAAATTAAGTATTGTTCCTGAAGAGTAATATTATCTCCATCAAAATGGAGGATAATGAATATGTTGTTGCATACATCTCTCGAATCAAAGACCCGAAATACAAGCAGGGCGATATAGGGGAGAAAGTGTCAAGCATTGATCTTGTCATGATTACCTTGAATGGTATGACTGATGATTATCAGATGTTTATTACAGGGATGACATCGAGGGTGAAATATCCCTCCTTTGAAGAGCTGACATGGATCTTGATGCAAGAAGAAGAGAGGTGGATGAATCTGAATCCTCGGAGTGCAGATATCACATTAATGGTGAAGGAAAAGCCTTTCATATGGAAGCCCTGATCAGAGTAGAAAGGTGGTGGGACACCTCAGAAAAATCCATTTCAAGGTATGTCTTTGACCTGAAATGATTTAGGAACCAAGTGTTTTTATTGTGGTAAATATCGTCACATTGCTAAACATTGTTATAAGAAGAAGACTAACGAAGCCAAACATAGATATAAGAAACATAAGAGGAACTTTTCTGACAAAGACCAAAATCATGAACTCATATTATTTGTGTCTGATTATGCTCTTTCTGTTGAGATTGATGAGGCCAAAGCCTAGTTGTGGATTCTAGAGAATCCACTCACATGACAAGTAATAAGTATTGGTTTCAAAGTTTTAAAGAAACCTACAGTGGTGCTAATGTCTACCTTGGTGCATGGAAAATTTTAAGGGCTAATATTCGTAGGTGGGCTAATTTTCCATGGTTTTTCCAAAAAAAAGATTCGCCAATTTCCATTTTTTATAAAAATTATTCTCCCAAATTTTACCATATAAAATTATTTTACGTTAAAAATCGCCAATATTATATAGAAAAAATATATAATATGATTATAAATTTGAATAATTTTACAAATACATCAATAAACATTTTATAGTTTCCATATTAGGGACTAGTGAGATTTGCCAGTTTTTTAAACATCAAGATAATTTTCCATCCTTCAAATTATCTCTGCCTTGGTGATTACAGAGCCTACCAGACCAAAGGATATGGAGACATTCATGTGATACTTCTTGATGGAAATATAAAGTGCATACAGAATGTGATGTATGTACTGGGCATTAAAAATAATCTGATTTATGTCTCCATGATTGTAGATCAAAACTTGAAGGTGAAGTTTTTTAAAAATTATTGTGTCATAAAGGATTTTCTAGATAAACAAAATCTGGTTGCATCTAGAATACGAGTTGGAGGCTTGTACAAGTTGAATGTTATAAACATGCCACATCAAGCTTTAACTTCAACAACGATGACAACAAAGAATATTTGGCATCAAAGATTCAGACACATCAGTCTTCATGATTTTTTGTTGCTACAAAAGCAAGGTATGGTTCATGGTATTCCTGTTTTAAAAAATGAACATGTTGATTGTGAAGGATGTGCACTTGGCAAGATGCACATGGATGAATTTACCTCAAGTTAAATAGAATAAAGAGAGATATCCTATAACTTGTGCACATTGACATATGTGGACCAATGCAGACAAGATCATTAGGAGGGCCATATTAGTTTTATTATTTTTTTATGATTGTACAAGATATACTTGGGTGTATTTTCTTAGAAAGAAAATTCATACATTTGAATATTTTAAAGAATTCAGAAACATGGTTGAAAAGGAGACAGGGAAGGTCATCAAAATTCTTCGCTTAGATCAAGGGGGAGAATACAAGCTAGGAAAATTCATCAAATATAGCGGGGATCATGGGATAATTCAACAGTTTATAGTACCCCACACTCAACAACATAATGAGGTTACAGAGAGGAATAATTGAACTCTGGTGGAGTGTGCACGCAACATGTTAAAAGGTAAGAACCTATCTAATGGATTTCGAGCAGAAGTTATTAATACTGCAATATATTTGAAGAATAGAAGTCCAACTGTGTGTCTTGATCAAAATACTGCATTTGAGGCTTTATATGGTTTTAATCCTGCAGCTAGTCATCAAAGAGTATTTGGGTCAAAATATTTTTCACATATCCCTAAGGAGGATAGGAAGAAATTGGATGCTAAGGCCATAAAATGCATATTTGTATGGTATTATCCTAAGTTTAAAGTATATAAATTATTTAATCCATCTACTCACAAGGTATTTGTGAGTAGAGATGTTATATTACATGAGCAGGTTGATGAAAGGAACAAATGAAAAATCTATGAGGAGAGGCACATGTATTTTCTAATTGAATATATCAATGAGGAAATTAAAGACAACGATGTGCAACAACATCAACAAAAATAAGAAGCAAGTGATGTAGGTACAGTAAAAAATCCAAGTCCACTAAGTAGTGAGCAAGATAGATTTGAGGCAATTCTCCTACCAAGGAGATGAGGTAGGCTGGCTCATTTACCAACAAGGTATAAAGACTATGCTCTTATGAAAATAATTTTACATGTCGTGGAGCCCTTAAATTACAATGACGCAAGTCAGTATGATGTATGGAGGGAAGCTATGAAAGAAGAACATGAGTTAATAATTAAAAACAAAACTTGGGATTTAGTTGAACTGCCAGAAGGGAAAGAACCTATAGGTTGTAAATGGTTATATAAACCAAAGTTCAAAGAAAATGGTAGTGTAGAAAAATATAAATCTAGGCTAGTAGCTAAAGGGTACTCACAAAAAGAAAGTATTGATTATGAAGAGGCCTTTGCTCTAGTAACTAAGTTAAACACTATTAGAATGTTAATTTCTTTAACTACAAAGCATCATTCGAGTCTATACCAAATAGATGTGAAATCTGCCCTTTTAAATGGAGAATTGAAAGAAGAGGTATATTTAAAACAACCTGAAGGGTTTATGAAATAGGGGTAGAAGCATTTGTTATGCAAATTAAAGAAGGAATTATATGGATTAAAATAGGCACCCAGGTCATGGTATGAAAAAATTGACTCCTTTTTTCTTGCAGCATGGTTATAAGAGGAGAAAAAATGACCGAGATATGTATATTGTGTTTTATGAAAATGGGGAAATTGTTTTGATTTCTTTATATGTAGATGATCTAATTATCACTGAAAATGATGATGAATTTATTAAAGAAATCAAAGTGCAGATGTCTCAAGTCTTTGAAATGAAAGGCCTCAGAGAATTACATTATTTTTAAGGTATGGAAGTTTGGAGGGACCCTGGCCGGATTTTTCTCACTCAAGGAAACTATGTCAGAGGATTATTAAAAAAAATCAGAATCAAATAGTGCAAAGTGCCTCAGTGCCTTTACAAAAAAACCTTAAACTTCAGATTGATGATGATTCTAAAGAGGTGGATTCCACATTGTATAAAAAACTAGTTCGGAGTCTGATTTATTTGACTACAACTAGACCCGAATTAGAATTCTCAGTTAGTGTGTTAAGTCAATTCATGTCAAAACCTCTTGAGACTCACTGGGTGGTAGAAAAAGGGGTCTGGAGATACCTTCAAGGGACCATTGATTTTGGTATTAAGTATGCTGATTCTTCTTAACTTAATTTAACAGGTTATTCAGATTCAGACTAGGTAGGAAACCTAGATGACATAAGATCCATAACATGTTATGCTTTCTATATTGAATCTGGGGTAATCGCATGGAGCAATAAGAAGGAAAGTATTGTATCCTTATCTTTTGCAGAAGCAGAATATCAAGCAGTGTGTGCAACCACATGTGAGGAAATTTGGTTGAGGAGTCTTCTCCATGATGCTGGAAAAGAAAAAAAAGATGCTACGGTAGTTAGATGTGACAACCAAAGCTCAATCAAGCTGGCGAACAATACTAGGAAATTCACAAAAAGACAAAACATATTGATACTCAGTTTCATTTTGTTAGAGAGAAGGTTCAGTCTAAAGAAATATATATTAAATATTGTAATATTTGTGATAATGTAGCAGATATTTTTACCAAGCCCCTTGGGAGTATTAAATTTGAAATGTTTAGGGAGATGATAGGAGGACAATTGAACCCTTTCTCTGTTAAGGGGGAGAGTTGAAAATAATGGAGAATATTGTATTATTGGAGAGAGTTTGTTTCTTAGTTCTACGAGTATCCTAGATTAAGATTAGTTCCTATTTTCTAGGAGTCAGTTCCAATATCCCTAAATTTTTGTAAACCTATATATTTCTTATTCTATGATTAATGGAATAGAGCATTCTTTGCTTGGGCAGTCTCAAGGTCCAGCTTGCTCACCTGTTAGCTGCTAGTTTCAAATTATAAATATGTCTTCCTTAATTTTTAACATTATGGGCATATGTAAATCAATGATCGTTTTTTCCATTTTCTAACAAGTGTATTTGAAGTGTCATATTTAGATTAGTTGAATAATATAGTGTCCATTTGTGTCTTCAAAAGTGCATGTGTGCTAATTTTAAAAATTTGTTTGCTAATTCACTCATTTTTTTTTAATTTTTTTTTAATAAAATGTGATTGACGACCAAAATCCTCAATTATATTTTTAATGTTATAACAATTTGTAATTGTATTTGTAATGTTATAATGATTTGTAACATTCATGTATAATGAAGTTCACTTTGGAGAATAATCTTTACTTCTATGTGCACTATAGAGTGAATGAGTGAATGGATCCTACCCATGAATGAATAGTATGTGCAATTTTGATTTTATATCATTATGTTACAATATACATATTCTCCACTTATACATCTATGGATTTTTGTCAAAAGACACATACTCATGTTTTTTTTAAGTGTTTACATCTTTGATTAATGGAAACATAAATAATATAACTTATGGCTTAGATTTTTTTTATTTTTATTTTTTTCCGAAAAAAGAAATACAAAATTTTCCAAAATTTCATTGATGAAACAAAACCATCCACAGAGGTGACCAGTCAAAAATTTTCATAACCTATACATGTTGTCCTAAACAAGAAAAAACTAGAGGAGAATGACGAAAATTACATAAGATTTAGACTCACATTATTGTGGCTTTCAAATCCAAAACTGTGTATGGACATAAGAGATGTACTAATAAATATAACATACAGTCGAGAGACAATTCATGTAAATTTTAAGAGAGAAAATCTAGCTATATCAAGTGCAAATCACTAGGAATCGGGAACAATCCATCTTCGCGCTTCAAATAAAATCCTTCCTTCCTCCTCCTTCAAAGATTTCCTAGCTTAGATTGTCTGCATAGGATTATTTAAAACATAAATAATATACCATGTGGCTTAGATGGGTGAGATCAATAATTTGATTAATGATTATTCACAAAAATAATTGGTAACTTATTTTTTATAATAATAAGAATTGAAAAATTAAATAAATAAATAAATAAAAAGAATATTTGGGAAAAATAAATGCTTTTAATGATTTTTTAACACATTAAAGTACATAAAATCATCCTAATAGTTTAGGAAGGAAACCCATATAGATGAATAAGGAGAGGGGTATGTGCTTAAAGATCAAATAGACGATCCAATTATATTTATTTGAATTCTATTAGAGGATATAGATGACCATGGGATAACCTGCTTAAGGAAAATACATACTAATTATACTCATTTTAATTCAATTTGAGGAGGTAGAAATTTGGATTCTTTTGTTAAAGAAAATCTATACAAATCAACATAATAGGGGTATTGTACTTTAATATCTCTAGATGACTATCTCTTATTATCTTTCAATAAAGATATTTTTTCAGACCAAAATTTCACTACCCTAAAAACATTTAAATAACCAAAATTATAAACCATTAGTATCTCTTTTCCAGAAATTAAAGATCTAACTTTAAAATGTTAACACTAAATGATAAATAATATTAATAACAATAATATAAGAATTTTATTTTTAAAGATGATTCTAATTTTAGAGTGTAATAATAACCAGCCTAGATCCATCTTAACTCGAGATCTATCAAACGTCGTGAGGGATCAAATATCTCGAGGTGAAAAACTCTTTTTTGAGTGCAAAAATTGAGGAAAGGTTTTCACCTCGAGAGATTTGATCCCTCTCGACGCTTGATAGATCCGGAGTTAAGATGGATCTAGGCCGGTTTCAGTCGTCTACGACCAAGGAAAATCTGTCAGTAATATCAGGAACATATGCTTAATTTTATCAATAATATGTAAATACATCTAATATTAACATAACCATTTTAAATATGTTAAATATGTCTGAGATTTATTGAGTCATTTTAATTTTAAATTTGATTATTTACCTCAGTTTGTTGAGATGATAAATATTGTAAAATAACTTTAATGATGAAATAAAATTTTGAATGCAAAGTGACAATGTAATAATATTGAATGATAGAAAGTGTGAATAATAAGAATGTAGTCAATTACGAATAGTCTTCATTGTGATCGATTTCAAACTATTTTCTTCTACTATTCTTATTTTCACCCATGTTAGTTTTGTTATATTTTCATATTGGTTATTTGAAAAGGACAGTTGGAATCGTAAACCATTTAAATATTTAGCTCGAGTTGTTGTAGTAAATATCATACCTTGTCTCTCTTGCTCTCCAATATTAATAGGTTGAATTACTATAACACAAAAATCAATGTCATTGCACACACACTATTAATCCAATGATTTTAAAATTAATGTACCATCATACATCCAATTACATCAAATTGGAAATCAACATATACACTGAAATCAATGCAACTAATGCAAGAAATCAAATAATAATAGAAAACAACATCTACACTAAAATAAATGCATCTAATGCAAGTAAACAAATATGATTAGAAATCAACATCTACACTCAAATAAATGATTCTAGTGCAAGTAGGAAAATAGGATTTAAAACCAACATCTACACTGAAATCAATGCATTTACTGCAAGCAATCAAATAGGATTAAAAATCACCATCTACACTGAAATAAATTCATTTAGTGCAAGAAATCAAATAGGATTATAAATCATCCACATTTAAATCAATGCATTTAGTTAAATAATCTACATTTAAATCAATGCATTTAGTGCAAGCAATTAAATATAATTAGAAATCAACATCTACATTGAAATTAATGCATCTAGTGCAAGCAATCAAATAAGATTAGAAATCACCATCTACACTGAAATCAAGGCATTTAGTGAAAGAAATAAAATAGGATTAGAAATCACCATCTACACTGAAATCACTGCATTCAATGCAAGCAATCAAATAGGATTAAAAAAAAAATCTACATTGAAATCAATTCATCTAGTGCAAGAAATCAAATATAACCAAAAATCAAAAACTACATTAAAATTAATGCATCTAGTGAAATCAATCAAACAGGATTAGAAATCATCATCTACACTGAAATTAATCCATTTAGTGCAAACAATCAGATAGGATTAGAAATCATGTACATTAAAATCAATCCATCTAATGTAAGTAATCAAATATCATTAGAAATCAACATCTACACCAAAATCAATTCATCTAGTGCAAGAAATCAAATAGGATTAGAAATCACCATCTACACTGAAATCAATGCATCTATGGCAATAAATCTTCTTCCCTCTCTCCCCCATATATATCTATATATCCCTCCATCTCTCTTTTTTCTCTTTATCTCACCCCACCAAACACACACTCTCTCTCACTCCATATCTATCAATTTCCTTGTCCCTACCTCCTTCTCTCCATCTATCTTTTTTTCTCTTCACCCTACATCTATATCTATATCTCACTCTATCTCTCTATATCAACTCCAAAACATAAACTCTCTTTCTCCAATCTATCTATCTATCTATCACTCCCTCCTCCTCCTCCTCTCTCTCTCTCTCTCTCTCTCTCTCTCTCTCTCTCTCTCTCTCTCTTTTCCCCTTCCCTCCCTCTCTCTCACTTCTATCTCTCTTTCTTCCTGCTACCCTTTCTCCCTCTCTCTCCATATTATTTCTCAATCCCTTCCTCTCTCTCTCCATCTTTCACCCTCTATGTCTTTATTCTTACCTCCCCCTCTCTCCCTCTCCATCTTCATATCTCTTTCCCTACCTCTCTTCACTTTCTCTCTTCATTTCTCTCCCCCCCCCTCTCTCTCTATGTTCACCTTCCAACTTTGTTACCATATGCCTCTCTCTCTCCTTCTCTCCCCCCTTCTCTCCATATCCCCTTATTTTTCTCTTTATCTCACCCCAAAACATACACACTCCCTCTTCATATCTCCCTTCTCACCCCCCCTCTCTCTCCACTACTCACTCTCTATGTATTTCTTCTTCCATCCCTCTCTCCTCATCCAGCTCCATCTCTCAATCCCTCCCTCTCTCCTCCCCTCCTCTCTTTCAAGTCCCCTCTATTTTCCTTCCTCTCTCTCCCTTTCTCTCCTACGTCCCTTTCTCTTCCCCCATCTCTCTCTCTCTCTCCATATCTCAATCCATCCTTCTCCCCCCCTCCAAATCCATATTTCTATCCCTCCCTCTCTCCTCCCCTCTCTCCTCCTCTCTTTCAAGTCCCCTCTCTTTTCCTTCCTCTCTCTCCCTTTATCTCCTACCTCCCTTTCTCTTCCCCCATCTCTCTCTCTCTCTCTCTCTCTCTCTCTCTCTCCCCTACAATCCTCTCTTCCCCCATCACTCTCTTCCTCTCTCTCATCATTCCTCACTCGCCTCCTTCTATTTGACCCCCCAGCTCTCTTTCTTTCTCTCTCTCTCTCTCTCTCTCTCTCTCTCTCTCTCTGTCCTCCAATCCTCTCTCTTCCCCCATCACTCTATCTCACTCTCCAACTATTTTAATTTTTCTCTCCCTTTATCCTTCTCTCCCCCCTTGTCTCCATCACTCCTGTGTATCTTTATCTCACCCATAAGCATACACACTCTCTCTCCATATCTCCCTTTTCACTCCCTCGCTATGTATTTCTTCTTCCTTTCCTCGCTCCGCCTCCAACTCCATCTCTCTATCCCTCCTTCTCTCCTCCTCCTCTCATCCTTTCTCTCTCTCCCTTTCTCTCCTATCTCCCTCTCCATTTCCCCTTCTTTCTCTCTCTCTCACTCCCTACCATCCAATCCTCTCTCCTTCTCCCTCCCTCTCTCCTTATCTCTCTCCCACCTCCATCTATATGTCTCCCTCTCCCTCTCTTACCCTTCTCTAATTCTCTCACTCTTCTCCCTCTCTGTCTCTTCATTCCTCTTCTCCCCTCTCCTTCAATTTATCTCCATATCTCCCTTGTCACTCCCCCTATTTCTCCACCTCTATCATATATCATGATATATTAATATATATCACAATATAATAAATTTAATATTGTATTAATCTAAATATATTAAATTTAATAATATTAATATTTTAATATTAATTTTAGGGTAATAATGTTTTTTTTGGCATGGTATTAATAATAATTTGGTCCATGGTATGTCTGTTAACACTGACAAAACAAAAGTTATGATTATCAAATCCAAGAAGGACACTTACGCTAATTTTATGTATCACAATAGTAACTTGGAGGAAGTGTCTTCTTACAAGTACCTAGGAATTGATATTCATCACAAGCTCAACTAGAACTATAGCATTCAGAAAAGGATTAATGGGGGGTGGAAAGCTTATTTTGGTCTTGAAAATAATTGTAAAATGGCAAACCTCATAATGTGGGATAGAAAGAAGTTCCTCTTCGAAACTTTAGTCACTCCTATTATCTTATATGGATGTGAGGTTTGAGGTTGTAGCATCTCTAGAGAATCTTGGAGAAATATTGAGCAAATCCAGAAGCGTTTTATAACTTATAACCTTAAAATTAAAAACAATACACCCTATCCTATTCTCCTTATAGAAGTGGGTCTTTCCCCTATTGAGAGCCTAGCTATGACTAGGCTTCTGTTGTACAAGCACAAGCTCGATAGCATAGGATACCATAGACTTCCTAAGCTAGCTTTAAATTCCAGCCAAAACCACCTAAGGCTTAAACGAGGTTGGTATAAAGACACTAGGGCCTGGTTAAACCATTGGGAGATCGACGAGAATGTTGCATTGCAAAACATTAATAACATTAAAAAAATTGTTACTTTTAAGTTCAAAGAAAAAATGTGGTGTGAGAAAGATCTAGAAGCTAAAAGAAAATTAAGATATTATAAGGAGGTCATCAACCCCACCCTAGAAGATCAAAAGTATCTATTTGTTTTAACTAGCTCAAAGAAGAAAATTAATATAGCCATGATTAGAACGAACTCTCATGAGCTCCATAGTGAAACAGGTCATTGGACAATTCCTAAAACACCATGGATGGAAAGGACCTGCCATCTCTGTGTGAATATGAACATCGAGGATGAAAATCACTTCCTCTTAGAGTGCCCCGCGTACAACCACATTAGAGCTCAATTTCATAATCTTTGTTGCAATAGTGACCTTCCTAGCCTTTTAAGATGTCAAAATTATAGTGAGCTCGGGAGGCTTCCCTCCAAGCTTCTTGAGCATAGGAATAAAATCTTAAATCAAACTAAATAACTCTTTTCTTTAGGTCCGATAGACCAAAGATTGCTCTCAGTGGACGTTAACCACCATCATCATCATCATATTTATTTATTTACCATACCTGTTTTATAAATATGTTATTTGGCCCATGGTATTATTAATAATTTGTCCCATAGGCTTCACCTAAATAAAACCTTTTTTTGAGTTTTTTGTAAATATAAAGTGGTTTATTCAGTAAATATAAAAATCAGTTTTATTTATTTACCATACATTTAGTTTATTTATATTTTATTTATTTACCATACCTCCTTGAGTAATATAAAAAGAGGTTTTATTTATTTACCATACTTATGGTTTATTTATATTTTTATTTATTTACCATATCACTTTTTTCAGTGTTAGTAAACCTCTTCATATTTTAAGTTTATATAGTTTAAATTTATTTTTAATGAATTTTTAATTGTTTATTTATATGTTTATGTAAGTTATTGTTCAAGCCGATTTTTTTTTTGACTTCCGACAAACTTACACATCGAGATCAGACTGGGCGTAGAATGCGCCTCTAGCGCAATAACATAAAAATTTTATTTTCAATGATAATTTAAATCGTACATGTAAATAGTTATTATTATTAATAAAATATTAGTATCGTATTGTTATTTAAAAATATATTATAATATTAATAATAATATAAGAATTTTATTTTTAAAAATGATTCTAATTTTAGAGTGTAATAATAATAACATAAGAATTTTAATAAAATATGAGTATCTTATTGTTATTTAAAAATATATTATAAGTAGTTAGGCTTCTGATTGTTAGAAAAAAAAAAAAAAAAAAAATCAAGGGTAGTCCCAGAAAATACGCGTAGTCTACCGAGGCTGCGTTTTGACCCAGAATCTGGTAACGATTTCCAGAAAATCCGGCAAAGATTTGCCCAGAAACTTGTTTACAGTTGTTAAACATTAGTATTTTGAGTGCTCCAGGAGTTTTTGACAGTGCTGAATCCATTTCCACTATCAAAAATGGATTCCAAGCACTGCAACTACCTGATTTTTTAAAATTTAGTTGACCGGATTCCAACAAATTTCTGCCGTCCGGGCCAAAACGCGACCTCAATAGACAACTCCCAGAAAATAAATTTTGAAGTGACTGAAAAGAGTCATTGCGGAACAAAAAGCAATTTAAGAAAAAAAATTCCAGTAAGAGAAAAGACTACGCACCGCAAATAACATCGATTTCAGAATGTGATGATTCCGACACATCCATGTTCATTTTGAACTTTTTAAAAATTAAAATTTACTTTAACCTTTCATTTATTTAACATTAAAATTTACTTTAACCTTTCATTTATTTAACATTAAAAAGATACCTTCTTTGACATTTCGTAAACGTAAGACTATAAATAATTTGGTCCACTCAGAAAAGTGATTTTGACATCTCGAAAATGATTTTTACACACAATGACAAGACTTCATAGTAAAAACAAAATTGTACACGATGACAAGACCTTAATGGTAAACTCACAAACAATAACAAGATTTTAATTTCTAAGTGCATAAAGTGAAGATGGGATTGGGTGGTTAAAAGTGAAGACGGGATTGGGATGAATTGAAGTGTAAAATGTAAGCGGTTAAAGATCAATTTCTAAGTGTATAAAGTGAAGATGGGATTGGGTGGTTAAAAGTGAAGACGGAATTGGGATGAATTGAAGTGTAAAATGTAAGCGGTTAAAGATCAAGAAGTTTGAAATTTTTTGACTTTAAATGTTATTGGGGATTGGGATGATATGAACATGTAAAAGTTCACCAACTTTATATTGGATCTATTTTCATCTATTTGGGTGGAATGATTTATATGGTGAAATGAAATTTGTTGAATTTATGTATGTTTTTGTTTAGGGTGATGTATAGCTCGGGAGACTTCTCTCCAAGCTTTTTGAGAATAGGAATAAAATCTTAAATCAAATTAAATAACTCTTTTCTATAGGTCCGATAGACCAAAGATTGGTCTTAGTGGACGTTAACCATCATCATTATCATCATCATCAATTGATTGATTTAGATTTTTTTTTTTTTAAATTTAAAGACTTCTATATTAATAAAATTTGGGTTTATTGGAGAAATTTTGAGATTTAAAATGAGCCCCAAAATAAAAATGTATAACCAAAATAAATTTTATAAGAATTAATGGAATTCAAGATGATGATGTCAATCATGGGATGCTTCACCATTTTTGGAGTAAAAAATAAAAATAAAAATTTTCAACTCGTATTTTCAATTTATCTCCCTATGGTTTTACTCAAATTTCGAGCGAAAACACTTGTTACATGCAAAATTTAATTCCTCATCGAAGGAGTATCCATGATTGCAATCACATTTTTCATGTATTTCTCATTTTTCGTGTATCAGACTCTAACGAAAGTATGCAACATGGGTACTCCTGGATGAGGAATTAAATTATGCATCCAACAAGTGCCCCACTCAAAATTTGAGTAAAGTCGTTAGGAGACCAGTTGAAAATACGAATTTAAAAGGTAGTTTTTTATTTTTTCCCTCTAAATTTTGATGATATAACCTAATACTTTTATTATTATTTCTGTTATTATTTTATAATATTCCTTAGGAGGCTCATTTTAGACTTCAAAATTTCTCTAATTATGGGTCAGAACCCTTACATAACCTTTCTGATTTCCAACTGTGTAGATATTCATTTGACCATACAAAATTTATGCCAACACTATGGATGCATTTCTTCCTTAGGATAAATATGTATCTACTTATAATTCTGAAAAAAAATAACCCTAAAACCAAGATATATTTACATTGCAACACAAAGCAATAGGATGACTTGAAAAAAGAAAAAAATTGAACCAACCAAAGAGAACCCATCAGCTGTGGCCATTTACGGGAATTTCGTTCCTTCGTTGTCGATGGTACTTCTTTTTGTTGGGTGCAACACTAGAGCCGGTGCCACCATTATCTACTTGCACGTTGCCACCTACTGAATTCTCAAGTGAAGTGATCCTGGCACCAAGAGTTGCAACTTAGTCCTGGATTATTAAATGAAATTTCCAGTCTTGCCAAAATCCTAAGGAATTTGGCCTCCACAGTACTTGAGAGGACTAAGGTCGTGATTCGACCATTTCATCTTGTTGCTCTCTTGCCACCCTTAATGCCTCAAATGCATCCAAAATTTTGTCAATCAATTGACCAATAATACTACGATCTAGAGAGGATTGAAGATCTTCCATACTGTAACAAAATTGCTACACCCCAAGCCTAATCACTCTAGAAGGTTTCTTCCACTCCATTATACCAAACAAACAAAATTCACCATGGAAACATTTAGAGGCACAATCCCCTTTATAAATAAGATATGAAACACTTCCACGAGCTCATCTAAGAAAGTAATTATGAATCCCACCCACATTATGTCGGAGGACGCTAAGAGCATTAGGAAATTAGCACATTAGATGACGTAATTAACTTAGTTTCACAACACGAAGAAGGAAATGCAAGAGTCATATCGACTTCCAACTAGACTAGATTCGCATAAGTTGATATAAATGTTGATACTAGAATACACACAAGGAGTGAGAGAATTCATGACACTTGTGAGATGGGAAGAGGCACCTGGAGGAAAAAATTAAAACTTGATGCCAAAGTATACTGACAGACCATAACCCAATGTTGCTTAACATTACGAAAGAGAGTTTAGGACCAATTACCTTGAAAGACGGATGTCCCATCATTTTGAAACATGTAATTTCTAGTTGTATTGGAATTTGAAGTCAAAAAATGACAGCTATGAATTCTTAACATAATTAAGGGATGTGGGAAATTTTTCAATTTCCTTAATCCAGCTGAATTTGACCTTGGGTCATCGTTGAGCCTCTTTTGGCCAGTGCATCAGCCATAGAATTAAGATGCATGTAAACATGGACAAATTCTAAATGCTTAAACTGAGAGGATAATAAGAGAATTCAATGAAGGGTAGGTGGGAGATCAACACTCAACCCATGTCTAGCCTTGAAAACCTAGTGAATTATTACCATCGAATCAGAAAGAACCAAAATAAAGGAAACATTTATTTCCAATGTCGTTTTGAGGCCTTTTCCAAAGAGCCAAAAACCTTTCCCGATTGTTTGTTGAATGGCATAGACCCCATGCAAATTGTGCTTCAATTTTTTCATTAGGGACAATAAGAACCCCTCCTGCTCCTGTCTCCCCTAATTTATTGTTATAGCTTTATCTCAAGGCTTACATACAACTATATTGCAAGAGATTTATGAATAGTAATGTTTTTTCTTTGTTGTTCAACCAGTTTTGTGTTTAGAAATTGTTCATGTTGGTAAGCTCTCATAGCTTGGCAACTATCTCCATTGTTTTCATGATTGTACTGAAATGCACTCCACTCACCAATATAAGAGAGACGTTGTAGTAGTGTATTAGATTAAGAATTAAATAATAAAAGTAATAATAATAATAATAAAATATAACATTGACTTAATTAAAAATTAATAAATTTATTCAATTCAATTTATTATATATAATCACTTTCTCTTTAAAAAATTATAATATGCATATCCCATTCAAATAAATTTAAATAAAAAGATTATACTTTATAACATATAATTAATAAACATATAATTTTTTTTAAAAATATTTCTATATATAAAGATATGAAATATATATAAAAAGAAATAGCATCTCTAAATTATAATGATTCATATTCGTAACCATTATCTTTTAAAAATTTATATTTTAATTTCATTAATAAACATATAAAAACTTTGATTTTATTTCACGGCTACAATGTTGTATATCTTGTTGATACTTTCAACATATATCATGTCACAAAAATTGAACCTCATTGGGGAGGATTCCATTGCTTCATCCTAACCACCTAAGATAACCATGTTGATGAATGAGCATATACAAACTTAATACATTAACATTATGTGTGTGTGTGTGTGCACATTATTACAATTTTAATTATACTATAAACAAAAGAATATTCCCATATATAGATATGTGAAATTTATATAATATTAATTATATTATTAATAATACATTTTGATTCATATTAATTCCATATTTACCAAGTACAAAGAGGAATAAAGTCTTTAGAGATGTAAACATTTCCCCAAGTTTTGTGCTAAAAAAGAAGGTTGCATCACTCAGTAGATATTGATTTAAGATGGATCTATATTGATTTATGAAATATATATATTTCATAAATCAATATAGATCCATATAGATCCATCTTAACTCAGTATATATCTATATATATATATATATATATATATATATATATATATATATATATATATATATATATATATATATATATATATATATATATATATATATATATATGAAGGTAACATCTACAATTTGCTCCAAATCTTCCTCTGTTAAGGTAACCTCGGTCTCCCTACCGGGCCTCGTAGCTCGCTGCTTCGTTCACTGGCCCTTGAGAGGTTCAATTGTTCGTTTCATGCTACGCGGGGAATCAACACCCTTCACATCCAAACCCTCTGTGTCCATGTCTTGCTGCGATTCCTACTCTGTGCCCTGCACTGCGTCCTTCATCCTGGCGGAGTCTTCCTGGCCACGTCCTTATGCATTCTTGGCGGTATCAGGCGAGGTGGTCTTCGGGACTGTGCTTGTACCAGTAGTGTCAGCTACACCCGATTTGAATCCCAATATATGGTGCAGTGGCCAAGTGGCGATGAGCTGGTCAATTTCCTCATCAGCGACCATGTAAGGCAGCGACATCCAAGCTGGATCCTTACGCCCCCGAATTTTCACATTGTGCATTGTGACCTGGAATGCTGCGATGCTCTTGTATTTTTCGTAGACCGCCGGCGACAAGCGTGGCCGAGAGTGAATTACTGATATGAGTGTGCTCTGATATAGCACCCAAAAGACTTTTTTCTCCTTAATCCACTGCTCATGCTTTTAATCCCATAAGTTCGCGTATCGCGCCCCTTCACACATATCTTGTTCAAGCTCAGGGAGGACTGATCCTATAGGGGCTTGCCATGCAACCAATGCAATTAAGAGCAACAACCAAGAGTAGTAGAATGCCCTCCCATGATCCTGGTCCTCGCGCACGTTTTCCAGAAACTCATTGCAGAGGAATTGTGACCAGTTAAAGAAAACCCATTTTTCACAGCGTCCAGCAAGTTGAATCACATAGGTGGGGACAGTCGTGGCTTGACACTTGCACATCATTTTTCAAGCCAGCAGCAAGGTACCCATACAAACTCCAGGGTCGTTAATGGTGTTGATTATGAACCCTCTGGTGTTGCGCTCGACATGGTATTTTTCTCGCACCTTTTCGGCGATCGGTTGCTCGTACTTCTTGTCGATGCACTCCATGGGATTCGGTCCCTCCATGGGGAGCCCAGTGATGCAGTGAATCAAGGCAGCATCGAGGGGAATGCAGTCCTGAATCCACAAGCTGCCATCATGGATTAGGGCTAGAAGTTGTCACACGACTTAGTCAGTTACATTGTATTGGCCAAAGTGATGTATCCACATCAAGCTCAGTAATCCAGATTTTTCTAATCCACATGCCCATGACATTTGTACGACCCTTATTACATCGTCCTCCAGTACTCTTTTGAGGTACTGCTCAGGTACCAATTTAGGGAAGGCCTCCAGGTTAGCAAGGTCGTGATCGTTGATCTTGATTAAGGAAAGCTTGTCGTATGATTCTCTAATTATGGGGACTTCTCTCGGAATCAGCGAAATTTTCATATAGGAGCGCAGACCCTCGAGATTCTTAGGTGTGCACACCGAGGGCCTTTGGGGCCGAACATAGGGCGACAACCACGTGATTGGGGCAATGAGTTGAGCTTCTTCCTGCGCAAACAGAGGTCGCCTTTTTCGGTTAGGTGAAGGTGCCTTAGGCACCGTTCGAGGAGATTGCACGTTCCAGGGTGAGGTGCGCAGCTTCCCCTCATCCCATTTCATGGCCCTCCCCTGCCCTTGCTCCTGGCCCTTCCCTTTACTCTTCTTTTTCTCCACCTGCTTCCCCTTGGTTGGTGTGGACAAGAATTATTCAACTTCGGGGGTGACCTCCAGTACTTCATCGGATGCTAGCTTCGTAGAGGCCACGGTCTGCAATGATTTAGCGAGATTGGTTGCAGTAATTCTCGCTCGGAAGATGAACTCGGGGTTACTACTATCAGAGGGGGTAGCATGCCCAGACATGAACAGAGCACAATAGTTATGGTAATTCTCAAGGCACAAGATTTTCGGAGCTGCGGAACCCAATTCGGAGCTTCCCTCCTCCAGTTATAGTGTTGAAGAGTGAACAACGGTTGGATGAAACTTAGCTAAAACTTACCATCACGAAAATGGTAAAAATTTTTCGGAAATCTCCGCATTAATTGCCTACTACCCGCTCCTTCCAATGGTAAATTTGGCTTTTTACCTTGCAGTATTGTTCCAACGGCTAGTTTTCACAGTTGTGTATTACCCCTACTTTCCCAGTGCACTTCTCTAGGTTTCCAGACCTGTGGTCGACCCCTACTCTCCCAGCGCACCTCCCCAAGCTTCTTGACCTGCGATCGACCCCTGTGCATGCAACGGGTCTGCCTGCGTTTAGCCTCTTGCATGCGCGTATTCCTCCTAATGCAGCTACTCCGGCCATGTATTCATTTGAGCCAGTATGGTTTGAGATGGCTACCGTTAACATATCCTGGTACAATATCACCGCGCAATGTACCTAATCGAGCAACTCCTCCGTCAGTGATTTCCTTTATCATGTAGGGGCCCAACCAGTGTTGACGGAACTTTCCCGGGTGTTTCACAAACTGGTTATCGTATAGTAGGACCAATTCTCCTTTTGAAAAGACCTTCTGCCAAATATGTTTATCATGCCCTGCTTTTTCTAGAGCCTTCTAAACTTACTGATGAAAGTTAGCAATGAATCGGTCTTCCTCCAAGGTGACTAGATGCGCTAAGCGTTCCTCCATGATGTCGGGCTCCACCATGTTTGTAATGGCTATGATGTGCAAGCTAGGAAAAATATAATCCATGGGCATAATGGCCTCCTTTACATAAACCATCCGATACGGTGTTTTCCCAGTCAATTTCTTGCACGTGGTCTGATAGGCCCAAAGGACCGACGGGATGCGCATGTCCCGATCATTTCAATCACCATTACATATCTTGGTCAGCACCTGTTCCAGAATTTTATTAAAATATTCTATCATTCCGTTTGCCTGAAAGTGATATGGGGTACTTTTTGCATGGTGGATTCGAAATTATTCAGTCAAATCTTGTATTGTTTCATTAACGAAATGTCTACCTCTATCGCTCATCAATATCTTCGGATAGCCAAACCTGGTTAGAATGTGCTCAAAAATGAAGTAGGCAGTGGTATCCATAGTACAATCCTTCACAACTTGCACTTTGGCCCATCTGGTTACATAATCAGTCGCAGCGATGATGTAGCGAGCAATTTTCTTCTTACCTGGTGGGTTGATGGGCCCAACGAAGTTGATTGCCCATTTATCAAATGCCTGTAGGGCCATATGTGGTTGTAAGGGAATTTCATCCCTGCGCAACGGTCTTCCTGTTCTTTGGCATGTGTCGCAGGCTTTACAGTAGTCGTAAGAGTCACTATGCAATGTGGGCCACCACTGCCCAAATCTTAAAATCTTTAGCGTCGTCGCTTTCCCTACGTAGTGACCTCCTGCTACGCCTTCGTGGGATTCCGCTAGAATGGCTTGTCTTTCATGCTCCATAACGTATCTTTGCAGTATCTCATCAGCTCCCAGCTTATACAAGTGGCCCTCTATGATGGCAAAGTCCACTGTGAAAGTTACTAGATCTTTTTTTTGCTTTACCGAGTACTCTGCAGGTGCCATCCCCGTAGTTAAGAATTGAATGATAGTGCCAAAGTGCACATCAACCACCTTAATAGTGAATAGCTGTGCATAGGGAAATCCTTCCTCTAGGTTGGTCAATTCTTCACCACTCTCGATTCGATACAAGTGGTCTAGTCCATCATTTGGTTTCCCCAGCTTTACAATGATCTCAAAGTCATATTATTGAAATAGCAATAACCATCGGCAAATATTCCCCCCCAACACAGGCTTATTGACTAGGTACTTAGAAGTGGAGTGATTCGTGAACATCTTGAAGTGCCCTCCCGGTAGATAATGCTGGTATTTCTGCAAGGCATATACCATGGCCAGCCCCTCGCACTCAGTAGTGGAGTAGTTACACTCTGCACTAGAGAATTTTCTACTAGAAAACGCAACCAGGTGGTTAATGTTCCCCTTCCCGGGCTGTGTAAGGACAACTCCTAGGGCGATCCCTAAAGCATCTACATGGACATGGAAAACTTTCGCCCAGTTAGGAAATATGAGGATAGGTGCAAAAACCATCTTTTCTTTGAGTAGCTCAAAAATCTTCTGACACTCCACGTCCGAAAAATATGAAATGTCCTTCTTTAGCAACTTCTCCATGGGTGTCATGATCAGTGCGTACCCTTGAATGAACTTCCTGTAGTAGCTCATGTGCCCAATGATGGAGCGCAGCTATTTCTCAGTTGTAGGGACTGTGAATTTGATGATAACTACTACCTTGGTAGGGTCAACCATAAGTCCCTACCGACATACTATGTAGCCTAACAAGATCCCGAAAGGTACGCAGAATATGCACTTCTTAATATTTAGGGAAATTTGGTGCTTTCTACAGGCGTCCAACATCATGTGCAGGTTCGAGACATGATTCTTTACCAATCCAAATACTATCCAATAATCAAAATATACCTCCAAGAACTTGTGGATCAATTCCTTGAATACTGTGACAAATACCCGCGAGAAGATGGCAGGGGCATTTTTGAGCCCAAACGACATGATGGTGTACTGGAAGGATCCCCATTCGGTGGCGAACGTAGTTTTGTTGTGATATTCCAGTGCAATCCTGATTTGATGGTAGCCCAAAAACCCATTAGTGAACAAGTATGCTTCCTTCCCTCTCATACTATCGAGAATTTCATCAGAGAATGGCACAGGGAAGGGATCGTGTATGCAGGCATAATTTAGTTTGCCCAGTTCGACAGAGATTCTTATTTCTCCCTTAGTATTTTTCTTTTGAACCACCATAGGGCTTTCCCAGTCCGATTGTTCTACTGGTTCGATGATACGTACGGCTAGCATTTTGTCAATTTCTTCCCTGAATTTATGCTTATACTTGGGGTTCAAGCAGTAAGGTCGCTACTTGATAGGCACACATATGGTTTTAAAGTGATATGCATGACCCCCTGGTCCCCTGTAATACCCTTGAGTTCTGAGAATTTTGTAGGAAACAGGTCCTGGTACTCCGTGAGAACCTCCACGACTTTCCCAACAGTATCATCATCCCAGTAGTCCCCAATCTTAGCTAGCTTAGGTTGTTCTTCTGTTCCAATGTTGACTTCCCTTAGCTTAAGAGGCTTGGTCACATCGACAGTCTACAGTGCGGGTCCAACAACTGCGCGTTCACCCTCCGATTTCGGGATAGTGATATTTTGCGGGTCTTTGTCACATTCCTCCATTGATATATTGCAACAGTTAAAAATATCCTACATCTGCGCATCCCAAGCTAGTACCCCATACTCCACATGAGGGAGCGATTCATCAAATACTAGGGCATATATGTCCTGCAGGGCTTCGTCTAATGCCTCAATTCCTCCTATCAGTCTGAACGTCCCCACAAAATCGTCTCTCATGGTCTCCTAGTGGCGGGTACGCTGATGTCATTAAGGAAATTTTGAGGTCTAAAATGGGCCCCCTAAGGAAAATGTATAATCAAAATTCACTTTATGAGAACCAATCACATTTTAGTTGATGATATCATCCCTAATGGTTGAGGTGGCATTGCTTGAGTTAAAGGTACTTACTTGTCACATTCTCAATGGTTGATGAAAACTCATGGTTAACCATGGTAGTTCTCTAAGTACTTTTAAGTTCAAAGTAAAGCACTCATAATAAATGTCATTTCACACCTTTTGAATAAAATATTATTATTGTCATTTCATATTTTTTGAAATAAACAATGCATATCCTTACACAATCTTCATGTATTTACACTTTTTTCAATAAATATTATATTTGTATATTTTCAAATATTTATTTATAAATAAAATCAATTCAATATGTAATATAAAATTCATACATAAAACAATATGTTATATTATATTATTTTTATATAGTATATTAATTACATGTTATTATATAATTTAAATAGTATACATTTTAATTAATAATATATTATAGTATTAAGAATTTATGAATTTATATTTATATTTTATTTTAAGTTACTTAAGTACAAAGGACAAATGCGTTAGTTGTGCAATGATAATGATTTTTTCTTAAAAATCTCATTCTTATTTATAGTCACATCAATACAAATTTTTTCTTAATTTTATTTTAGTACAACTTTTGAATTTAATTTAACCATGGTTACATGGATTTTGGTGCAAAAAGTGAATTGAAATTCATAAATATTATTTTATTGGTTTAGCTATTATTTTATTATTTCCTTAGGAGGCCCATTTTAGACCTCAAAAATCCCCTAATGTAGATTTGCATCCAAATACCATGCGGTGGGGATTGGCCCCAAGGAATGAATGAACATGTGGATCCATTTGTCCTCGGTCCTTTCGCACCACACCTCCATCCATGCGGCCAAGTGCTTGCGCGGGTCCCCTTGGCCAAGGAAAATCTCCACGCATAGGTGAACCGGAGATTCAAACTGTAGGATCATCATCTTGCGACATTCCTCCCAATCTTGGAATGTCCGCTTGTGAGTTTTCCACCATCGCTTAGGGGTTGCACGCATTGCTAGCTTAAGCGCCCACATCCTTCTCTCCCTTAGGACTTTTTCTTTGAATTCTCTAGTAAAATCTGTAATACTACCAGAACCATCAGAGTAATGCAACTTTCTTACCTCTGAGGAGATACGTCAGAAGCTCTTTGTGATCCTAAGACACCATAGCACAGATACATCATGTAATCGATTATGCCACTTTTTGATCTCCCCATCAGAGTTAGAGAGGTATTCACTGTCTTTCTCCCAGAAAATCATGCCATCAGCCGTAGGATTTATCCAATCCTCGTCCTGGGCTATTAGTTTATAGATATGATCCACATCGTCTTCTTCGCACACAGGTTCTGTATACTGTTCTCCTTCCGTTGGTTCTAGAGGGACTATTACCCTCATACCCTTATTCTCAAAAACCATGCTCCTTTTCTTCAAGTTGATAATGCCTCCCATGTCTATAGCCTAATATAGTCCCAAGAGCGCAAGATAAGGGTCTACATCTTCCACAATTTGAATTACCTCAAAATCTGTGTATACCTTAACCCCTGCGATGTCTACCATAATCTTTGACAGTCTCCCCAATGGTATGGTATTCCGTTGGTTAGCCATGGGCAGCTGTATAGTAGACCATTCCAGCTTAGATTCTCCCATCCTCTCCCATGTCTGCTTGGGCAGGACATTCGCATCAGATCCCAGATCCAGGATGACCTGATCCATTCATAATCGGCAATCTGCGTCGTTAGCTGCATTTCCCGACCAATGAGTTTCTTATGCTTGTAAAATTTGTGAACATATTTAACTTCTGTGGGAGGGTCAGTTCTTTCTACGCAATTGTCTATCAGTGCTTGAAGATTTTCTACTACCTTCTGATTGTGTAGCAGCTTCATACATGCCTGTAGGAATGGTTTAACTTCGTTGTCCGCTCTTAGGTTTGTTGGAGCCTTGGAAGTAGATGCCTCATCCTTGGTAAAGTCTTTGCGAGCTTCGATGAATGTTTCTTTCTCCTTCTATAGGTCCAAGATTTCCTTCATGATCGCAGATTTTCGTATAAGGGGTTCAGCCGCAACCCTCTCCTCGGCTCCTTCAGTAGCCATACCATTGTGTTTTATGACGTTAACACTGGGTCCCTCATCACACGGTTATGCCTTAACCCTTTGCACATTCTTCATTTTCGTCTGCTATTTTTCCTACATTTTTGCTATCAGTACTAGAAAATCTTCGATCACATGATCTAATTGTCTACAATATCTGCAAGATTATCGTGCAAGGTTCAGACAATCCCTTGCGAAGTGCCCTACTTCTCCACAGTTATAAAAGATCAATTGCCCTCTTCCCTGACCTGCGCTTCCACCTTTTCCCCCCCGGCCTCTGACAGGGGAGCCTCCTCATCCGGAGGGAGATAGTGGTGAAGAAGGGTCAGCCTGTGTAATATCCCCTTTTTCAGGATTCACTAGAATAGGGTCCAAAAGGACGTTGTATAAGGAAGCCAATGCAAGAATAAGCTGAAAGGGGAATTGGATCCCTTTGTTTACCATTCATACATTACTCTTCCATAAGATTAGTTCAAATAAATAACCCTAGGAGGGTTATTCAGATCCTCCAATCCTATGTATCTCAAACAATGCTTGAAATGGAGAGCTACAACAATACATGAACTTCCACAAGTAGCAGTAGTGAAATATCAATACATATGGTGCAAGAAGAATGCATAGCCATTATATTATGTGAAGCTACCAATATAAATACAATAACTTGAGGAAAGTCCTCTCAAGCTAAGCTAGATCAGCCCCAAGACAATTGTACATGCAAAAGACAAAGTACATAGCTACACAACCCAACAACAAGCTATGACTGCGCAGTCTATAGGGATAAATGACTGCAAAATAATATAGATACAATGATATAGCAATAATACGTTCAAATAAAGTGGGGGAGAAAGATCTCAACCCCATAAAACAATACTACAACAATCCTCCAAGAGATTGGCCAAAATATACTAAATGGAAAAATGCTGGAGTTGCTGGGTAGCAGCATCAACTCAATAACAATACAAAAATGGAAAAGGATCGAAATGTTGCAAATGATGTAGAAACCTCCGCCACTGATCTTCAAAGTGAAAGGCTACTCCCTTCACTGAAGATTATACCCTCCAATCCACAGTGTGAACCCCTCCTGCAAGTGCCCAATAAAAATAACACAATATGGGGAAGAGACTGTGTTGTCAACGAGATGAAAAATATGGCCCAATGCCAAAATCAGCAATGAAGCTCCAGGATCTTCCTCACTGATCTCCCAAAGAAATAATGAGCTCCTCCTCTGCAAAACTAGCTCCAGAAGTGGGTGATAGTGAGTCCTCACTGCAACCCCCAGCAACTCAACGTTTCTACCAAGCTGGAAAACGCTATAGCTGAAGATGTTCACCTTGGCCTCAAGCCTGGATGTGAGGAGAATGAATAACAGGTCCTCCAAAACTTCCCAATGAAGGAGAGGAAACTTCTAAAAAGAAATCTCCCTTGTGCTAAGCAGCACAAGCTATCCCAGTTGAACCACTGGAGAGAGCATATCAAAATCAAAATCTTCAACATAATGAGCAATGGCTCTCCTTCCCTCTTTTATGATAAGAGGAGGTTTCCTTTCCATGGAACCCACCCATTAGGGTTTCTCTCATCCAATAATATCCCTCCTATGAAAACTGTGTTGTCCCACTTGGTGACCCACTCCCTGCATGCAACGTTGTTTGACTTGGTCAAACTGGACCTAGTCTTCTTGTATTTTTCCCTTTTCACACTAGGAGATGAAAAATAAGCCACTTAAGTGACCCCTTTGCACATTAGGAGTTTTTATTATGCTTCTTCATGGGCCCCCTAACCCATTTTATTCTTTTTATTAAAAAGAAAGAAAAATTAATGTTCCAATTAACTTAATGAAAATTTTGGAAAATTATAGTCCTCCCCTCCCAAAGATTGCTTGTCCTCAAGTAAGTGCAAGAGTAGACTGATTCTTCTTCTCCTCTCCTACAACACCGATGTATGATGATCTCCTCCAAGAAATAGGATGCTATCACATCAATAAAGCTCCCACAATGCCTATCCTCAGCATGTAAATTAGCTACCAAGCTATCATCATGAAAAAGTGAGGTGCTCAAGAGAGTGGAAAAGTGTTGTCTAGAGGTCCTCCCAAGGTATGGAGTCTGAAATGTGTTGGGAGACATTCTCCCCATGTGTATCCTCCATCCCCAAGCAATCAACCATGCAAAATGAGTCACCTTCCAACTAGGAAACTCCAGGAAATCATCCTCCACCCTAGGCTCATGTAGAATAGGTGGGCTGGAAATCTGAACATGGTAGGCTTCATGGCCTACCCCACACTGTCCTCTTATCCACTTATGGTAAGTGTGGAGTGAAAGCTAAACTTAGGTTGCAATAGTGTTGCCCTTAAGTGACAAGATGAAGTCTAGATCTCCAAGGAACTCTCCTCCAACACTGCAAATCAAGCTGGCCCAAATCATCTCATATGTGATGAGTTGAAATTCATCATAATATGGCATCCCATCAATCATATGGTTCACCTTATGGAGAAACAATTGCCTTATCAGGGTGACCATATCATTTTCCATACTCCCCTTAGAGCATGTACTACAAAAACTATGGAGGTCTTCTCCCCCAAAGAACACATCCCTCCAATGTGTCTCTCCTTTCTTATGTTACATATGGGGCTGCTGCTGATATATGGCTGAAACAAAATGATCTTCAAGAGAGACCCAAGCCATCCCATTAAATCCAACACCCATGGGGTGCCTCCCCAAAAAACTCAAGTTCTCCAAATGGCTCCTTCCATTTGAAAGAAAGAGGTGTAACATGGCAATCAAGGCTGGCCCACTTGTTTTTCTGAAACATGCAATGTGAGAAGTATGGGGAACCATACTCCCTATGGGCATCCTCAACTCTTGTGCCACTCCTCCAATGGTGCTTCCCATGTCCAATGTTCTGCTAGCAGAATATGGAAGCATAAATCTGTGAGAGCAAGGAGGTGAAACATAGCTCCACACATGGAACCAATGCAAGGCATCATTGGCCTGCCTCAATATATAGTGCAACAAGTGTCCCTTTAGCCACTTTTTTGCTGCCACATTCATCCTGCAAGATGAGATCATGAAAACATAATTTGGTGCCAATGGTGCACACCGAAAATATTGTGGCTTTCCCCCACAATCCACCAATAAGATGGCCATCACAATTGCTGAAATTGACCATAACTACAACAAAACATAATTTGCAAGAAGGAAATATCCTCTTGATATGATATGCTACTCAAAAATATAAGAGAGTGCAAAACATAAAGCAAATAGTTACCTCCCTCATCATGTACTCCGGTCTTTGAGCTGAAATGGCTCAAATGAAAATTCTCCCTTACTGCAACAGAGTAGGGAAGTGGTTGTGCCAACCATATCATCATCTCTCAGGTTGTGCATCTATCCATATGCTGATATGCATCCATTAGGATTCCCTCCCAAGTGGACTCCTCCATCAACAAATAGTATGCATAAGAATGCATGAAAGGAGAATCCATAAATGTTGCATGTAGGTGTCTCCCCTTGTGCTTGTGAACCTGTTGTCAAAAATTATTGTCTACCCTAGAGACAGCCTAGAGTTGCTATAGACCATTGCATAGGACATATTAACATAGAAAGGAGCTCATAATATAGCTTGGGTTGTCAATCCAAAAGCTCTCTTACTATCTCTTGAAAAACAAGGAAATTAGTTTAAATGGAACCAAACTCTCTCAGACGCTGATACAAAGATAAGAATAATGTAGGAACAGCATGCAAAACTCCAATACAAAAGCATCAGACAGTTAAGAGACAACTTACTGCAAAGAGGGCCGCTTCAAATAATATGCCACGTAAATCAAATATCAAGAAAGTGGATGCGTTGAAGAAACATGAAGAAGATACTAGTTAGCATGAGGTCGATACCCAGATACACAACAAAACCACATATGGGCTTATCCAAATAAGAATCCATACATGACAATGGCGTTTTAAAAGCACCCTCATCAAGTAACTAATATAGCAGAAAATATGGATGAAATGAACATGGAACAGTATACCATGACTAGGCCTATTTAAAGTGCTTGACTGATCCAAGTATGGGCACCAACTAGGATGAATCCTTACTTAAGACCAATGAGCCACTCGCATTCTAGAACATGATACAAGAAGATAGATAGCATGAAATGAGATATTATATTAACACATAAGAAGAGATTACATACTGTGGGACACCAAAGACCAGAATCCTCGTTACAGTTATAACTCCTCCTCACTGAGACCTTACGGGCTCTGAGCCTTTACACAAAAACTTTACAAGATGTATACAAGAACTTCTCACTGCACAGTTTGCTGATAGAAATCTAGAACCCTTACAATGTCTTTCTTCCTCATTTTTATAAGAGAAACAGAAAGCTCTAGAGAACAGGTACATAATGTACATTAAATTGACTCATTAAAACAAATTGGCGAGGAAAACCCGCCTTATGCCGGTTGACAGGCCTGAACAGTGCAAGTACTGGGCCGTCGTCTAATTTTAACAAATGATGAGGATTGAAAATCTCCTCATGAACAAGACATAAAGAATAAAATATACACATGTTCGTACTCTTGGCCGGGAAGAGAAAAGTCCACCGCAATAAAACCTTGAGGTTGTTTGTTTTTGTGCATGGTACCTTCCGCCTCTAACTTTGAATTAAAATCTCGTATCTTTAATGCAGTGGCGTTGTATTTTATCAATATTTCACCGATATCCTTATGCCGTGAAATAAATGTCTTCATCTACGTAAGCCACCTTCCGTATTGCTCCGAAGGGTTTGATAAATTCTAGCCTTGCTTCATTAAATGAGGGTCTTATCGAGAATATCTCCTCGGATCTCTGATTCATCATCCAGCACTTGTTGAATAGATGTTTGAAATGCACTCGTCCTCTGTGATGTAAACCCCGAATTACGATGGTTCTTCAGCACCAAACACCTGCAAAAATCCACAAACTCATTAAAAGAAACCAGACTCAGTGATGGACACGCAATGAGGGTGGCCGTGTGACGAAGCGTCGTGACAACAATGGTGGCGGTACACAGGGTGGTGGTGAAGACGCAGAGGAACTGTGAAGAATGGGCTGATGGAGGTTTATAACATAAAACACTAAAATATGGCATGTGAATGTAATATATAGATGGTGGAGGTGAAAATGGGCGACACGTGGAAAATATGGCGTGGAGTACGGGCTATGAGGCTTGGTCAACTGTGACGGGTCAAATAAATCTTAGCCACCCAATTTAGAAGGCGATCTACGGTGAAGATTGTATCTAAGAGCGATGGAGCGGTGGGCCAGAGGCAATGTGGACAAGACTAAAAGGTGCGCAACTTTTTAGGACGGGAGCCATCAGATGCAGACCTCAAAATCGAACGGCCCAGGTGAATTCCGCTGCACGCCTTTCGACCGGGAGATAATGCGCGAAATGGGCGGTTTTTGAAATGGTACATGACTCGGACACTTGTCATACGATCAATGGAATCGTTGGCTCTGAAGGAAATACCGCTCGCTCGACAATGGTGGTGCGGAATAAACAACCGGTTTTCGGGTGCGGGGGCCACCACGGATAATTCGATTGCGGGCCGTTGATTTGATTGAGATCAGACGGCTACAGTTTGGCCCGAAAACATAAAGCAATGAGCCCCATTCAATTAGGCACACATTTTTGTGCCCGGGTCACATGGGAATCAGAACGGAGGAGGCTAAGACCTCAAGGGTTGGGCCCGATACAAATTTTAATGGCGGTTTTAAGCTTTGAATGATGTATTTTTTGTGTGCACGAAGGATAACGGTAGATAGAACGTGAGTGTTTTTGGCCACGATAGCTGATTTGAAGGGTTTATGAGGAGCATTAGGCCAAAGATTTAAATGAGGGAGAGACATGGATAACATCGGCTCCAGCTGGGGACGGCACTTTCCTCCGTGGATGTGGCGAGAACCTGCAGACCACTGATCACTTCTGTGCATACCTTAACCTTCTGCTCCTTTAGCATTTTTCTTCATAATTCATCAGTGCACTCATAAAACCAAAACTGCAGCAAAAATTATATACAGTATGGTACATCAGGCTTGCTCTGCCTGAATCAAAATTGAAAGTAGGGCTTAAGAAATTGGCCATTTACAGGGGCGTCCAGCAGATCACCCTGTAAGTTTTCCAACATGAAAGTGTTATTTCCTCCCTGATCTACAATTTTGAATGGGCCAAACCATAGTGCATCAAATTTACCATGATTTCCCTTTTTGTCTCTTCGGACATCCCATCTGAGAACTAAGTAGCCAATCTGCAACTTCCGATCTTTTGCATGCCGATGATAGTCTTAAACACTTTTTGGAACAAAGACTATCATCAGAAGAACAACAAAAATGGGTCACAAAGATGTTGGGTTATGACTTTGAAATAATCTACAAAAAAGGAAAGCTGAATGTTGTTGCAGATGCACTCTCAAGAAAGAATGAAGAGGTGGAAGCATTGCTTTGTGCCATTTCTATTATCCAACCGTATTGGATACCGAAGCAAGAGATGAATGGAAGAAGGACAAAGATGTATGGATATTCATTCAAAAGCTGCGCAAGATCCTAGTACCTCGATACCAAATGTTGTGTAACCAGCTCCAAAAAGAGAAGAAAAAGAGATATCAACGCCTTATAAATGAGCCACTTCGAGGGGGCAACCTCCAATACATTACATAAATGAACAATTCTTGGATGATACAATTCACAAAACCTCCTTTCTATATATAGGAGTCCATGGGGCCATATTGTAATCCTAGTGGGCCACAATGTAATCCTAGCCGACCTAACAATAATAATTTAAGGGCACAATAATAACAAAATGGGGGTTACAAGGGTACAATAATAACAATAAGGGGTTTACACTAACAATAATAAGGGGCTATACTAGTGATATAGGGACCTAACACCTGTCCTTTAATCAGCCTAATAGGTCTGATGTCCAAATCATATTCTTGTATTTTTGCAATCCATCTTCCCCTTTTACCTTCACTGTCTCCTTGAACGAGGATATATTTGACAGCTGCTGTAGGAACGTATGCAGTAATGTGGGACTGCAAAAAATATTTTCTAAAGGCTTTGAGGGACTTTACAAGGGCATAGGCTTGCTTCTCTAGTATATTGTATTTCAATTCTGCATCATGAAGCACCTGGCTAAAGAAGGCTATAGGCTGCTCATATCCATCTTCATTTTTCTGCAACAAGACTCCAGCTACTGTATGAGGTGAAGCAAATGAAAAGATCATAAATGGCTTTGTATAATCAGGCCCAGCTAGCACAGGAGCTTCAGCAAATGCCTGTTTTATTCTGGTGAATGCATCTTTAGATTCCTGAGACCATTTTACTTCATTATTCTTTTTCAACATATCAGTTATATGCCTAACTATCTCAGCATAGTTAGGAATAAACCTTCTCAGGAAATTGATTCGGCCTAGAAACACCTGCACTTCCTTCTTATTCCTGGGTAAAGGAATACTATTTATAACTTCAACTCTCTTAGGGTCTATTTTCACACCGTCTTTAGTTACAATGTGCCCTAAGAGTTTTCCCTCATCTAATGCAAATAAAGATTTTTTAGGATTGAGGGAAAGACCATACCTTCTGCATTTTTCAAAGGTTCTCTGCAAGTGTTGAATCTGTTCAGTATCATCCTTTGAAAATACTGTGATATCATCCAGATATACCACTAGAAACTTGTCCTGCTCTCCCACAAACGCTATGTCCATTTCCCTCTAAAAAGTAGCTCCTGCATTAATTAGCCCAAATGGCATCCTGGCATACATAAATGTACCCCATGGTGTTGTAAATGCAGCTTTCTTCTGATCCTCTGGGAAAACAGCCACCTGATTATAACCGGAAAACCAATCCATCATTGACATTTTGGAGGCTCCGAACACTTTCTGCAGGATGTGGCCCATCTTAGGCAGTGGATAATTATCCTTTAAAGATGCTCTATTTAAATTCCTGAAATCCACACATAACCTTATTTCTCCATTTTTCTTTCGAACAGGAACAAGGTTTGCTACCCATTCTGAGTATCTCAATGGCACAATTATTTTGGCCTTCAGTAGCTTCTTGATTTCTTTTTCGATAGAGGGAAGCAGCAGAGGATTTATCTGTCTGAGCTTCTGCTTATAAGGCTTCGCACCTTCCCTCAAAGGAATTTAATGTTGCATTACATTAATATCAAAAGTTTTTAGGTCCTGGTAGGACCATGAAAATACATCTTTATAAGATTGAAACAACTTCAGATTTCTCTTTATATTCTTCTGGGGCCTTCTTAGATAATTTTACAATTTTGGGATCAGCATAAGTACCCAGATTTAAATCTTCCATTTGATTTTCTTCTACCACTTTGTTTGGCTGCAATGGAATATCATCTTTGTTAAATAAACTTTCTAGAGGCACCAGACCTATAGGTATAACATTTCCTTTCAACTGCAGCACTTTACTTCCTGCCATTTCATCTTCCCATTTGCTTTCTGCAATATTTCCAGCTTCTCCTTCTTCATTGTCATCAATCTCCATACTTGAAAACTCCCCCACTGTCTCCAAGAATCTCTTCATTTGTTCATCATCTTCAAATACCTGCCAGTGCTTAATATTATCTGGGATGGATGGTCTATAACGTACCTCAACTTCATACCTCAAAAGTGAGTTCTAAGGAGGATGGAATGTACTGGCAGCCACAGCAAGAGAATCTACTATTCTGTTCTGTTTCCAAGGCATGAACTGTATGTTAAATGCTGAGACGAAATTCTCCACCATGTCCCAAACTTCATTCCAGTAGGCTTTCAGCCGAGGATGCTTGGTTTGGCATTGATTTCGGACCTGTCTTACCACCAGCTCAGAGTCTCCCATGACTTTTAAACTTTATATGCCCATATTCTTGGCTGTCTGTAATCCAAACAAAAGTGCTTCATATTCAGCTACATTATTGGTAGCCTCATATTCCAATTTAAAGGACAGTGGGACCCATTTTCCTGTAGGAGAGATTAATAACACCCTAGCTCCATTGCCTTCTCTTGAATTTTCCCCATCAAAATGTAAAGTCCAGATTCTAGCTTCATAATTTTCTGAAGGCTACTCATCCTTAATTTTGAAGGAGGATTCATGCACATAATTTTGATCTTCTTCTAGCATAAAGCATGAAAAATCTCCTTCTTTACTATAGACTGGTGAATTTTCAGAGTTATCAGCCTTAGTAACTACCTTGACAAATTTAGTCTCTCTGTATAACCTCCTCTCCTGTCCACCAAAAATTGGGATGGTAGCATATGTTAAATCCAGCTTAATTGACCCACCAATTTTTGTACCCCAGGACCTTGACAGCAACATGCCAAAGCGGGCTGGGATATCAGCAACTACAATGTCCATAACTACACTTTTTGCTGGGATTTGTGCCAGATTGACCACTAAATCTTTAATCATCCCCAAGCATTTGACTCTTTTGGAATCAATGAATAAAGGTCTTTATATGGACGTGTGATCTGTAATCCTAATTTTTCCATGACTAACAAAGGCATAAGATTATGGGAAGCCCCAGAATCTAGCATACAATTGTGTAACAGCAGGTCATGGATGACTAAAGACACATAAAAAGGAGGAGTAGAAGGGTCTATCTCCTCGACATGTGGGCCAAAGACTACCAGGAGTCTTTCTTCTTGAAGGTTTAAACTATCAGGCACAATTGATATTTCGGGAGGGAGCATAAAAGAAGTAACTTGAGATTGATGTGCAGGCTGTTTTAACATCTCGGTCAGGGGGACTGGGATCTTAATTTTCTCAAGCTCTTTCTGTAAGCTAAAAGCAGAGGAAGGCTTTTCCATTACGACTTCTTTAAATTCTTTATTTTCAGCTGAGGATTTAACTTCTTTGGATATAGACTCAACATTAGGAGGACTAGCTGTACAGGAAGAAGAAGGATTTTCATTATTAGACTACAGAGGAGTATTTAGAGGACTCTTACCTTTTCCTGCAGCTTTCTGCATTGTCATCTCTTTTTGAGCAGGTGCTTCTTTCTGAGGTGGCTCTTCTTCTTGATCTTGAGTTCGGGTCCTCTTCCTTGAAGATCTGAGATCATATTTTACATTGAATTGTGCTTGCATGAAATCAGAAATTTTTTTACAATAATGATCAATCTCTGCTTCTTCTTCTTCTTGCAACGGGAATTCCACTTCATCGTTGTTTGAGAACGCAAAATTTGAATCTTCTAGTTCATAAGTAGCGTCTTCAGTGGAGTCATCTGTTGGACCTTCCAGGTACAGTGGGTGTGGTACCTGATCTTGCTACTCCTTTGCTTCCCTTGGCAATATTTGCAGGGGTGGTCTCTTGTACTGGGGATTGTATCCTCTATTTGGAGCATTATAAAAATTCTTGGGAGCTACATTATTAGCCTCCAACTCAAGCTTGACCATCTTCTTTATCATTTTGCTTATTTCATCCATCTTATCTGAATCTTTCTCCTGGTTAGAGGAGGAAACCTCTTCTTTACCTCTCCTTCTAGCATCCTGTTCAGCCTTCCCTTTTAATTTTCTAGAGGAAGCAAAGTTCGCTTCCAATTCAAGAGCATCTGACTGAGCATCATCTAGGGTGGCATGCTTTCTCTCCCTAAGGGAGAAACCGAAATCTGAGTCAAAGGCTGCAATGAAAACAACTTTTGCAGCATTCTGATGAGGCTTCATATCTGCAGGGAGATTTAGATATAACTTATTAAATCTCTTAATAAGCTCTGACACCCCTTCATTATGTCTCTTCTTCAGAGTATTAAACTCAGTAAGACACTGTCCATGATCTTTCTTTTCTCCCCATTTCCTGAGAAAATTATTCTCCATGTCATCCCAGGTGGTCACTAAACGGTTTCCCAAGGTCTTGAACCATTTTCTGGCTTCACCATCCAAAGATTGCACAAACAATCTCAAGACCACATCCAAATGTTCTACATTTAAGTTTTCTGCAAAAGAGCAGAAAGCCTCAAGATGTTTATGAGCGTCAATATCATTTTCTCCATTAAATCTAGGCAAAATCTTCAAATAATCCTGTGGCATATCATTTAGAACTTGGGTAAGGCCAGTGGAGCATATTTGTTCAATAGAAAAGCTGGTACATTAGCCATTGGAGGAGGTGGGGGTTGTGCAATGATCTGATGTACAAATGGAGGAATAGGAGGAGGAAGTGGAGTATGTATAACAATGGGAATAAATTGCATAGAAGCCTGAGGTGTAGATGGGAACAATTCACGGTTAACAGTAGCTACTTCTGTGATTTCTTTAACTTCTTCGGCCTCAGGGGTGAGATGAAGGTTTTCTTTGGTTCTAGCACTTCCCCTGGGTGGGCTATCTGAGTAATATTCAGGATTTTCTTCAGTAAAGTCAGGATTTTCTACTGGAATTTCTTGAGAAGAAGAGGATGGATAATCTTCTTGAGAAAACTCAGGGATTTCAACAAGGGCTAATTGTTTTTCTCTCCAACTTCTTCTGTGTATGATCTTCTCTGGGTCAGACACAGGCGTTTTTGGCTGTGATGTGTCCGATCTCAAATGTGGCTTACGAGAAGCTAGGACTACCAATAGATTTATCAAATAAAGAACAGTGGAGTCACCAAGGTGAGAGATACACAACTCTTCAACTCTCTGTGCTCACCTGATTAGAGAGTGAATATGATTTGTCGAGGCCCAGGGAAACTGATATTCTCAAATTCGCTCCCCGGCAACGGCTCCAGAAATATGTTGTCGACAATTATTGTCTACCTTAGAGACAGCCTAGAGTTGCTATAGACCAGTGCCTAGGACATCTTAACATAGCAAGGAGATCATAATATAGCTTGGGTTGTCAATCCAAAAGCTCTCTTACTATCTCTTGCAAAACAAGGAAATTAGTTTAAATGGAACCAAACTCTCTCAGAAGCTGATACAAAGATAAGAATAATGTAGGAACATCATGCAAAACTCCAATACAAAAGCATCAAACAGTTAAGATACAGCTTACTGCAAAGAGGGCCAGTTCAAATAATATGCCACATAAATCAAATATCAGAAAGTGGATGCAGTGATGAAACATGAAGAAGATACTAGTTAGCATGAGGCTAATACCCAGATACACAACAAAACCACATATGGGCTTATCCAACTAAGAATCCATACATGAAAATGGCGTTTTAAAAGCACCCTCCTCAAGTAACTAATATAGCAGAAAATATGGATGAAATGAACATGGAACAATATATCATGACTAGGCTTATTTAAAGCGCTTGACTAATCCAAGTATGGGCACCAACTACGATGAATCCTTACTTAAGACCAGTGAGCCACTCGCATTCTAGAACATGATACAAGAAGATAAATAGCATGAAATGAGATATTATATTAACACATAAGAAAGGATTACATATTGTGGGATACCAAAGACCAGAATCCTCATTACAATTATAACTCCTCCTCACTAAAACCCTATGGGCTCTGAGCCTTCATACAAAAACTTTACAAGATGTATACAAAAGCCTTTCACTGCACAGTTTGCTGATAGAAATCTGGAACCCTTACAATGTCTTTCTTCTTGGCTTTTATAGGAAAGACAGAAAACTCTAGAGAATGAGGTAGATAATGTACATTAAATTGACTCATTAAAACAAATTGGCGAGGAAAAACCCGCCTTTGCTGTTTGACGGTGCTGAACTGGTGCAAGTACTCTGCTGCTGCTTCACGGAATAAATGTTGAGGATGAAAATCTCCTCATGAACAAGACATAAAGAATAAAATATACACATGTTCTGTACTTGGCTGGAGGAGAAAAGTCTGCTGCAATAAAACCTTGAGGTTGCTTGTTTTTGTGCATGGTACTCCCGGCCCTCTAACTTTGAATTAAAATCTCAGATCTTTAATGCAGGGCGTTGCATTTCTCGATCTTTCACTGATATCCTTATGCTATGAAATAAATGTCTTCATCTACCAGAAGCTACCTTTTGTATTGCTCCGAAGGGTTTGATAAATTCTAGCCCTGCTTCATTAAATAAAAGTCTTGTCACCAATATTTCCTCAGATCTTTGCTTCATCATCCAGCACCTGTTGAATAGCTCTTTGAAATGCACTCGTCCTCTGTGATGAAAATCCAAAATTACGATGGTTCTTCAGCACCAAACACCTGCAAAAATCCACAAACTCATTAAAAGAAACCAGACTTAGTGATGGACACGCAATGAGGGTGGCCATGTGACGAAGCGTTGTGACAACAATGGTGGTGGTACACAGGGTGGTGGTGAAGACGCAGAGGAACTGTGAAGAATGGGATGATGGAGGTTTATAACATAAAACACTAAAATATGGCATGTGAATGTAATATATGGATGGTGGAGGTGAAAGTGGGCGACACCTCGAAACTATGACGTGGAGTACGGGCTATGAGGCTTGGTCAACTGTGACGGGTCAAATAAATCTTAGCCACCCAATTTAGAAGGCGATCTACAGTGAAGATTGTATCTAAGAGCGACGGAGCGGTGGGCCAGAGGCAATGTGGACAAGACTAAAAGGTGCGCAATTTTGTAGGACGAGAGCCATCAGATGCGGACCTCAAAATCGAACGGCCTAGGTGAATTCCGCTGCCTGACCTTTGACTGAACAATAATGCGCGAAATGGGCGGTTTTCGAAATAGTACACTCGGACACGCGTCATACGATCAATGGAATCCCTGGCTCCGAAGGAAATACCACTCGCCCGACAATGGTGGTGCGGAATAAACAACCGGTTTTCGGGCGCGGGGGCCACCACGGATAATTTGATTGTGGGCCGTTGATTTTATTGAGATCGAACGGCTACAGTTTGGCCCGAAAACATAAAGCGATGAGCCCCGTTCAATTAGGCACACATTTTTGCGCCCGGGTCACATGGGAATCAGAACGGAGGAGGCTGAGACCTCAAGGGCTGGGCCCGATACAAATTTTAACGGCGGTTTTAAGCTTTGAATGATATATTTTTTGTGCGCAGGAAGGATAACGGTAGATAGAACGTGAGTGTTTTTGGCCGCGATAGCTGATTTGAAGGGTTTATGAGGAGCATTAGGCCAAAGATTTAAATGAGGGAGAGACATGGATAACAGAACCCAAGCCAAGAAGATCAAGATATAGTAAGGGATGCTGCCATCCATCTCTCCCTCATCCTCATCTCCTACATGTCTCCAAGGTACATCACTTGTGAAGTGGTTTTGGAAACACTTCAACAAGTAATCCCAACTATGAAGTGACAGCACTGCTGGCCTGTGGAATAGTTCCACTATCATCTCAAAGCTCAATTCTTTGACATGGATCTTGTCAAAGACTCTGCTCATCATGTTGCTGCACATATAGAGTCCCTCCCATAAAGAAGGTATTTCTTGGGCATCTAAGGCCAAGGAGCAACCCCTTTGCACTATGCTAGTTCCTCGGCCTGCTCCTGCAACATCTGAATATAATCTGAGCAAAAAAAATGTTTGCTGCTCATCCATACTCCCACCATAAAAAATATGTGGAGGTGGCATAATGAGTGGTAAGAAGAATTCCATCTCATCATAATGCCCCCATGCTCCTCTTTGCCCCATGGTGTAAGCATCCTGCCAGTCCTCCTCCTTCTCCATACCCCATGAAAAAGGATAGGTCTTATGCTGGCCAAACTCTCTCAAGAGTAGCCAACGCAACATTGCCTCTTGCTGCCTTGTGTCATAAACTTGAAAAAGGCTCACCATCCTCTTTCCTTCCATCCACATCCACTCAACTCCTTGTGGATATTCCCCTTCATCCTGCATATTGGTATCCTCCCAATGAGGGCTACCATCTTCCCAAAATAGATTTTGGCCTTTGCATTTCATGGGACATTGAAATGCAATCTCTTCCATGACAAAGTTTCCAAACCCCAACCTCAATGGTGGTACACAAAATATCAATGATGTATAAGGATGATAGTACAGCACAGTGAAGACTTCCTGCTCTAGAAAATCAACATGCATGATATACAACCCTACATGAGAAATAAAAACTCAGGCATACCTTGGAGAGTTTTGGAAGAATATTGTGTCACAACAAGAGTCTCTTCCTCAGTAGTGCTGGATGCCTCAATTGCTAGAGATGAAGGTTACTTCTTCATCACTATTGTTGGGTGTGTGTTATATTCTTTCCACAACAAGCCCCATGAGCTGTACGTTGCGTCGGGCGCAACAGGGGGGGCGGCAGCCCCCCCTGTCGGGGTCCGGGGCAGTGCCCTGGCGAATTTTTTTTTAGTGTGCGGTCCCACTCATAGGCGGACCCACCCATGTTTTTTGCATGAGTTTGCACATGGTTTTTTGGGGTACGATGGTTTTTGACCCCTGGTATTTTGTAGATCTGGTCAAGGGAACTACAGTTATGTTCTAATCCAGGGTTAATGGATTGGGGTTTATGCATGCTTCGGCATGTATATATATGTTTTGTAACACTAAAAGGAATATAATGAAAAATCAAGCTGGTCGTCCCGATTTGGGATCCAGGGGAAAATCTCTGTGTTTATCTGTTTTATGTTTTATGCTCTTGCTATTGTTTATTTTCTGTTATAAGAATCGTGTGTAGATATTTCTGTTCAGGGTTAAAACCTACATTTGGTATCAGAGCTGTTTCGGCTTCAAGGGGATGCCTTTGCTGCTGAGGGTTTTTTTCTCAGGCCTGAGGTAGACCCTGTTCAGTGGGAGAGCTTTGAGTTATGGAAGCTCAAGATGGAGGATCCGCTGGTGGATAAAGATCAATGGATCACAATAGATCCAAGTACTAAACCAATGACAATGTCAGATGAAGACTGGAAGAAAATGGATCGGAAGGCTAAGAGCACAATATGGTTATGTGTCTTAGATTCAGTATTGTTGAATGTATCTGGGGAAGCTACAGCAAAGAATTTGTGGGAAAAACTTGGGACTTTGTACCAATATAAGTCTCTGGTGAATAAGTTGTTCCTACGGAAAAAGCTGTATAACCTGAGGATGAAGGATGGAGACTCGGTGACAGAGCATCTGAACGCCTTCAATACTGTGGTAAGTCAGCTGTCATCTGTTGATATTAAAATCTCAAATGAAGATAAGTGCATCAGCTTGTTGTGTTCTCTACCAGATTCATGGGACAGTCTGGTTATTGCAATAGGTAGCAATACAACTACCTTGAATTTTGATGACATTGTCTCAGCCTTGCTGTCGGAGGAAATGAGACGGAGAAATATGGAGGTTCAAAATGGAGATGCCTTATCTGTACGAGGAAGGTCCCAAAATAGAAACAAGAATAAGGTTTCGAGTGGGAGATCTAAATCTAGAGGGAGATCTAAATCTCCTGGAAAGTTTGTAAAGGTGTGCTGGAAATGCGGAAAGGAAGGAAACTACAAAAAGGAATGCAGATCTAAAGCTCCCGAGAAAGGAAAGGGATCTGATGATGCTCCTTCTGCAGAGGCAAAAACCACCTCGGATGAAGGTGGGGATGTGTATTTGGCTTCTTCTTCAAATACACATGTAGATCATGAGTCATGGTTGATTGACTCAGGTGCATCCTTTCACTTCACTCCCCATAGGGAGTGGTTCTGCGAGTATGAGAAATATGATGGTGGTGATGTCTTCCTAGGGAATGATAGGAAGGCCAGAATCGTCGGACGTGGAAAGGTCAAGCTGAAGCTGCAAGGTGGAAGGATTAGAACACTTCCTGGTGTTCTGCATATTCCTACATTGGCCAGAAATCTGATTTCTGTAAGCAAGATGGATGATGCAGGTGTAAAAACAGTGTTCGAGAAATATGCCTGCAAGATGGTTCGGGGAGCACTGGTATTAATGCGAGGAGTTTGGATTGGAACTCTGTACAAGCTATGAGGTAGCACTATTATTGATGGGTGTAACAGTTCTGTGGTTCCTGAAAGAGGAGCAGAAACCCTAGCTGTCTTTGGAGAAAATACCATGCTATGGCATCAAAGGCTTGGACATATTGGAGAGAAGGGCCTTTGGATACTGCATAGAAATGGTATGGTAGAAGGTATGTCTAATCTCTCTCTAGATTTCGATTTCTGTGAACATTGTGTATATGGGAAGCATAATCGGGTGAATTTTCCTTCTGGTGCTAAGAGGGCAAACAAGATATTCGATCTTGTGCACAGTGATGTGTTTGGACCTGTGTCAGTTCCATCACTAGGAAAGTCTTTGTACTATGTTTCATTCATAGATGACTTCTCAAAGAATACATGGATGTATTTCTTGAGGAAGAAATCTGAAGTCTTTGACAAATTTAAAGAATTTAAGGCTCTGGTGGAAAACCAGACATAGAAGAAGATAAAGGCGCTGAGGACAGATAATGGTGGGGAGTTCTGCAAGAAGGAATTTGAAGAGTTCTGTAAGAAGTGTGGTATAGCACGATAGAAGACTACTCCATACACACCTCAACAGAATGGAGTTGCAGAAAGAATGAATAGAACACTGATGGAAAAGGCAAGAAGCATGCTCAATGGTACCAGGTTAGGACAAGAATTCTGGGCAGAGGCAGTGGAGACTGTATGCTATCTGGTTAACAGATCACCTTCATCAGTGTTGGAGGATAAGACTCCACATGAGGTATGGATTGGTAAGAAACCCTCTCTTTCACATCTAAGGGTATTTGTATGTGATGCATATGTACATGTTCCAAAGGAGAAAAGGACCAAGTTCAATAATAAATCTGAAAGGTGCATCTTTATTGGGTATAAGGATGGTTTAAAGGGTTACAAGCTTTGGAACCCAGAAATAAGGAAGTTTGTGTATAGCCAAGATGTGGTGTTTAGAGAGGTGAAAGATGTTGTTACACATGAATTCCTACCAAAGGAACCTGAGAAGATATATTTTGAGCTAAAGGAGGATGAATCAGACTCTACAATAGAATAAGACTCAGAAGAGGAAGAGCCACAAACTCCAGCTTTGAGAAGATCAGCTCGGGAAAGAAGACAACCAGAAAGGTATAGTCCATCTTCTTTCTGTTCAAAATTTTCCTTAACTATAAATGATGATGATCCCAGAACTTTTAGGGAGGCAGTAGATTCAGAGGATGGAAAACTCTAGAAGGAGGCCATGGTTGATGAAATGGCATCCTTGCACAAAAATGAGGCATGGGATCTGGTGGAGTTGCCGGCTGGAAGGAAGCCCATCGGGAGAAAATGGGTGTTTAAAAAGAATATGAATGTAGAAGGCAAGGTGGAGAAATACAAAGCTCGGTTGGTAGCAAAAGGTTATTCCCAGGTGTCGGGAATTGATTTTGGTGATATTTTTTCTCCTGTTGCCAAAGTTACTTCTATTAGATTACTTTTATCTGTTTCTGTTGTATTTGATTTTGAGATAGAACAGATGGATGTGAAGACATCATTTCTTCATGGGGATCTAGAAGAGGAGATATACATGAAGCAACCTGGAGGCTTTATGGTGAAGGGTAATAAAGAACTGGTGTGCAGGTTGAAGAAGTCTCTGTATGGGTTAAAACAGTCACCAAGGATGTGGTATCAGAAATTTGATACCTATATATGGGGACTTGGCTTCACCAGAAGCAAGGAGGATCACTATGTTTATTTTAAATTAATTGGTGACCGTGTTATTTATTTGATCTTGTATGTGGATGATATGTTGTTGATTGGAAATGACAAAGAAATTATCCATGATTTGAAGACCCAACTGTTCTCCAAATTCGACATGAAGGATCTTGGTGCTGCAAACTATATTTTGGGCATGGAAATTAAAAGAGATCGGGAAAAGAGGAAGCTCTGGTTAAACCAGAGGAAGTATGTCGAGACTATATTGTAGAGGTTCAATATGCAGGATAGTAAACCGGTGAATGCTCCTATTCCTGTAGGTGTAAAGTTGTCTGCTGAACAGTGTCCCAAGACACAAGAAGAAGAGGAGGATATGTCCCATGTTCCATATGCAAGTGCAATGGGTAGCTTGATGTATGCAATGGTCTGTACTAGACCAGACATTGCACATGCTGTGGGAGTATTGAGCAGGTTTATGTCAAACCCAGGGAAGGACCATTGGACAGCAGTGAAGCGGGTTTTCAGATATTTACGTGGCACTAGTGATTATGGCTTGTGCTACCAAGGAAGACCAGGATTAGAAAGAATGTTGGACATTCATGGTTTTTTTGATGTAGACTGGGCTGGAGATCTGGACCAAAGAAGATCTACAAGTGGGTATGTGTTTAACCTATTTGGAGGTGCAGTCAGTTGGATGAGTAAAAGACAGTCTGTAGTGGCGCTTTCAACTACAGAGGCAGAATACATAGCAGCCACTCATGCAAGCAAGGAAGCAGTTTGGTTGCAAAGATTGAGTTCAAGTATGGGGTTGGTACAGCAAGCTATAAGGATAGACTGTGATAGCCAAAGTGCAATTTTCTTGGCTAAGAACCCTGCTTATCATTCAAAGACAAAGCACATTGATGTTCAATATCACTTTGTTAGAGATATGGTTGAGACTAAAAGGGTGTTGCTGGTAAAGGTGGACACATTGAATAATGTTGCAAATGCATTGACGAAGCCTGTAAGCACTCAGAAGTTCTCTTGGTGTAGAGAAACAATGGGTTTTGAAGAGTTGGCCAAATGACTAAGCTCTCATGTGGCCCCCTGTGGAAAGAAAACAACAAGTGGGAGAATGTTGGGTGTGTGTTATATTCTTTACACGACTAGCCCCATGAGTTGTACGTTGCGCTGGGTGTAGCAAGGGGGTCACAAGGGGGGCGGCAGCGCCCCGGGGAAATTTTTTTTGGTGTGCGGTCCCACTCATAGGTGGACCCACCCATGTTTTGTGCATGAGTTTGCACATGGTTTTTTGAGGTACGCTGGTTTTCGACCCCTGGTATTTTGTAGATCCGGTCAAGGGAACTATGGTTATGTTCTAAGCCAGGGTTAATGGATTGGGGTTTATGTATGCTTCGGCATGTATATATATGTTTTGTAACACTAAAAGGAATATAATGAAAAATCAAGTTGGTCGTCCCGATTTGGGATCCAGGGGAAAATCTCTGTGTTTGTCTGTTTTATGTTTTATGCTCTCGCTATTGTTTATTTTCTGTTATAAGATTCGTGTGTAGATAATTTCTGTTCAGGGTTAAAACCTACAACTATGATAGTGCTGGTATGTGCCTCTTCAACTGGTGGTGAAGGCTCCTCCTTCCTTTGACCAAATCTTCTGATCAATCTTTGAGAAAAATCAGCAAGAGTGGAAACCCTTGCATGGTCCCAATGGCTGAACCACCAAGTCTGTGCTTCAGCCTCAAGGTGCAGTGCTGCAACTTCTGCAGCCTCTCTGTCTACTACAGGATGTAGCAGGAAGAAAGCCTGTAGCTTCTTCACCCAAACTTCTGCTGCACATGTGAGTGTTCCATCAAATGTGGACAATAGAAATCTATTGCCTCTCATCATCCCATAGTTGTGAGGTCTTCTATGTTCTTTCTGCTGAATACATTGTGGAAAATATAGAGTCTCTTGGAAGGCTCTAGGGTTTGCTCTTTACTCAACAAGATACTCACCTAGAATCTTGAATTCCAAGTGTTTTCCATGCTCCATTTTTCCTCCTTGGTGAGAGTAGGAAGTGCATGGTCCTTCCTCTTCTCCTTTTTCAGTCTTCTCAACCTCCTTGGAGAGGTCTTTGCTGGATCTAAAAACTGATGAGAGTAATCTCATCCTCTGCATCATATTGATCTCTTCTGTCTCTGCAATTTGAACTTCCACAGGCTGGGCCAAGTTCGAAGCTTTGATACCACTGTAATATCCCCTTTTTCAGGATTTTCTAGAATAGGGTCCAGAAGGACGCTGTATAAGGAAGTCAATGAAAGAATAAGTTGAAAGGGGACTTGGATCCCTTTTTTTACCATTCATACATTACTCTTCTAGAATATTAGCTCAAATAAATAACCCTAGGATGGTTATTGGGATCCTCCAATCCTATGTGTCTCAAACAATGCTCGAAATGGAGAGCTACAACAATACATGAACTTCAATAAGTAGCAGCAGTGAAATATCAATACATATGGTGCAAGAAGAGTGCATAGCCATTATATTATGTGCAGCTACAAATATATATACAAGAACTTGAGGAAAGTATTCTCAAGCTAAGCTAGATCAGCCCCAAGACAATTGTACATGCAAAAGAGAAAGTACATAGCTACACAACCCAGTAACAAGCTATGAATGTGCAGTATATAGGGATAAATGACTGAAAAATGATATAGATACAATGATATAGCAATAATAGGTTCAAATAAAGTGGGGGAGAAAGATCTCAACCCCATAAAACAATACTACAATAATCCTCCAAGGGATTGGCCAAAATATACTAAATGGAAAAATTCCGGAGTTGCTGGGTAGCAGCAGCAACTCAATAACAATACAAAAATGGAGAAGGATGTAAATGATGCAAATTATGTAGAAACCTCCTCCACTGATCTTCAAAGTGAAAGGTGTCTCCCTTCACTAAATATTACACCCTCCAATCCATAGTGTGAACCCCTCCTGCAAGTGCCCACTAAAAATAACGCAATATGGGGAAGAGATTGTGCTGTCAATGAGATGAAACATATGGCCCAATGAAAAAATCTGGAATGAAGCTCCAGGATCTTCCTCACTGATCTCCCAGAGAAAGAATGAGCTCCTCCTCGACAAAAATAGCTCCAGAAGTGGGTGATAGTGAATCCTCACTGCAACCCCTAGCAACTCAACATTTCTACCAAGCTGGAAAACGCTATAGTTGAAGATGGTCACCTTGGCCTCAAGCCTGAATGTGAGGAGAATGAAGAAAATGTCCTCCAAAGCTTCCCAATGAAGGAGAGGAAACTTCTAAACAGAAATCTCCCTTGTGCTAAGCAGCACAAGATATCCTAGTTGAACAACTGGAGAGAGCAGATCAAAATCAAAATCTTCAACATAATGAGCAATGGCTCTCCTTCCCTCTTTTATGCCAAGAGAAGGCTTCCTTGCCATGGACCCCACCCATTAGGGTTTCTCTCATCCAATAATATCCCTCCTATGAAAATTGCGCTGTCCCACTTGGTGACTCACTCCCTCCATGCAACGTTGTTTGACTTGGTCAAACTAGACCTAGTCTTCTTGTATTTTTCCCTTTTCACACTAGGAGATGAAAAATAAGCCACTTAAGTGACCCCTTTGCACATTAGGAGTTTTTATTATGCTTCTTCGCGGGCCCCCTTACCCATTTTATTCTTTTTATTAAAAGGAAAGCAAAATTAATGTTCTAATTAACTTAATGAAAATTTTGGAACATTACAGCCTGTACCGTGTACATGTTTCCTCGGTCTATCATTAAGTCATATGTCTGGAAGTTGTGTTCGTCATGTCCCATAGATGAGCAGAATCAGCACCATTGTTGCTTCAACTCTGGAACATAAGCACCAAGATAGGGGCAGTGGTCAGTATCATGTAGTCCAGCTATGCGACAGTCAATGCACCATAACTTCGAACCAATTGTTCCCGCAACCTTTTTAGGGCACAATGGGCTAGGCCCCCTAGCCTGCATGTAGTCCACCAGTAAAGGGCACTGATCCTTGGTGCGGCTTGACACCTTGCATCGTATGTACCATACATTTGGGCTATCTTCTTTTCCTTACTCTTTCCGCAAATTCTGGATTTTGAGGTGCATTGCCTCCAGTTATCCCTGGATTTATTTTACCCCAAACTGGGCATCGTCTCTTGGCGCAAATTATAGCTTCATAGCAATATCCAAGGCTTTTTCTTGCATTTCAATCGCTTGCTGAACCATAGGTTCTTGCAGGTGAGGTAATAGCATGGCGATGAACCATTCATTATGTTGTCTATTGTCATACTGAAATTCCCCATCTTTGATAACCTTATTTAGTCATTGATCAACCTCCCATACTGACTCAGTGGGTCCTTGTCTAAATTATTTCAAGTCAACCACCAGCTGAGCGTAGGACTTAGGCTTCCGAAACTACTGTTTTAAAGCATTCTTAATCTCTTGAATATATGGATCCGCATGCTGGCCTACGTACCCCATGTACCAATCCAAGGCCCTTCCTTCAAAGGTGAGGGATAGTTGCACCCTTTTTACAACATTTCTAGCCACATTCTGCGCAGTCCATATTGATTTTGCTACGAACCAAAATCGGTCCATTTCTTCGTCTCCTACACCCTTGAAGGTGGGAAACTTCATGTGTGTGGCCATATCTTCTTCTGCTAGTGGCAGAGGTGTAGGGGAGTTCTTTCCCTTATGCTCACTCGAAGATGGTGTCGCCAGAGGACTAGTTCCTGCGTGTGCAGCCGACTTTGTTAATGGGATGTAGACGGATCTATCCCCTTCTTGATTGGCTCGATAGTACTTACCACTTCATATTTTACTCTCACTCCGATCAGAGGTCATTCATTCGGTGTGGCTGCACAAAATTCCATTTTTGCACAGTAATATTTTGATTAGTAGCGACAATGTTCGCAAGAACTTACCTCAGAATCCCTTGAAGAACCTCCGCTCTACCTCAGAGTAGGATAAAAACTGATCAATTGTGAATTCTGTTACAAATCCTCCTAGCACACTATCCAACCAATGATCTACCGTGTGGGTGATTTTGTTGTCAGCATTCTCCAACTGTTGAATCAATTCCGGAGTCCACTGCATAATGTGATCATTTTTCCAGCACATCTGTAATTCTAATAGCTTCGCTGGCCACTCCTGGACCTCGTGTGCAAAAGTTACAAAGAAAATATCATATACTTTGGTGAAAATATATTTTTTCTTCCACTTCTCAGTTGTTAGCTTCGTGCTGTGATTCTCCTTTACAGAAAATTCATGAATCTGTCTTTCAAACCAGTCTTCAAGCTCCAATTTCTTAGGTCTCCAATGACCTTGTGGCATTACCTAATATCTCTCTCAAAATTCTCTCGATCCTGGCAGCAGAACGATTTATTGGCTTGAGGGGTCCTGACCCAGGTTCAGAGTTAAAGTTTTCCAACAAACCTATATACTACTGGCCCTTTCGGCAATGACCTACTTTCACAGGCCAAGGTCTCACCCAAAGTAGTATGGGTGGGTGTTGGAACCAGGTTTCTGCACCTTGGGAGAGAGATGGTAATTAAAGCAGATCTTGTTGAGTTCTATTAGGTTCACAAAAAAATAAGCCTATTATCGAGCCCTTAATAGTATAACCAGCATGTAAACATAAACACAACTACTATTATTAAATAGATCTAATCAATACCTTCACATCCACGAGCGCATTAAAAATTATCATCATAGAACATCACAATCGCAACTAATTCATATATCGCAGATACAATCACAACTTATTCAAATAACACAAAGGTACCCCATTAATAAACATAACCAGTTCAGATAACATAGAGATACTTCAATAGATTCTGCATTCATTAACATCCAAAACCAAGTTACAAACCCAAGTCATAGCCCACGCACACAGCCAGCAGGGTCCGCACACAGTAGGACTGAGGATCTCCACGCACATAGCCAACAGGAGTCCTTACCCAAAAATACCGAAAACAGAACTCAACAGTTCGTTTGTAGCATCAATCTTACTTACTTACTTACCCTTAGACTCAGATTACCCATCTATTTATATCATCATAGCCAGCCCTATCTTGTGGTCCCTAAACCATGGTTTGTGGACTCTAGGTCTACCCTTTGACCCATTACAATACATTGGGGCTTTGACCCGCCCCAAAGCCCCTGCGCAAGATCAAATACTACAAATATATATAAAAAACGCATCGTTGGAACATATCAAAACGCAGATAGGGGACGTTGTTCCAACAACATGTTCCATGCTACCTTGTGAAGCAACAACATCATGTTCCACCAGAGGTAAATCAAGGAGTACAGTCAAATAGAAGTCGAAGTCTCCAGAGAAATCACCTACATGGAATTGGGTAGATTTCATGCCTTATGTATAGTTGCATGTGCTTAAATTTCGTCACAATAGTAGGCCTAGTTGAGTCAGTAAGATGAAAATGCTTATCATGCAGATGTACTAAATATGTTGAATTGTAATAAGACTTTTTGAGGTCCAAAAGTTCTTTTTGTTAGGAGGTGTGATCCAGATGGATACATCAAGTTTAGTCATAGTGGTCACTGATTGAATGTAAACCAGGAAGGTCGAAGGTGACAATGAATTCTCGATAGGACAAACAAAAATAAATCTTCTTCGTTGTTCATAAAAGCAATGATGAGATGTTAGTTTCTTTTGTTAATGATGTAAACTTGACCAAATAGTATGTGATAAACTCTTGGAAATTCAAATGAATTATTTAAGTCATGGTTGATTGTGTTATTAATGCATGTAAGTGTGAAATATTTTATTACAGGTTTGTGACAGATGCATTTCGACACTTATGGCTTCGAAGGAAAAAGGTGAAGGAGAAGTGTAACTTGATGAAGCTCGTGTGTAGAAAAAGAATACAGTTGGTATTCATGCTTCCATATGCAGAAAAATATTCGACACTTATGGCTCTAAAGGAAAAAAAGGTGAAGGAGAAGGAAGTGTAATATATTGAAGCACTTGCGTGCAGGAAAAATAATACAGAAGGTATTCATGTGTTGGGTGTGGAGCCTGATTTTCATTCTGATTCAGAGATCCTTGTTTTAGCCGGATGTATAGCCCAGGAAAAGTGTACACCCCTGCAGTGGGGGGCGGGGTGCGGGGAGGACTTTTCCCCCCTGCGGGGTCCGGGGGGGCTGACCCCCTAGCTGAGGGGTCCGGGGGCCAGCGGTCCCCCAGCGGGGGTTTCGGGGGAAGCACCCCCGAAGCTAAAAACAAATATAAAACTGCCTTGTAAAAATATAGTAATTTCTAGTCAATCTGGGCTGTTCATTAAGCAGATGATATAATGGTAGAGGTTATGTTTAGTTTAGGGTTTTTTTCCTAGAAGGCAACCCCTCACTTTGTATGAGGGTATTGTATTGCAGCTGTGTATTGTATGTGTATTCTCAAAGAGAGAAATAGATAGGGAGACTGTGACAGAGAACAGAGGATATTACAACGGATATGTTGTAGGTTTTTTTTCTTCATTTTGCTAGATAATAGAAAGGAAGGACTGGCTGGTCGGGGTGGACGTAGCCCAAACTGGGTGAACCATGTATATCTGTGTCTCTTTGGTTTTATGTGTTTTGTGTGCTTGTGTTTTCCCCATATTTTATGTGTTACATTGCTCTGTAATATATAATTTTCTAACAACTAGTATTAGAGCCGAAGGTCTATTTGGCTGATAAAATCGCAGGAAAGAAGGGTTCCTGGTTCGAGTGGGAGCAATGGCGGAAGATGGTAAGTTTAGGTTCGAGAAAATTAATGGCCAAAAATTTCCGTTGTGGAAGATGCAGATGGAAGATTATCCATATCAGAAAGATATGTACCTACCGTTGAGTAGGAAAAACAAAGAAGCCGACGGCTATGACAGACGCAGAATGGGAGATTCTAGATAGAAAGGCACTTGGAACAGTACGGTTGTGCCTCGTAGCGTCAGTAGCCTTCAATATTTCGAAGGAAAAAACAACAGAGGGTTTGATTAAGGCGTTGGTGAAACTATATGAAAAACCCTCAACCTCAAACAAGATATTTCTCATGAAACGTTTATTTAATATGAATATGTCGAAAGGTGGATCTGTTGCAGACCATTTAAATGATTTTAATACAGTTACTAGTCAGTTAAGTTTTGTAGGGGTAAAATTTGATGATGAAGCTAGGGCTCTTTTATTTCTGTGCTCATTGCCAAAAATATGGAATGGTTTAGTTACGGCCATTAGTAACTCTATCTATGGATATAGTAATTTAAATTTTGATGATGTTGTCGGTGCTATCCTTAGTGAGGAAATGCGACGAAAAAGCTCCGGTGAGACATCATGTAATGCTTTTATTGCAGAGTCTAGATGAAGAAAAATGGAAAGAGGAAAGAGCTCAAGATATCATAGTAAATCGAGGAAAGGCAGATCCAAGTCCAGATCGGGGATAATGTGCTGGAAATGTGGAAAGAAAGGACACCTAAGGAAATAATGTAGATCTTGGAAGGGAAAAGAAGGAGACGCACAAAAAGAAAACAATCATGAAGCAAATGTGACAAGTGATTTGTTACAAGATGCTTTGATTCTTTCTTTCAAAAATGTTACTGAGTCCTGGGTGGTAGATTCAGGGGCCTCATTCCATGCCACACCTGATAAGAAATATTTTCATGATTATGTTCAAGGAGATTTTGGACAAGTTCGTTTGGGTGATGATAAACCCTATAAAATTGTTGCAATGGGTAAATTTCTTGTAAAACAATAGAATGGAAACCAATGGCTATTAAAGGAGGTAAGGCATGCTCCAGATCTGAAGAAAAATATGATTTCAATAAGATAGTTAGGCGGTGAAGATTGTGTGACAACTTTCACAGATAAAACTTGGAAGGTCACCAAAGGAGCCCTAGTAATAGCAAAAGGTGAAAAGGTTGGTACATTGTATTTATGCAATGGTATTTCTAACTCTGTTAATGCTTTAACTTCGAAAGGAGTAGATGCAGCATTATGGCATCATAAGCTCGGGCACATGAGTGAGAAGGGGATGAAGATTCTTCACTCAAGAAATTTGTTTCCGGGTTTGAAGAATGTGGATTTGAATTTCTGTGAGAATTATATTTATGGAAAACAAAAGAGAGTCAGATTTCTCAGAGTTGGGAAAGAAAATAAGAGGGAAAAATTAGAGCTTGTGCATACAGATGTATGGGGACCTTCTCAGGTATCATCTCTGAGTGCCTCTCATTATTATGTTACTTTGATTGATGATGCAACTAGAAAAACTTGGATTTATTGTATTCAAAATAAATCTGATGTATTTGATACTTTCAAGAAATGGGAAGCTTTGGTTGAGATTGAGATAGGAAAGAAGTTGAAGTGTCTCAGATCAGAAAATGGAGGTGAATATTGCAGCAAAGAGTTTGATAGGTACTGTTTAGAGCATGGAATTCGCAAAGAGAAGATGGTTCCAAGAACACCACAAGAAAATGGTGTGTCAGAAAGGATGAACAGAACAATCATGGAGCGTGCAAGATGCATGAGATTGCATGTAGGATTACCTTTACAATTTTGGGCAGATGCTATAGATAATGTTGTTTATCTAATAAATAGAGGGCCTTCAAGTTCCTTGGATGGTGGTATTCCAGGGGAAGCATGGACAGGTAAAAAGGTAAACTACTCTTTTTTAAAGCCTTTTGGTTGTGAGGTCTTTGTCCATATTAATAAAGAAAATAGAACAAAGCTTGAGGCAAAATCAAAGAAATGTACCTTTATTGGATATGGTGTTAATGATTTTGGTTATCACTTATATGATTATGAAAAACACAAAATCATTAGGAGCAGAGACGTAATATTCAATGAAAAGGTCTTGTATAAGAATCAGTTGCAGGAAAAGAAACAGAAAAAAGAAAACAAGGAATACACAGTTCTTGATGAGATCACCGAAAAAGTAAAGGTGCCTGAAAATAATAATAATCAATAGCCACAACAACAGCGACCACCACAATAGCAACAGGAACCTCAAACACCTGAAAGTGGTTTTAGAAGACCTACCAGGATAAGTAGACCCCCTGACCGATACTCTCCTTCATTATATTATTTATTGTTGATTGATTCTGGTGAACCCGAATGTTATGAAGAAGAAATGCAGGTTGAAACCAGGAAGAAGTGGGATCTAGCCATGGAAGAAGAGATGGAATCCCCAATGCATAATCAGACTTGGGACTTAGCATATTCCCTACAAGTAAAACTACACTACAGAATAAATGGGTTTATAGGCTGAAGGAAGAAGATGGAGGAAAACAGAGGTACAAAGCTAGACTTGTGGTGAGGGGGTTTGCACAAAAGAAAGGTATTGATTTTGATGAAATATTTTCTCCTGTTGTTAATATGACTTCAATTAGAACTATTTTAAGTCTTGTAGCAGGGGAAGATTTGCATCTTGAACAGTTAGATGTAAAGACAACATTTCTACATGGAGATTTGGAGGAAGAGATCTATATGCAACAACCAAAAGGATATGAGGTCAAAGGGAAAGAAAAATTAGTGTGCAGGTTAAAGAAGAGCTTGTATGGCTTAAAACAGGCTCCACGGCAGTGGTATCTAAAATTTGACAGGTTTATGCCTGAACAAGGTTATACTAGATGACACTCTGAACATTATGTTTATCTGAAAAAGCAAAATGATGGCAGCTATATTATATTGTTATTGTATGTAGATGACATGCTTTTTGTAGGGTATAACATGCAGGAAATAAATGTGCTCAAAAGAAAATTGAAAAATTCATTTGCAATGAAGGATTTGGGAGCTGCAAAACAAATCCTTGGTATGAGAATAACTAGACACAGGAAAAATCGCAAATTAACACTATCTCAGAATTAGTACATACAAAAGGTGTTGAAAATATTTAATATGCAGAATGCAAAACCAGTTAGTACATCTTGTGCTAGCCATTTCAAACTTAGTAAGGAGATGTGCCCAAGACCCAAGAAGAAATGGATTATATGTCTAAAGTTCCATATGCATCAACAGTTGGAAGCTTAATGTATGCAATGGTATATAGAAGGCATGATATTTCACATGCAGTGGGAGTTGTAAGCAGGTACATGAAAAATCCTAGAAAATAACATTGGATGGCAGTGAAATGGATTCTCAGATATTTGAGAGGTACCACAAATCAAGCATTATGCTTTGGTGGTTCAAACATTGCTCTACAGGGATATGTTGATGCAGATATGGCAAGTGACAGAGATAATAGGTGGAGCACTACAGGATATGTATTTACTGTAGGTGGAACAATTGTTAGTTGGGTTTCAAAAATCAAAAGTGTTGTTGCACTTTCAACAAAAGAAGCAGGGTATGTTGCTGCTATAGAGGCTAGTAAAGAAATGATTTGGTTACAAAGGTTTATGGATGAATTAGGTAGGAGTCATGATATGCGCATGTTATACAACGATAACCAAAGTTCCATTCATCTTGCAAAGAACTCAGAATTTCATTCCAAGACTAAACACATACAGCTCAAGTACCATTTCATATGGTCAGTATTGGAAGATGGACAGTTGAAGCTGGAAAATATACACACTAGCCAGAATCTTGCAGATATGCTAACAAAAGTTGTAACCAGGAAGAAACAGAGAATATGCTCAATTTCAATTGGTCTTCAAGGATGACGATAAATATGAGAAACAGCTAGGTCCACAGAGGAGTCATTGTCCAAAAAATGAAGCAGCGGTGGAGTTGCTACAATCAGTCTCCAAGAGGGAGATTGTTGGGTGTGGAGCCTGATTTTCATCCTGATTCAGAGATCCTTGTTTTAGCCGGATGTATACCCTAGGAAAACTGTACACCCCTGCTGTGGGGGGGGGGGGTATGTGGGGCACTTGTCCCCCCCCGCGGGGTCTAAGGGGGCTGACCCCCCCACTGGGGGGTCCAGGGGTCAGCGGTCCCTCGGCGGGGGTTTTGGGGGTAGCGCCCCCGAAGCTAAAAACAAATGTAAAATTGCCTTGTAAAAGTATAGTAATTTCTAGTCAATTTGGGTCGTTCATTAGGTGGATGATCTGATGGTAGAAGTTATGTTTAGTTTAGGGTTTTCTTCACTAGAAGGCAACCCCTCACTTTGTATGAGGGTATTATATTGCGACTATGTATTGTATGTGTATTCTCAGAGAGAGAAATAGATAGGGAGACTGTGAGAGAGAATAGAGGATATTACAACGGATCTGCTATAGGTTATGTTTCTTCATTTTGTTGGGTAATAGAAAGGAAGGATTGGCTATTCGGGGTGGACGTAGCCCAAACTGGGTGAACCACGTATATCTATGTCTATCTAGTTTTATGTGTTTTTTGTGCTTGTGTTTTCCGCATATTTTATGTGTTGCATTTCTCTGTAATATATTATTTTCTAACATCATGCTCCTTGTGACAGACGCAGGTCAAAAAATGGAATTTGTCGAATCATAGTGGAATCTAAACGACTGCAAAGTTCTTTTCATTCTAGAACCGATGCAACTTGTTTCATTCAAAACAAAGTTTGTATGAGGGAGAAACTTCAAATCAAAGTTTCAATGTCGACGGGAGAAAATTCAAAGTTCTAAATGCTTGACAGCTACCAGTCTTAGAATGTCGTAAATCTGGAGTCAAATGAAAGTGCTCGTCACATTGGTTCTGGCGATACTCACAGTTTAGAAATTCGCTTACGTATGAGGAAGAAACTTCAAGTCAAATTTTCAATGACGACGGGGAAAAATCAAAGCAGCAAACATCGACACATGTCGCAGAGTAATTCGTCAGCAAAATGGTAAAAGGTAAAAGGTGAATTAGTTTTGGTTAAAAAATGGGTGCATTGGGTTTCGAACCATAGACCTAGCCTAAACCTATAAACCTATCTCACCACTCTACCATGTGAATTTATGTTGTATCTAACCTATGTATTAAAGCCTAAGTATATGGCACATAATACATGGTTAATAAACACAAAAGTGGTTAGTCAACCAACGAAGGTCATGGATATGTGCATGATTATGGTTATAAGCTCCAACAAAGGTGGATTGTTACGTGGCATGGAGTTCATAGTTTCATGGGAAGATGTGCGAAGGTCATGGAGATGGTTAAAAAATCCAAAAAAAGAACATTGTTACGTGGTTCCATCCACTAACTAAGGGCATGGGAAGATGTGAATATGGTAATGCAAAGGTTATGAATGTGCACTTAAACACCAACTAAATTATATGACTATTCATTAAAATCTCCAACAAAAGCTATGGAGATGTGGATACAAACTCCAACGAAGATCCAATGCATCACGGTGACGTGGCTCCATCCACCAATGAAGGAATCGGAAAAGGGCGCGAGATATATATTTCAGTCCAATAAGTTTATACAACGCATATGGTATTATTTGAAATATATGCGCCATATTAAATTTGGTTTTGTAATCTGGTTTTGAAGAGCATACAAATTGTGACAAACTTACATTTTGTTATGCAAAGTCATGAAACTTAGGATTAAGTTTAAAAGCTATGGTCCAATAGTTTAACAAAACTTGTTAAGTTGTTATAACAAAAAAAACCCCAAAAATAACATTGTAAAGTGTATAAAAGGAGGTATTTAACATCAACTTAAGGGGGCAGCAAAGTGTGAAGTATTTGCAGCAGAAATTTGGCGAAGAAGCTTTAGATATATGATTTGGAGAGCTGATTTAGAAAGTTTTTTTAGGGGCTTTTTTGGAGAGTTGAAAGTCAGTTCTTCCTCCATACGGTCAGAGCTATTCTTGGCATAAATTGGTCATCATGAAGCCAAATTGGGTGCGAAGATAGGAGATGGAAAGAAGATTCAGAGAGCCATCTTTACACAACATCCAATAGTGCCTGTGTGAAATATTTAGTTGGGTAAATTTATGTACAAAGAAATATTCCCTAGTTTTTCCTATTCAGCGCTTTTTTTTGTAACCTGGTCGTCGGAAAGCCGAGTCAGAGAATCTTCATTTGACAGAGTCCAATAGTGTCGAAGGGCACTATTAAATTGGAATCTCATTATAAGAAAATTGTTAGCACCTTCCTAATACAACAGTTACTCAATTAAAAGTGGACTCGGAGATGTAGTCAAGGAAGGACGAACTGCGTCATCACATCATGCTTGAGTTTGTTTTCTTTTCTTTCTGTTGATATTTCAGTACTCAGTATGTGCAAGATCTTCTAAAATTTATTTTTCCTTCAGTTACTTACACCTAACACAATCATAGTTATACATTCAATTCACTTGGAAAATAATCAATCCTACGTTCAGATCATGCATATTTTTATTGTGAAGAATTTGCACTTGGAAATATGCACAGTGGAAATTGTGCACACTAACATATGTGGATCAATGAAGACAAGATCATTAGGAGGGGCATATTAGTTTTTAATATTGGTTTATGATTGTACAAGATATACTTGGGTATATTTTTTCAGAAATAAAATTCATACCTTTGAATATTTTAAATAATTCAGAAACATGGTTGAAAAGCAGACAGGGAAGGTCATCAAAATTCTTCACCCGGATTAAGTGGGAGAATACAAGCTGGGAAAATTCATCAAATATTGCAGGGATCTTGGGATAATTCAGCAGTTTATAGTACCCCACACTTCACATCAAAATGGGGTTGCAAAGAGTAATTATCGAACTTAAGGTGGAGTGTGCATGCAACATGTTGAAAGGTAAGAACCTGTCTAATGGATTTTGGGTAGAAGTTATTAATATTGCAGTATATTTAAAGAATAGAAGTCCAACTGTGTGTCTTAATTGTAAGACTCCATTTGAGGCTTTATATGGTTTTAAGCCTGTGGTTAGTCATCTAAGGGTATTTGGGTCAAAATATTTTGCACACATCCCTAAGGACGATAGGAATAAATTGGATGCTAAGGCCATAAAATGCATATTTGTAGGGTCTTTTTCTAATTTTAAAGAATATAAATTGTTTAATACATCTACTCACAAGGTATTTGTGAGTAGAGATGTTATATTCCATGAACATGTTGATGAAGGGAACAAACACAAAAGCTATGAGGAGTGGAACATGCATTTTCTAATTGAATATAAAAAGGAGGAAATTAAAGGCAATGATGTGTAGTAGCAACCAAAAAAATAAGAAGCAAGTGATGCAGGTACAGTCAATAATCCAAGTCCACTAAGGAGTGAGCAAGACAGATTTCAGGCAACTCCTCTACCAAGGAAATCACGTAGGAAGGCTCATTTACTAGCAAGGTATAAAGAATATTCTCTTATGAACAACATTTTAAATGCTTTTGAGCCGTTAAATTATAATGAAGCAAGTCAGTATGATGTATGGAGGGTAGCTATGAAATTAGAACACGAGTCAATAATTAAAAGCAAAACTTGGGATTTAGTTGAAATCCCAGAAGGGAAAGAACCTATAGGTTTTAAATGGTTATATAAACCCAAGTTCAAAGCAGATGGTAGTGTAAACAAATATAAATCTAGTCTAGTAGCTAAAGGGTACTCACAGAAAGAAGGTATTGATTATGAAGATACCTTTGCTCCAGTAGCTAAGTTAAACACTATTATAAGGTTAATTGCTTTAGCTACAACACATCATTGGATTCTACACCAAATAGATGTGAAATATTCCTTTTTAAATGGAGAATTGAAAGAAGAGGTATATTTAAAACAACCGGAAGGGTTTATCAAACAGGGGTAGGAACATTTAGTCTGCAAATTAAAGAAGACATTATATGGATTAAAATAGGTGCTTAGGTCATGGTATGAAAAAATTGACTCTTTTTTCTTGCAGCATAGCTATAAGAGGAGAAAAAACGACCCAAATTTGTATACTGTGTTTGATGAAAAGGGGATTTATTTATTTATATGTAGATGATCTAATTATCATTGGAAATGTTGATGAATTGATTAAAGAAATCAAAGTGCAGATGTCACAAGTTTTTGAAATGAAATACCTCGAAGAATTACATTATTGCTTAGGTCTGGAAATTTGGAGGGACTCTGGCCAAACTTCTCTCACTCGAGGAAAGTATGTGAGAGGATTATTAAAAAAATTCAGAATGGAACAGTGCAAAGCTACCTCAATGCCTTTACATCAAAACCTTAAACTTCGTATTGAAGATGATTCTAAAGAGGTGGATGCCACATTGTATATACAACTAGTTGGGAGTTTGATTTATTTGACTTCAACTAGACCCGACTTAGCATTCTCAGTTAGTGTGTTAAGTCAATTCATGTCAAAATCTCTTGAGAAACACTGGGTGGGAGAAAAATGTGTACTAAAATACCTGTAGGGAACCATTGATTTTGGTATTGAGTACACTGATTCTTTTGATGTTAATTAACAGGTTTTTCAGATTCAGACAGGGTAGGAAACCTGGATGACAGAAGATACATAACATGTTATGTTTTCAATATGAGGTTCGGGGTATTTGCATGGAGCAGCAAGAAGGAAAGTATTGTATCCTTATCTTATGTAGAAATAGAGTATCAATCAGTGTGTGTAGCCAAATATGAGTCAATTTGGTTGAGGAGACTTCTCCATGATGCTAGAGAAGAAAAAAAATATACTACAGTAATCAGATGTGACAACCAAAGCTCAATCAAGCTGGCAAACAATCCTGTGTTTCACAAAAATAAAAAACATATTGACACTCAGTTTCATTTTGTTAGAGAGAAGGTTCAGTCTAAAGAAATTTTTATTGAATATTGTAATACTTGTGATAATGCAATAGATATTTTTACTAAGCCCCTTGGGAGGAGTAAATTTGAAATGTTTAGGGAGATGTTAGGAGTACAATTGAACCCTTTCTCCATTAAGGGGGAGAGTTGAAAATAATGGAGAATATTGTATTATTGGAGAGAGTTTGTTTCTTAGTTGTACAAGTACACTAGATTAGGATTAGTTCCTATTTTCTAGGATTCAGCTCTAATCTCCCTAAATTGATGTAAACCTATATATTTCTAATTCTATGATTACTTGAATACAACGTACTCTGCTTGGGTGGTCTCAAGGTGTAGCTTGGTCACTTGTGAGCTCCTAGTTTTAGATTATAAGTTTGTCTTCCTTAATTTTTAACATTATGAGTATACGTAAATCAAGGATTGTTTTTTCCATGTTCCAATAAGTGTATTTTAAGGGTCATATTTAGATTAGTTGAATAATATAGTGAATAGTTTTGTCTTGAAAAGTGCATGTGTGCTATTTTAAAAATTTTATTTTCCTAATTCACTAAAAAAAAAAATTGTTATAAAAAGTGATTGACGATCAAAATCCTTAATTATATTTGTAATGTTATAACAATTTGTAATTGTATTTGTAATGTTATAATGATTTGTAACATTCATGTCTAATGAAATTCACTTTGGAGAATAATCTTTACTTCTATGTGCACTATAGAGTGAATGGGGCCTACCCAGGAATCAATAGTGTGTGCAATTTTGATTTTATATAATTATGATACAATATAGATATTCTCCACTTATACATCTACGAAAATTTTTCAAGAGACACATACTCATGATTTTTTTTTTTTACATGTTTGGTTAATTAAAACATAAATAATATATCATATGGCTTAGATGATCTTCTTCTTTCTTTCTTTTTTTTTCTGAAAAAAGAGATACAAAAGTTTCCAAAATATCATGGAGAAAACAAAACCATCCACAAAGGTGACCAACCAAAAATCTTCATAACCTATACACATTGTCCTCAACAAGAAAAAACTAGAGGATAATGACAAAAATTACATAACATTTAGACTCACTGTTGTGACTTTCAAATCCAAAACTGTGTATGTACTTAAGGGACATATTGATAAAGATAACATACAATTGATAGACCATTGATGTAAATTTCAAGAGAGAAAATCTATCTATATCAAGTGTAAATCACTAGGAATGAGGAACGATCCCTCTTCGTGCTTCAAATAAAATCCATCCTTCCTTGCTTCCTCCTCTTGCAAAGATTTTCTGGCTTAGATTTCCTATATGGGATTATGTACAACATAAATAATATACTGTGTGGCTTAAATTGGTGATATCAATAATTTGATTAATGATTATTCACAAAAATAGTTAGTAACTTAATTTTTATAATAATGGGATTTGAAAAATGAAATAAAAAAATAGTATTTGGGAAAAATAAATGCTTTCTAAAGATTTTTTAACACATTAAAGTACATAAAATCATCCTAATACTTTAGGAAGGAGGAAACCCATATAGATGAATAAAGGGAGGGGTATGTGCTTTAAGATCAAATAGTTGATTCAATTATATTTATTTTAATTCTATTAGAGGATATAGATGACCATGGGATAACCTCCTTAAGGAAAATACATACTAATTATACTCATTTTAATTCAATTTGAGAAGGTAGAAGTTTGGATTCTTTTGTTAAAGAAAATCTATGCAAATCAACATAACAGGGTATTGTACTTTAATATTTCTAGATGAACTAGCTATACTCATTTTAATTCCATTAACGAAATCTACCAATTATTTATTCATTCTTTATTTGAAGGAGCTAGTGCAATTTCAATATTGAAAACAAGACATCTTAAAATGCTATCTCTTATGATCTTTCAATAAAGTTATTTTCTCAAACCAAAATTTCACTAATAACACCCTAGAAATATCTAATTAACCAAAATTATAAACCATCGATATTTCTTTTCAAGAAATTAAACACCTATTTTTAAAATGTTATTTTCAAAAATGATTGAAATTTTAAAGTGTGAACAATAATAAGATAGAAAATAGTAATAATACTAACATAAGAATTTTATTTTCAATGATGTTTAAATTAAACATCTTATTAAATATGGAAATAGTTATTATTATTAATAAAATATTAGTATCTTATTTTTATTTAAAAATATAATAAAAGGCAATACATAAGTTGTTAGCCTCCTAATTATGAGATTTTTCTTTTTTAAATAACTGGTAGTCCCAGAAATAACTTTTGAAGTGACTGAAAAAAATCATTGCTGAAGAAAAAAGCAATCTCGGAAAAAAAAATTCCGACGGTTCGAGTAAGTGGTTGCGACGCAAATAGCATCGATTTCCATGATTACGACACATCCATGTTCATTTTGAACTTTTTTAAAAATTAAAATTTACATTATCGTTTCATTTATTTAACATTAAAAGGATACCTTCTTTGACATTTTGTTAACTATATATAATTTGGTCCACTCAGAAAAGTGATTTTGACATTGGAAAATGATTTTTACACAATATGACAAGACTTTAGTAGTAAAAACAAAATTGTACACGATGACAAGACCTTAATGGTAAATTCATAAACAATGACAAGATTTTAATTTCACTAAGTGTATAAAGTAAAGATGGGATCGGTGGTTAAAAGTGAAGACGGGATTGGGATGAATTGAAGTGTAAAAGTGATTTTGACATCAGGGCAATGATTTTTACACAATATGACAAGACTTTAATAGTAAAAACAAAATTGTACACCATGACAAAACCTTAATGGTAAATTCATAAACAATGACAAGATTTTAATTTCACTAAGTGTATAAAGTGAGGATGGGATTCGGTGGTTTTTTTTCAGAAAGAAAAAAAACGCTGAATATATTGATAATATATATATAGTACATGTTCAGATAATCTCAGCTGTGTAGAGAAACAACGAGAAGTCAACCATCATTTGCCCCAAGTAAATCTGCTCATACTAGAGCATGTTCAAATGAGTAGGCAACCTCATGAACAGGTCATGATCCGACCCGGTTACATATACTGTCATGTATGAGAAACAGGAATAAATATGGAAAGGACTAAAAACATTCCAGATATCTGATTCATATCGAAAGGAAAAAACAACTCGAAAAGGCATCATATATGATTAAAAGGGAAAAATGGAGATGCCCTTGAGTTAGCAAATTTGAAATGAAGAGTAGATGATGCCAGTCCGATCCGATAAATGATGAACATGATGTTGGATCGGGTGTAATACGTCTTAAGGGTTGCCATATTAATATAAAATCACGCTCGCCTGAAAGATAAAACACGCTCGCTTGCCATATTGCCCGCTCGCTTGCCGCCGATAACTCACCCGAGAGAAGATAAGCATAGATCAAAATAGGACCAGCAATGATAATGATGCGCATAACGGCCAAGGATTGGTAATCATAGAAACGTTGGCCGAGATATATTTCACGCCCGCCTGTTGTAGAGATAACCGAAGGCGGGAGCCTTCATATGAGAACATAAAGAAAAGTACCAATGTATGACGGAGGCAGAGATGAAGCTAATAGAACCTGTAGATTCAAAAAACAGAAACCATCCGCTTGCAAAAAGATAACCGGATACAAAAATATAATGTTAAGGAAGGGGGATGTCCCGTATGTCCATCTGTAGACCGTTTTTTATATGTGCAACCCTCAAAAAACCAAAATCCTCCAATAGACCCCTCTTGGAGAGTCGGTCTGCTCTGGTATTGTTCTCGCGATAGATATGGCTGATAGGAGGGCAGTCCAAACGATTCCAAAGCGCTCTGGTCCTGTCTAACCACCCTTGAAGAATCGGAGAATCCATATGAGCCTCACTTGTTAACCATCCAATCACCAGTTTAGAATCCACATAGATGCCAACAACCTGAATCTGGAGGTCAAGAGCAATGAGCAAACCACCCCACAAGGCCATGATTTCTGCCTTGTTATTGGTACCTGGGCCACCATTCCAGTGGATATGAAAACGTTCATGAGCGGAGACCTTAATCCATGCCCCACAACCAGTGGAATCGTTTGCAGCAGCTCCGTAAAAAAAAACAGCAGGAATGGCTATGACATGTGGTCTAATTCGACGAGAACCATCAATAATATCAGGCGAATTTGAAGGGGAGGCATCCATCCATGATTTAATGGCGAAGTAGATTTTATGGAACTGAATGGGGACTTGGTCAAAAATCCGTCTATTTCTGGCCAGCCAGATCTCCCAAATGAAGAAGAATGGCAGAGATCGGAAAGGGCTGTGCAATTTGTCCCATACTAAAGCTGTGGATATGAAGTCCACAGGCCACCATGAAGGGTCTGGAAAGAAGAAGCTGAATAAGTTCCAAATGTGTATAACAGAGGGGCAAGTAAAGAAGATGTGAGAGATTGACTCTTCTGCCTCTAAACAGAAAACACACCATCCAGGACCGTGATGACCCCTTCTCCTTAAATTGTCCCACGTGAGGATACGATCCTTCCAAGAAAGCCATCCGAAAATAGTAATTTTATTTGGAATTTTCCTTTTCCAAAAGACTCGAAACGAGCATGGGGTCTGCATTGCGTGAACAGAAGCAATAAAAGTCTGATAGACGTCTTTCACAATTGGAGAGCCATTTCTCATCGGTCCACCCCAAACTATTTTATCACCCCCTGTAGCATAGCATAATCCCGCCCGGCGAAGAGAGTCCCGAAAACCATTCCACTCGTCTGATAAAGCACCATCCAAGCCGAGTTGATCCGCCGATTTGAAGACAGGTGCTGAGTGAGTCCAACATAGAATAATCTGAGAGTAGAAATGAAATCCACGGAAAGCAAGAGCGTGGATAAGATTCTGAGATGGACCACGATCGGGAGCCAGCTGAAGAAGGGTGGCCGTGCCGATGGGAATAAGACTACCATCTCTAAAGTTCCATCTGAGACGGGGAACAATAAGAGGGATAATCTTCCTGAAACTGCGCCATATACATGACATAAATCGTGGAAAGGATAGAGAATTGCAACTGATCATTTGTAAAGAATTCTCCGGTATATACTTGACTTTAATAATGTCGCTCCACAAGCATGGATATGTAATGGGTCTCCAGAAAGATTTAGATAATAGCGCACAATTAAAAACCCTGGAGTCAAGTATCCCCCATCCATCCAGACCTTTAGGCTTGCATATATCATTCAAACTGCATAGATGATATTTCTTCTCGAAATTGGCTCCACCCCATAGAAAATTAGAAATAGTACTCTTAATCCTGGAAATAATACCTGCAGGGATAAAAAGAAGATGGGCCCAAAAGACAATCATCTGAGATAGCACTGATTGGATAAGAATATACCTGCCCCCCATCGATAACCATCGATGATTCCATCGTTGAATCCTATCCCTCAACCTATCAATAATCCAGAACCAATCTCTGTTTTTGTAACCACAAGGCTTAATAAAGAAGCCAAGGTATTTGAATCCATCTGATAAATGACGCATGGAGATTCCCATGAACTCCGCAATGTAAGTAATCTCCTGTACATCACCAAATTCATATAGAAGGAAGGACTTACTGCTATTGATGCTTAGACCTGTAGCACTTTTAAAACGAAACAACATAATGTGGATATAGAACCAGTGGTTCCGTCGCAAATAGCCGAAAAGCAATAAGTCATCCACAAATAATGAATGAGAGGTTGAGACAGAGTTTGAGAAAGCAAAACCCTTAATGTATCCTCTCTGTTCTGCGAAATGCATAAGTCAACTAAATCCATCCATCACCAAAAGAAAAATAAGAGGAGAGAGGGTGCATCCCTGCCTTAGCCCCCGACCAGCCTTGAAAAAACGTGATGGGAACCCATTAATAATAACCGAATATCAGACATTAGAAACACAAGACATGATCCATCGCATGACCCGAATTGGAAAGCCGATCTTGAGCAACAACAACCGGATAAAAGCCCAGTCCACTGAGTCATAAGCTTTGAACAAGTCCACCTTCATGATTAAAGCTTCTTTCTTGGCTGAATGAATGGAATGAGCAACCTCCTGGGCGATTGCAATCGCGTCATGGATGGATCTACCGCTTAAAAAACCATATTGTTCTCTTGAAATATTGGCAGACAGAACCGCCTTGATGCGATCAGCAATAATTTTTGAGGAAAGCTTGTACAGCAAATTGCACAAAGCAATGGGACGAAAATCCGCGAAAGTCTGTGGGTCCGAGACTTTGGGGATGAGGGCAATAAAGGATGAATTAAGATTTGCTGGCATGAAGCCCTTGCATCGAAAAAGCTCCAGTATATCAACGATCTCATCGCCCATGAGATCAAAAAAATGTACAAAGAACTCGGAGGGCCAGCCATCCGGGCCCGGGCACTTATCATGTTTAAAAGACTTCAGGACCTTATAGGATTCTTCCCTTGTGATAACACTATCAAGAACAGCGATATCATCCTCTGCAAAAAACCTGGGAAATTGTTCAAGAACCCAGGCTTGATTCGCATCGTCAATAGCCTGGTCAGATGAGAAAAACTTGGAGAAATATGAGAAAGCCTCATCTTGAATATCTGATGTAGAGAAGACAAAATCACCATTATCCTTCCTTATGCGCCAAATGGCATTTTGGTTGCGTCTAGCATTGGCCGATTTGTGAAAATATTGAGTGTTTTGATCACCTTCCTTTAGCCATATCATTCTTCTTTTCAATCGCCAGGAGACCTCTTCAATACGTAAGATCTCACGTTTCCTTGACCTGAGATCATGCAGAAGCCGCAAAGTAGCATCATCTGGAGAATGTGTAGCAAAGGAGAAGAATAAATCATCCATTTTAGCAGAAATTTCTGACAACTCCTTTTTAAGGGACGATTTTTTCTGGATCTCCCATGCCTTTGAGGCTTTTTTGACACACTGAATCTTGTAGTGAAAACGATCCCATCCCGAGAGGCCGTCATCCTCAATGCTTTGTAACCAAATCCTATGCACCAACTTGGAGTAATTCGAATCTTCCAGCCAAACACTATTGAATTTGAAGGGTCTGCCACATACCACAGAATCAGACTTCCATGAAAGCCTAATGGGCATGTGATCGGATACGTCTGAAATAATGACCTCAGAGCGAATCTGACACCAACGATCCACAATATCGAAATGAACCATAGCCCTGTCCAGTCTCTTGGCAATGACTTGTTCATTGACACGCTTATTTGTCCATGTCGGCATCAATGGCAGAGGACAAATGTCAGTCAAATTAAAACCATATAACAAGTCACATAAAAAAGGAGAAAGAGGATCAAGCCTAGCATTTGTGCCCCAAACTTCATCTAAACGCATGGTAGAATTAAAGTCACCCATCAGGATTAGGTTGTGTAGAGCGAGAATACCAGAAGCCGCCAAACGCTGCCAGAAGGACAGCCTGTTGCGATAGGGAGCATATAAATTTATAATATAGACAGTCTCCTTATACCCCCTAATATGACCCGCCAGCATAATGCCCCCAATGAACTTGTAGGCCTTGAAAGAGGCCATCATTGGATTCCAAACCGCAATAAGACCTCCAGAGTGCCCAACGGCGTCCACCGCAGCAGCTTTCCATCCTGGCTTGATACAGAGAAACAACTTGATGGCCTTATCTCTTGCACATAAAGTCTCCTGAGCAAGGAAAATAATAGGATCACCCGAACGCAGAATCTCACGAAGGCAATGAGTCTTGGGGGCACCGCCCAACCCACGTATGTTCATAGATATGATGTGATTCATCTTGATTCAGGTTCCGGGTTGCGTGCTCTAAGCACCCGAGAATCATCCATAGGACCATCACAAATCGATATTGGAATCTCAGTGAGGTTTTCTTCATTATCAGTAAAAAGAGAGATGGCTTTAAATTTACCTTTGGACAGCCTACTGGTACCTTTTGGCAAGGCTCTATCGGAGGAATTTTTGATATCAGAAGAGGGCGGTCTGTCAAAGACAGTGAGGGCAGCTATGTCAATGTTAGGATCCGCCAAAATGGCATCAAGGTCAGATTCTATGGTATTCCTGGGAGAGTCCTGTATATTAATGGGCTTTGTTGAATCAGGAGGAATTTCCAGAATGGTATGGTCATAACAGGAAGAAGAAGGTTGCGAGTTGGAAGACTCGCCAACCTGGAAATTCGAGGAGGGGTACAGTGGAGGATCACTCATAGACGGGCGCTGAGAAGTAGAGCTAATGCCTCTAACAAAATCATCAACATAAGAGTAAGTAGGAGCTACAGGACCAGTATCATCTTTGTAGTTTACGGTTGCAGAAGTAACAGGGATTGGAGAAATATTATCTACCAAATGGGATGAGTCAACCGGCGAAGGTGCGTCAGATACAGGAGAGAGATTTGATTCAGGGGGCAGAACACGGTGATTATTTAGCATACCATCCGAGTGATCCTGAGCAGTGTAAAAACCATCATCTTCAGAGACATGGGGACAAGGATTACCTGTACAGCCATCCAATACGCTCTCAGTAGCCGGAAGCTTATTCTTGTCAGCACATCTAGCCTGAGTCACAGCATCCGCGCGTTGCATGCAAAAACGATAGGGGCAATTCTCCCTGAGGTGGCCAGTACGGTGGCAAATAAGACATCGAAAGGGAATACCCCAAAAATCGATGCGCTGTCGATGCTTTCTATTCCCCCATACCAAATCGATGTCGCCAGGCAGACCACCAGTATACTCGAGCTCAACAAGAATCCAAGCAATACGCTTGTCACAGGCCCCTATAATACTTGGATCGATATATTTTGTAATGCCAACGAAGTTGCCAATCGCCTGAAGCGCCTTCATAGTCTAGAATTCTAGTGGAAGACCCGGCAGTTTCATCCATATGATGCGATTGCATGGTGCTTCTAGCACCGGATTGAAGCCAACGTACCATGGGATAAGCTGCAAGAAGCTACGACCATGAACCCAGGTACGACAAGTGATCTTATGGACATCCTTGGCATCAATGAAGTGCACACTAAACCAACCATTTATGAGAATACTAACAATAGGCGTGTATCCTAATATAGACTTCCAATGTTTTTTAATCCATGAAGCCGTATCGAATTCACAGTTCTCCGGGAATAACCAGCGGCCAATCACCTCTCTCTTCTGAAGACTCGTCACTCTCTTGCAGAGATCATCGAAATCCAACTTTACCTCCTTAATTTCCATATTGTGTTTGTAGCAGGTTTTGCGCTTCTTCCGCCGACCACCACGCTTCTGAAAGGATCCACCTATAGGCAGATGCGCCACAGAACCAGATCCGTGAAGATCTTGCCTAATAATATTCTCGTCAACCTCGTCGTGCTGTAATCTCACTCCAAGCCTTTGAGGGGGAATAATGTGATCAACTGATCCAACTGTCCCCGCCATATGACCTCAATAGACTTTCGATACACATGCATGAAAGGTGGCGAGATCTAGCACAGGTCGTAGATAGCTGGCAGAATCATGTGTTCAACAGGAAAATCAATCGACATAGGCAAACAGATCAGAGATGTAATAATGAGCTGGCACCGGCTGTACCATAGGATCGAGCAGAAAGATTACTTGTACTTAGGAAAATGCCTTTGGATAGCCGGTTGAGAGAGAGAAAGACCAGAGAAATGATAGAATTGATGTCAGCAGGGTTGTCAAAGGATCGTAGACGGCATGTATTGTCAGGAAAGGTGGCAGAGTTTAATGGAAGATCGTCAGTAATGGACTCGAAGAATGAAATTGACAGAGTAATGGGATAATACCCGCCTCCAAAACACATTCTTTTGACATCCCAAGGAGACAGATAGCATCACATCATGCCATAAAAATGATATTTAAAGAAAACAAGGACTGATCATATCTAAAGAGGCAAAATTCATCCATAAATATCCCTTCTACACTAATGGAGGCAGTAGGTAGATCACGACTAGGACAGGAGTTAGGTTGGAAAAGATAAGGCAGTAATGATATTCGGAGTAACGGTTCGAACTTCAAAATTTTCCGGCTAGGAAGAAGTCGGCAACTATGGGAAGCCTACCGGAAAGACCAGAGCAAAGGGTCTCAAGTCATGGATGAAAACAGCAGCAACACCAGCATCCCGGAAAAGTCCACCACTGTTTACGGAATCTGAAGCTAAAACTTTTGCATGGCCTTGAAATAGAAAAGAGAGAAGTCGATTTGTTCCAAAAGATATGCCATATATCTATGAAACCAATTTGAAATTGAGATGAGTCAGAAGAAATTGGTTGCAAGGTAGGAGAGGATAGAGAGACTTCACCGCCTAATCTGACCATCTGTGAAATGTATATAATAAATGGATCTGAGAATGATAAGTGCAATCACGAGCATTAGGAACATCGATACTAATTCAATCAGGTCCCTTAGACTTGGCAGCTCGGAGAAATACATAATATTACCACTACTATGCAGTAATACAATTAGGATCATAAATCATTGAAGCGAGTAGCTAACAACGAAGAGTGATCCCATATTCATCCCATGATAATAGATAAACATCCAATAACTCAGCTTCATATCCAAGACAAAACAATAGGAACATGGCACGAATGGGGAAAACAAAACCATTCCAGCGAGAAAGAGAGATTCTAAACATGAGAATGGAGTATTCCACAAATATCATATGAGCAGTCCTCAATAAGCAGTAGAAAACACACCCAAAAGCAGCATGAAAGAGATATTCATAACCACTAATAGAAAGGTTTTATACAACGCTTACGAAGAAAATGTCCATTGCTCATGCACACCCGGCCATGCCTGAAATTGCCTGCTTGAAAGGATGTAAAATTTAAAACATATCCCCCTCTTCCAGGCCAGAGA
>CM076571.1:12162957-12334234 GCA_034641835.2 Pinus albicaulis
ACATTAAAGTGTTCTCCAAGCCGACCTGATTTTGAGAACTACAAGAAGAATAGTCTACACAGTTTGACAGCGGCTACTTTTCGTCCCCTTTAGGGATTAACCATAGAAGAAATTGGTTTAGTAGCCAAAAATTTATTGAATGGAACCATTTGGTTTTCTATTCCACCTAATCATCCAACAGATGCCATAAAATTGAAAGATTATTGTTCTAAATTGAAAACCAACAGAACAATATTGGATGCAATGGTTGCATATTGTCAAAGTCATGATGAGAAATTGAATGATAAGACTCTTACCACATTCATTATTCTTGAGCATTATGGAATTAACGAGCTCATATTTTCCAATTTCTGAAAAACTGTGGAGGGGTCTACTTATGTAAAAGGAACACGAAATACAAAGATAGATTCCCTTTCTAAACAAGCATGTGGAGTCCTTGACAGAATGATAAAAGAATCAACAAACATTCAACAGATTGACAACAATTTTGAATTTGGTTGTCATTTTGGAGGGCCTGATCTTTTTTCAACACTTCTGCACTCTTTTCCATGTTAGTTGCAGCCAGTTTTACATACTGACCTTGTTGTTCTGGATACAGTGGCTTTGAAAAAAGAACCATTCCATAAGAGCTATTATATTGATTTTTTTCGATTTCTTATCGAACAAAACGAGTTGAATGGCTTTACTACAGTTCTCTTAGTAAAACTTTGGTTTTGTAATGATGTACGTCAAACTTTGGAAATTGCCATACAGAACTCCAAGTTCAAATATAAAATGACTACTGGAATTTATGAATATAAGTCCCAAAATAATTATAGTTATGATATAGTTTTGACTATACATTTCTATACTTCAGAAGTAAAAATGTTCGAGGCTTCAAAATACTCTCACACATTTGAAGACACACTCGATGAAAATGAGAGAGATTATGGTTTTTGGATGGATTTATTGGAAAGACATCAACAATGTAGTGATGCAAAAGTGGTCATTTCTCTTTATGCAGGGGCAAATTTAATCAAGGCTTGTTGTACATATAGAAGAAGAATTGCATGTGTTGTGCAAATAGAATCACAAAGGACAATAATGTTGAATAGTTACAAATCTTTTCAACTATCAAACCAAGGATCCATTAGCTTCTTGGAAAATTCAGGTACTATAGTTTCTTTGTTGTTTCTCTTATAATACTTTGGATACTATTTTGGTCAAATTTCTTAGTTGTCAAAATGTTAACTACAATGACTAATGATGGGGATTCTAAAATAGGGAATGATGAAAGTGGGAAGCAAACAAATAATCAATATAGTGCACATGATGTTGAAACAAATTTAGAGATGGAAATAGGAGGAGAAGATGTTATTATACCAGGTACATAATTTGTTTGGTTATTTCTCGTGTTACTTTTTTAATTTATTTAATTTTCATATTTATAACATTTTCGAATGTCTATTATAGGGAATTATGAGAAGAAAGGAATTAATCAAGACATTGACCATGAAATGATGGAGATAGAAATAGGTATTAGTCTCTCTCTCTCTCTCTCTCTCTCTCTCTTTATATATATATATATATATATATATATATATATTTTAAAGAAAGTATATATATATATATATATATTTTAAAGAAAGTATATAATGACAAGGGAATGTCCCAAGAAACTACAACTAAGACCAAAATATTATATGGATGATTAAAGATGATTCATTGTTTATATAGTTGATTGATGCTTTTATTCATTGTCACAATTTATAACATTTTTTATGTTTATCATAGTGACAAGCAAGGAGAACAAAAACATTGATCAAATGCATGTGAAACAAAGCTATAATAAAGCAAATGATATCATATTAGGTAGTTCACATGAACTTTATTGTTTATTCTTTTGTTTGTTTTTTTATTCAATTAATCATTGTCACTATTTATAACATATTCGTTGTACATTATAGAGACAAATAATGAGAACGAAGACAATAATCCAAAGATTGATAAACAAAGTTGTAATCAAGAACAAAATATAATATCAGGTACTTGTAATTTTCCCATTTGCTTTCCTTATTATTTAATATTTTTATTCATTTTCACAATTCAAACTATTTTATATGTTTAATGTAGAGACAAATAAAGAGAACAAAAACGATGATGAGGTACTTATTACTTGTGAAGATAATGCCATATCAGGTACTTATTACTTGTCTTTTTGTTTTTTGTTTATTATTATTATTCTTCAAATTCTAATGCTTCTATACCATAACATTGTATATGTTTATTATAGGAACAAATAAAAATAACAAAACTAACAATCAAAATAATGTTAAAAGTGTGCGGGTGTGTATTTCGTAGGTTACATTGATAAGGCTTTTCTTTAATTACGAATTTTGTATTGAATATATATTTTATTACATAATTTGATCATATTTAATTGAAGATTTAATATTTTTAACTCCAGGTTCCGTGAAGATGATAAAAGAGAAGATTGTTTCATCTATAAGTAGTCAAAAGAACACTCATGGTAAGTGTATTGTTTCAATATTTTTTTTAGTAATTTTTGTAACAAGAATAAAATGGTTTGACTAGACTATTTTTTATTGTATTGCAGCCCAAAAGAAATTAGTTATTCTTGAATTAAGGGACATTTTTTACCATAGCATCGATGATGAAGCAACGAACAAAGGACATATTGAGAAAATGGGAACTGATGCAGATTACAAAATAGAGAAAAATTTATTTTGGATTCATCCACATGCAAATACATTTTTTGAAATGTGTTTCAAAAATGAATATTTTGAAATTGCAATTTGGACGACAGCTTCAAAACAAAACACAACAAGAGTTCTAAAAAAGTCCTTTTCAAAAAAAATACAAGATAAACTTGTGTTTATGTGGACTGCTTCAGAGTGTAAACCAAAAAAGGGACATAAGGCCATTGACAATCCAAAAAAAGGTATACACACTAAATCATTGAAAAAAGTGTGGGAAATGCATACCCAATATGATGCAACCAATACTATTATAGTGGATTGTTCACTTGAGAGAATGCAAGGAAATCCAAAAGAAAATGTGATTCTTGCCGCTCAATTCATTGGAACAAATAAAGAGGATGATTGGTTGATCGAAAAGCTATGGAGGATGTTGATTAAATGCAACAAGGAAACAGATGTGCGGGCTATTTTGAAGGATGTTCAATAACATCTAATAGTACCTTAAGAGGATTGGTGTCTATTTCATGTCATAATATGTATGACATCATGAATTATTACTATATTTTGTAGCCTCTTTAAATTTAAGTTGACTTCTATTTTACAATACTAATAAAAGAATTGTTGATTTGGTTTGTCAAAAGTAGAATACAATAATTTTATGTTCTTTATTTTTGTGAGATATTATTTTATTGATAACAATTATTGATTTGAATGGTTGTTTAATGTTTTAATATCAAAATTTCTCATGCTATAGAAATTTTTACAATGGATTAGATTGTATGTAAAAATTAATAGATAATTGTTCTATTTGTATTGAAACATTACAATTATTTTTTTCAATTGTGGTTTAAGTTATCATTATACAGGCTTTGAAATTAGTAATTCAAATGATGGTTCACTGCATTGTTATAAATTTTTTTATTTCATATAAGTTGAAAAAATATATTAGGATGTACGTAGCCCCAACAATAGACATAGAATCTTGACTAAAAGAAGCACCAAAAGAAACTAAAGTAGAGACTCTAGAGCGTATAATTAAGTAGGTTTGAAATTTAAAAATTGTATTATATTACATGTGGAAACTAATATATAATTAGTTTGTTTAATTGCAACCATTGTAATTATATCTTTCAATTCCAATTAAACAAATCATTATAAGACTTAAAATCAATGATTTAAATGGTGGGTCAATGTGATCCTATAAGACTTGCTTATTCCAAACAAATTAAATAAAGGTATTAGGTTGTACGTATAAAGTAAACATATGATTAGTTTGTTCACTTTACTGGGGCTAGTAATTATAATTTGTAATTATCGTTAATTCATAATAAATACTAACATCATTTTTGAAATGTTAGGTTTTTATATCATTAAGCAATAAAGTGTTGAAGTGGAGATATGTTAATATCATATGTGTGGTTGCAGTGCAGTTGCAGACTCAAATGGGCATCACTATAAGTCAAAATATGTTGTTAATATTTGAAATGGAAGGAGTTTTCTTCCAATTGTACACCAAAGATGAACAAAATTGTTATATTCAAAGAGAAGAAGATTGGCAGTTCGGTGATAGGTCCTATTTTTTAAGGCCTTTTCATTCAGAACTTTTAAAATATTGCTTAAACAATTATGATGTTGCAATATGGACATTAAATGTCACTGACAAGTACATCCGACGAGTACTTGAAATTTCAAATATTGATATAAAGGACTTTAAATTCACATGGAACAGGTCCAATTGTCATTTGCAAACAAAATTAGAAGCAGGGAGGACAATACAATTTTATGAGAAAAGGTTGACTGATGTGTGGTCCCAATATGGAGATAATTATGGAGAATCGAATGTATTGCTAATAGATACAACAAAGCATACTTCTCAATTCATTGGATATCGATCAAACCACATCTTGATAAATGCCTATACAGGAAAAGAGCAAGATACTTGGCTTATGCATATTTTATTCCCCTTTCTTAAGACTCTTCATCGTATGAAAGAGAAACGTGGGTACATTCGAATGTTCAATAGAACATGTACTTCATTGTAGTGGATGAAGATATTTTCTTTATAAAATTGTTCACAAGTACATTCCAATTTTTTAATGCAATTTGAACATAGTTTTTCTGAATCAATTTGTATGATTTTATATCTTTTGGAATCTTATATGGGAATTTTCAATTTTAATTTTTTGTAGGAAAAAAATTAGAACTTTGTATTAATAAAAAAAAATTACAATGAGAATTGTCAATTATATTGTTATATATTTCTATTATTATTTATAATTATTTTTGCAATGACTTTGTTGTATCAATTTTTTTTTGCTAATATGTGTGTGTATGTGTGTTCTTAAATGAATTATTTTCCATTGAAATCATCCTACATGAACCATCAAGGCATGATTGTATTTACTTATGTGAAATAAGTTTTGAAATAGAGCTCATTGCAAACAAAAGTGCAATTCTTATTGAATAAATTATTATAATTTACTTAATAAATGCTACAAGCACTATTGGCTATTCAGGCTAATGGGAAATGTGTCATAAGAAAATGATTTGAAATGTTTAAAGCATAAGATATCTGATTTCTCAATCCATATTTTACATAAATTTATATACTTCAATCAATTAATGGTTGTAATTAAAGTCATATATCATATAGAAAATCAACAACACTCAAAGTTCATTATTGACCTTTTACCTATAAAATGCATTAATATGAGTGCATAAATGTGATATTTATTGTTTGAGATAAAAATCTATTATAAAAAAATTTGCATTTTTAAATAAAAACATATAATTAATGATAATGATTGCGAAGTGGACTATCAAGGTTTGATTGGACGCTATCATAGATAATTATGTCTTTGAACTTTTTTTTAATTTTTTAAATTTTTTCTTCATATTTTAAATAAACTGAAATCAAATCATATGAGCCATAATTTAATTTAATTTTTTAAATCAACTATTTGCGTATGCAATCATCTATCCCATATAAGTTAATAATGAATCCATTTATTGACCTTTATTTGTCTACCATAATGAGTATTAATTTCATATTGTATTTTAAAAATAAAAATAAAAATAAAAATGCATGTAAAAGAAAAAGCTCTTCTTAATAAAACATGGAAAAATTAATTAAAAACGTGTTAAGTGGGCCATCTAGATTAATTAAAGAGATAGATGATAAATGTTTGTATTTAAACTTTTTGCACCATAAGACATTTATTTTTCCATCCATTTTAACATATTTTCATTTTCAATTCTTAAATAATCTACCTGTAATTTAAACAATGTCATAGAATCCACCATTACTCGAAGCTATTTATTGTATTCTCTTTGGTTATATGCATTAATAGAAGTTTATAAATGTGATATATTTTTGAAATGTAGCTCCTAATGTAAACAAATATATATTTTTTATAAAACAAATTAAAAGTAATGGATACTAAGTTATAAGTAGTCTATATAAAGCCATTTACCAACTTTTATTTGCTTATCATGAAGTTTAATATAAGTGTATAAATGCGACATTGTTTTTTTGAAATAAAACTCCATGTAAAATGAAATGATTTTCCTAACAAAATATGAAATAATTAATTGATAGTGAATAGTGAATAGATTCCTCAAGTTCTCTTAAGATATTGGTCATAAATAAATGTATTTAAATTTTTTACAACATACACCATTTGATTTTCTCATCCCTATTAGCATTTTGTAAATTTCCATTCGTAAATAAATCATTTATAATTGAAATAATACAATCCAACTAGACATAAAGCATGACATATTAAATTCTATTTAGTTATATGCATTGATACAAGGTTATAAATGTATTATATTTTTGAAATAAAGCTCTTAATGTAATTAAAGATACATTTATTAGAAAAAATAATAATTTAAAATCAATCAATGATGAGTTCTAAGTGGTTTATTATATTTTCAATCGATAATTTTTTCTATCTATGCATTTTTAAATCAATTAATTTTATATACAATCATGCCATATAAGTCGATAAGTCAAGAAACAATCGATTGATTTTTATTTACTTATCATGTGGTTTAATATGAATGTATAAATGTGACATTGTTATTTCTAAAAGAAAACTCTATGTAAAAAAATGTTTTTTATTAAAACATGGATTGATTAATTCATAATGTCATGCATTAAGTAGACTCACAAATAAACATATTTATTACCTCTCATGTGGTTTAATATGAATGTATAAATGTGACATTGTTATTTCTAAAAGAAAACTCTTAAATGTAAAAAAATGTTTTCTATTAAAAAATCATTGGATTAATTAATTCATAATGTTGTCAAGCATTAAGTAGTCTATTCAGGCTCATTCAAGAGTTGCGTCACAAATGAACATCTTTAAACTTTTTTCCACCACATGACACGATTTTCCCATTAAGATTAACATTTTGTAAAAATCAATTATTAAATAAACTATTTGTAATTAAAATAATCTCATAGAAGCTAACAAGGTGCGAAGCTATTTATTGTATTCCATTTAGTTATATGTATTGATATAAGTTTATAAATGTAATATTATATTTTCGAAATAAATCTCTTAATGTAAGTAAAGATACATCTTTTACAAAACTAATTAGAATTTATTGATAATGGGTTTTAAGTGGTTTATTTAGATCGTGACATGGAAAATCATGTGCAATAGATAAATGACTTTTAGTACATATTTTATATTCAAAATTAATATTTTAATGATAAATTATTAGTAGTTACATTAAGTATTTAATAATCAAAGAGCATGAAGACTATATAAATTTCAACTAAAATCCATATTAAGTTGTGTTTCACACTTAATTATTCCCCATTAACAATTCCTATAATTTTCTCCTCTTGGTGAAAGTACAATAGGTTGTGGGAAAGGGGGTTAGAGTCATCTAACACAAAAATCAAACATCGATGGCTCTATTATGTTATCCATAACTATAATATATTTCTTGGATGTTAGGCATACTAATATGATTTACCTTAAATAAATTGTTTCTAAGATTTATGTTTTACACTCTTATTGTGAATTTATACTATTGTACCTAATAACCCCATGTTTGACCTATTCATGTCTCTAATTCGTTTGACATTCCTAAATTATTTTTATCTTAAATTAAGTTAATATGATGATTTACAAAAGAATGAATGTTGTTGAAGGCCTTGTAATAGAATAGATTTTGATTTATAATAATATCTAATTACTTGCACTATATGCATTGGTTAGGGAGGGACAAAGAGATTGATAAATATAGAGTGAGAGAGTTTGTGTGTTTGTGGGGGTGAGAATAAGAGACAAAGAAGAAGAGATGGAGGGACATATAGATATATATGTAGGGGTGAGAGAGGGAAGAATATTTCTTACAATAGATGAATTGATTTCAGTGTAGTAATCTTATTTGATTGCTTGCAATAGATGCATTGATTTTAGTGTAGAATTTGATTTATAATGATATTTAATTACTTTCACTATATGCATTGGTTTCAATGTAGATTATTTCTAATTCTATTTGATTTCCTGCACTAAATGCATTGATTTTAGTGTAGATGGTGATTTCTAATGCTATTTGATTGCTTGCACTAGATGCATTAATTTCAATGTATATGTTGATTTATAATTATATTTGATTGCTTACACTATATGCATTGATTTCAATATAAATGATTTCTAATCCTATTTGATTGCTTGCACTAAATGCATTAATTTCAGTGTAGATGGTGGTTTATAATCCTATTTGATTGCTTGCATTATATGCATTGATTTCAGTGTATATGTTGGTTTCTAATCCTATTTTCTTACTTTCACTAGATGCATTTATTTGAGTGTAGATGTTGATTTCTAATCATATCTGATTACTTGCATTAGATGCATTGATTTCTGTGTAGATTTTATTTTCTAATATTATTTTATTTGTTGCATTAGATGCATTGATTTCAGTGTATATGTTGATTTCTGATTTGATGTAAGTGGATGTATGATGGTACGTTAATTTTAAATTCATTGGATTAATAATGTGCATTGATTTCAGTGTAAGCACAACAAATTATCAACCATGTATAACGATTTTTGTGTTATAGTAATTAAACCTAATAATATTAGAGAGCAAGAGAGACAGGGTATGATGTTTACTACAACAACTTGAGTTAAATTTTTAAATGGCTTACAATTTATGATTTCTACTATCTTTTTCATATAATCGATATGAAAAGATGACAAAACTAACAAGGGTGACAATAAGAATAGTAGAAGAAAATAGTTTGAGATTGATCATAATGAAGGCTATTTGTAATTAACTACATTCTTATTATTCACATTTTATATCATTCAATATTATTACATTGTCACTTTGCACTCAAAAATTTCATTTCATAATTTTTCATCATTAAATTTATTTTACAATATTTATCATCTCAACAAACTGAGGTAACTAAGAAAATTTAAAATTAAAATGACTCGATAAATCTCAAACATATTTAGCATATTTAAAATGGTTATATTAATATTACATGTATTTACATATTATTGATAAAATTAATCATATGTTCCTCATAGTATCGATAGATTTTCCTTGGTCACACACGAATCAAACCAAACTAGATCCATCTTAACTACAGATCTATCAAGAATCAAGAGGGATCAAATATCTTGAGGTGAAAAACATTCCTCAATTTTTGCACTCAAAAAGAGGTTTGCACCTTGAGAGACTTGATCCCTCTTGACACTTGATAGATCCCTAGTTAAGATGGATCTAGGCTGGTAAGTAGACAACCCGTGAAAAGCACCAGCGAAGACAGATATAGATACAAAGCAAATTTGATACTCGTAGCCAATAGCATCCGAACTAGTTCCAGTGGTTGGTGACCCGGTAGAAGAACCGGGGCTAAGGTAGCTGGCTGGGACAAGAAACTTGCTAGGTGGCAGATTCACCCACCAAACGAGATTAGTAACTCGCTCTTGGTCTGTATCGCCAACATAGCTGTTATAAAAATCCTGTAGCATAATAAAAACGGAAATGAAGAAGGGTTTTATCACAATTTATAAATGTTGGCCATCATAACTCAAGAGTTACTTATATTTTTAACTTTTATATTTACTTATATTTTTATCATAACGTTGCGTTTATCTCCATTTTCCGCGTTATTTCTTACCTGCCGCAGTTCGCCTAATTTTTCATTTAAAATAGCCTGCATCACAAATCCCTTACCTTACCTCTTAAGTCCTTTTCCACAATGTTAAATCCCTACCGATGCGATATCTGGCGAGACCCACCATACCTCCACCGCATTTGCAAACATCTAATTTCCTTTGTTTTCTTCTTATTCCTTTGTATTTTTCATTTCACACTTACCAATGTTTACCCCAAGTAATACCGCACTTCGCAATGTTTATAACTTACCTTTCTGCCACTTTGTAAGCTATGTTATTTGATATGTGATGCGATAGTGCTATCACACATCGTAATTGTAATCCTTTACTCTTTCCGCAAAACTGCCTGCAAAATATGTTATTTAATCTGCGATGCCATCGTGTCATGTCACATCGCAATCACAACATCTTAACCTTACCTTCCACCGTCCCCAAGTTATATTATTTGTTTTGCGATGCGATATCGCAACAACACATCACAATCGCACAAATTTAAGTTTTCCCGTAAACACCTGCAAGTTAAAAATTGATATCGCTGAAATGCGATAAGGGCATGGATGCAAAGAGGACTCAGAGCTGAAACATATAAATTTTGAAATCCACCCTTTTGTGTTTTGAACGTGTTACCACTCTAGTAAATACTTAAGTTGTTGGATTTTGGATTTAAGTCAAAGAACTCTAGAGGTAACCATAAACCTACTTCAAACTCTAGGATCTAGCCTTCCTAGGGTTCAGAGAGGGCTGTCTCTTTAAGATTCATCTTTGTTTGATTTACAAATGTTAGGCTAGTTATGAAAGTACACTTTGGTTTTGGTTTTAAATGATTTGGTGGGAAAAATCACTTGGAGGTAAAATAGAGAGAAATCTACTTGTCCATTGGGCTATGGAGTCTAAATCAAGCTAGCAGCACTAGAAATCAAGGCCAAAAAGGTACAAATATATTTATGGCAAGATAGATAACCCTCAGAGATTTGGGAAAGTGGCTTTTTTGAGGTGGTATGATGGGGATAAAGGGCACGTAAGGATCCTTTGATCCAAAAAATGGAAGTATAAGACAGAGGTAAAACGGGAGAAGGAGAAACTAAGGGTTCGTTGCACCAGAAATCAGAAGAAAACATTAAAATGGCAACTAGTTAAAGAAAGGGAGCACTTGACTAATCTTGTAGTAATACTCGTTACACATTCAGACAGAACAAACATAAAATGAATGCATGAAACTTAGAAAAGGAAACCGTGACAAGTAGGAAGTACTTCACTCATCAGCTTATCACAGGGATCTTGAATTATGATGCCAGTTAGCTTGTCCAGTCTGCTACTTCGAATTTAAACACACAATAGCCTCCAATGTTCAACAAAAATGTTTATAATAATTACAGCAATTTTATTCCACACTGAATACTTCTAAAATTGAAGTATTTATATAAAAAGTATTAAAAATATCCTAGAAGAGTTCTAGGAATAACTTTAGGAGATAGAAAATATCATTACATAATAAAAGGGACAACTGCTTAACAAATTAGCAAGCTGTCATCTTTTATCCAAAATAAATAAAGTTGTTTTCCTAACAAGGAGCTTTTAGCTGCCTATGTGTCCTGCTTGCTGGCTGTTAGATATTTTCATGCACTTGACTTGCCTTCACTGATACTCTTTCCTGTTGATACTCTTTAACATTGATACCCTTTGACCCATTAGTTTTAGTGTTTTACTGCTGTAAAATTATCTTTTAGCAGTAAAAATCAACAAACTGTGTTTTCATTTTATCTCTCTTTTGAATATCTCCTGGTAACTTCTCACTATTTTTACATTTTATCTTTACATTAAATATGTGAAATTTTGCCACTCTTTTGCTATTGGAATTTGGACATTTTTCAACTTCCTAAATTTTTCATCAACCTCTGTGTATCTTGCAAAAGTAGGCTTGATGACAAAGAGGTGCATAATTTCATGCTGTAGAAAAATTAAATCCTCAACATACTGAAGTAGAACTTTGCTTGTAGGAGTGCCTTGTGCTAGTGGCTTATTTACTTGCTCTTTAGAAAACTCCCTGATCTTTTTGTCATAGTCCTTCTGTGGCATAAGATTTTCATTGAACACATGTATGTCTGGTAAGCCTTTCTATCTGAGATTTGTATACTTCACCATAAATCTAGTTATGGCAAGGTTCATTGTTTCACATTTTTCTTCAAGATTGTTAATTAAGCTCTTTTTAGTGATAACCTTCTCGATTTTCAAGATTGTCTCTATCCTGTCTGATATTTGAAATTCTTCAATTTCCTCCCCATTGTTGCTGTTTAAAAATGTAATTATTTTTAAAGCCTGTGAAGGCTTATCAGTCAACTCATCTTTTTTCTTTTGTATCTCTGTTTGGGCTTCTAATAGAAATTCTTTTTGCTCATATATAACCTGAATTGAAGGCCATTGATTATGAATGGCTTCAATTATGTTAGTCTAGAGATGATTTTTAATATATGAGATCTGCTCAGTGAAAGTCAATTTTTTTGTAAATTCTTGAGCTGCTCTCCCAATCTGATTGATTTCTACTCATGAGTTTTGGCATTGATCTCAGCGGTCTTATTTTCCCTCTCATGGTTTTCAATCATCTTATTCAGTATGTTTATTTCATCTGTCTTTAAAGTTATTTCTTCCATGGATTTGAAAATCTGGCTAGCTTCATTTGTGTGATGTACATTTGTAGTAGAAGAGTCTGTAGCTGAAATGGTGGTTGAAGTCATTGGCACTGTAGTTTCCAGTGGGCCCTTTGGTGCTTTTTGTGGAGGTAAATCCCCTCTGCAGACAGAGGTGATCCCTGCTAGCCCAGAACGGGTCTAGCAACAATCGTAACACGCTATGGTGCAGGTCCCTAATTGCAATAAACCAACTTACGAAGAAGGCTTACCTCGAATCCAATGTTGTTGTTTGTAGAGAAGGTAGCGCTATCGTTCCTTTGCTTCGGTAGATCACAATCCTCACGCTCGTCATGATCAAACACCTGCACACGCAAGAAACACAACAAACACAAGCGTAAAATCCAATATATACAATTATGCGTCAGTCAGAGAGGACAAAACTCATCATCATAATGAACAAAACGAGTGGAACCATAACTAGTAGTCGCTTATCATTAATTCATACAAAGGAAAATACAACCTGGCTCTGAAGCTGAATCTTCCTTCGGCGGGTCATCAGCAGAATACGTCTCGGTAAAGATTGTTGGGAATGGGGACAAGCCTCTCTTCTTCAATCGTCAATCTCCTTGCTATTGATTTGACACTATGAGGACTATTGCAACATTCTTTAGGCTATGAAGGCTCTTGGAGATTAGCTTGCAAAGGAAAATGGCAAGCTTATATAGATGGTGGAAGGGGAGTTGGGATCCCTATAATCATGGGATTGGCCCTATCCTCAAGGAAGCTTCCATGAGAGGTGGCAAACTACTTCCTCTACATGGAGAACCGAAGCCAAACGTCCCAACTCAATTTAGAGACCAATTCAGGAGTTGGTTGGAGTCAATCTTCCGCCATTTATTTTTAAAAAACACCCTTTATTAAGCCTAGTGCGAATGCGACTCTGAGACAGAGCACCAATTGGCGCGCCCTCTTTGGAAGATTTCCCCCATTGGCGCAGGTATAACACTGGTTAGTCGCGCCAAGGATGAAAAGGATATTTTTAGGGTTTTTCACAAGGAGTTGTCTTCAGGGCAGTGAAAGCACATGTTTAGGGGAATGCCATGAAAGTGTTTTCAAGTTATGTTACTGCTCACAGATCACGAAATAGGCCCTCCAATGTGCGGGACGGGAAATTGTAGGGACAATGACAAATTTCTGTGTAACAGATGCCCCCTAAAGCATGAGGCCCGAAAGAGAGAGAGGGGTGAAATGCTTTACGAGAATGTGTCCAACTGAAAACACTGTTGTCGGAAAACCTATGTAGAGAAGTACAAGTGATATCTCAGATACATGATATATATGTGGTATGGGCGCAGCCATCCATAACAGAGTATACAATAATCCAGATCCAAGGTATGGACGTAGCCATCCAGTGAGGATCGATAAAGAGACTCAAGTATGGTCACAACCATCCAATGAATGAGTCATGTAACTAATCATAATAATCCACAAAATCGCAACCTAGATTATAACAGACAGGAATCCAGGGTCTTGTGCTCCATCTCGACCTGAACAAAGTACAAGTTCAAGCATGCGAATATGTGAGCTGAAGTCGAACATGCAAGAAAAGCGTCTGACTACCAGCCAATGATGGAAGCTTTTAACAGACACGAGAGGTACCACCATTAATGAAAATGGTCCTCAAGGTACTACAGGTACAATCTACGGCATGCGAATCAGTGAGCTGGCGTCAAACACCTATAGAATCACTCGATCGGAGGCCAATGATGAAAAACTCATGTCAAACGCGAAGAACCTGCCATTGAGGCATAGGCTCCAAGGTACCAGAAGGGAGTCTCTAGATCAGCTTCCTGGATAATGAGATGAAGTCAACAGGAAGTGACCTTGATCGAATGTGGGCCATAGTGTTTCCCACATCATCGACACGAGACAGAGGAACATAATGTCTTTGTGAATCAGGATCAGATGAGGTTGAAATTTTGCAGAGGTCAACTTCTCTTGAACATATTAACGGTACGACAGTGGATTTGGCAGTACTTGACATAAAAATATCAGAGGACATGATGATGAGGCAAAGAGCAGATGAGAGGTCAAAAGGGATCACCCAAACCCACGGAGGCAAGTGAGAAAATGAGATGAGATGTCCCCAACCCGACAATAATGCAGACAAGTGTCATGTTCAAGAGCGACATACTGCCGACACGAAAATGATGCTAGTTCCATTTTCCCCACCATTTCTGGCGAGTACCTCTTTATTTTTACACAAGATTGAAGAAGATACCATATGCTTGCTATATAAGTCCATCCTAGTACATTTAACGAGCCCTAGGAAGGAGGAACTTGAATATCGTCATTACGACTGAATCCAATGTCATCAGGGTTTAACGAGTCTGGCAAAGGAAGAACTTGGCATCTTTTCATGTTTAGAGAGTTTGAAAAGATAGCGGAAAAGTAAAATCCAATGGTCCCTTTTCGTAAATAGTTGCTCAAACCCAAAAAGGTAGAAAAAAATATCTGAGAAAGCCTCCTAGTCGTGATAGGCTAGGGTATTCCTTTTTCATAAATAATCTATCCCAGCCCAAAAAAGGGGTAAACGTATACTGGCTAAATTTCGTTTTGTGTCCACTTTAACGAGATCGAAAAAGACAAGGGACTCGACAATATTTTCATGTTTAGAGAGTCAGAAAAGAGTTGAAAGATGACTCCAAAATGAATTTTTCGTGTTTTTACCGAGTCCGAAAAAGTATAAAATACAACTCGTATCACTGTCCAAGTCACGTAAAAACCTGTCGCTGCACATAAAAGCAAGTGTAAAACCCATTTTCGACAAAATATATCAAAATATTGAGAAAAATGACATTTAAAACCTAATTTTTGACTCAAAAGTTATAAATAGGCTCCAAATGGTAAAACAATTTTACTTTTACTTTTTACCTTACTTGGAGAGCAACAATGGTCTGTTTGTGTGTGAACTTCCGACGGCGATTGCGGCTGATCCGGGATGTCATTCAACTCCTCGTCTGTTCCAGGTAAAAGGTGTTCCCTTAAGCTCCATTTTAATCCATTTTTTATGAGTTTCCATTGTATAGTCGATCTCTGGAGGAGACATTTTAAAATTTTAGGGCTCCGCCATTGGCGCGGGTATCAGGCACAGACCCGCGCCAATGGATTTTTCCTCACAAAGGGGTCGCGCCAATGGCGCAACATAATTTTCCGCTTTAGATTTCCAAACAGTGAGGCATCCATCTATATTTTCATGCATGAAAAATATCTAACAAGGGTTTTTGATCATGTTGATGTAGGTAACCAAGCACAATGTTTATTGAATGGAAGGAAAGGGAACATCGGGAGGAAGATGAAATGGCTATGGAAAACGAAGCCTGTATCAATGCACTAAAGAATTGTGGACTCAAAAAATTCTTTTTTACTCCATGCTTACGAGCTCAACCTGAGCTGCTACAATACTTGGTCAGCATATGGGACGAGAATGAGGAAGTATTTAAACTTTGGGACCAAGTGTTGGAACTTGAGGTTTCCGACGTCTATTTCATCACCAGGCTATCGCGCAGAGGTCCAGTACCCATTTTGACAGGCAGCAGACCTTCTGGGGAGAAGATGGAGCAAGTAATGGCGAGGGTGTGCCCAGGGGCACGAACTGGATCGGGAAGCGGGAAGGTGGACATCCACACTGTCCGCGATCTAGCACTGAGGGTAGTGCTACACACCATTACGTAGGCTGCGGGATCGCAGGCACCGCATGAGGCAACCAAGGCCCAACTCATACTAGCCTCCGAGTGTATGAACCCCACATTGTTTGACTGGGATACTGTAGTGACGAGCAATATCAAGAGGCAGTTAACAAGAATGCAAGAAAGTCAAACTAAAGTAGTTTGGCTACGGTTCCATTTTGGTGTCGTTCATCCTGGAACGACTACCCATTTTCCAGGGCCAAGGGGCCATAGTTGCTGAGCCGGTACCAAGAGAGCCGAGGATGGCTCGCTGGGCAGCACTTATGCCCAGGTTAGGAGGAGGCCAACAGATGTTTTGGAGGCCCGAATTCTTTGTGTGGTTATGGAGACAGCTGATCGTGGTTGAGGATTGGCCCTACGCTGGGACCGATTTCACCGGAGATCCTGATCTTCCGATCTCGGAGGGGGAGGATTGGGATGAGGAGTTGGGTATGATACTCTTTTTGATTTTTTATGTATTTATGATTTTTTTTTGGTAATACATGTCCATTCTAATAACATTTTTATGTGTATGCAGACGTCAGCCCAGAGAGGCCCGCGGGCATGTCGCCCATTGCGCAGAGAACCCATGTCGTACATGACCCTCAAGCTGAGGGTGGCGAAGGCGGTGAACTGATCCAGAACCTGGAGGGCATTTCCCGGGGGGTCCCGGACTATGCATGGCTAGCAGATGTTCCGCTAGCATACCAGCAACACACTGTAGGGGTGCCTAGTCACCTCCACTGACTACTGATACGCTTAGTGCGCGTGGTGACTTGTTATCACGAGCACCATGCAGATTAGACATATAGGGCTTTTTATGCATATTTTTTGAGAGACATTTTTTCTCCGGCTGTTATTAGACAAACATGTATATTTTTTGATCTTATGTGATGCACACTATGTAAACATTTCGACACACACACACATATATATATATATACCTATTTCTGGATGGATCTCTTTACATATGATGATTTTTTGGTTTATAAATTGCGCAAATGTCTATCTAGAACCATATTAGCTACTGCATCAGTTAACGTATTCATATGTCTGGGTATGTGTTGATATGTGATATAATCAAAATTTCTCTCCATTAAACCAATACGTAGATACAAACGTAAAATGGATGGGTTCCTAACTGAATAATGACCATTAAGATGTAATACTACAAGTTGTGAGTCTAGATACACAAGTAATTCACAAATGCCGAGGTCCACAGCCTCGGTTAATAATTCCAAAATGGCACTATATTCCGCAATATTATTTGTAGCAGGACCCAGACACACACCTTGTAGGTTAACCAACTCACCAGCAGGATCATAGATTACCCAGGCTGCCGAGGACAGATTCCTGGTACCGCAGGAGGCACCATCTGCGAAACCCACAAACAGAGTAATAGACATCTGCACAATCAGGAAGACCCGATCAGCAGAAAGATGCTTACATGCACACAAATGAATATACACACCTATGTACACACACCACACCAAAAATAATTCAAGCGTAGTATTTTTTAAGGTACAACCCATTTCTAGGCTGCGCCAACGGAACTCCTTCATAATCAATGAGCTCATAAGCCCCATTTTTTAATACTCGTTTTACTATGTAGGACCCATGCCACATGGGTTGGAACTTTCCTGCTCCAGTTTTGTCGTGCGCTTGGTCATATAGGAGGACGAGGTCCCCTTCGACAAAGGAACGTGGAGATATAGATTGATCAAAGTGGGCTTTGACCCGCTTCTTCTATGCTTCAATGACTAAAGCAGCCAAGCGGCGAGTTTCATCCAACCGTTGCAAATACAAGAGACGCTCTTCTTCAGGATAAGTGTCGGGCAAAAGTTCCATAACCAACTTTAAGTAAGAAATTTTGCACTCAACCGGAAGAGTTGCTTCCAGACCATACACCAATTGGAATGGTGTGAATCTGGTCGCACTCTTTACTGACGTCCGGTAGGCCCATAGAGCTGAGAACAATTGGAGGTTCCAATTGGACTTATGAATACCAACTGTTCGTTGAAGCATTGTGACCAAAACTTTGTTCACAGCCTCAACTTGGCCATTTTCCTGGGGGTAATATGGCGTTGAGCTATCGTGTCGTAAGCCCAATCTTGATGTCAACTCAGCCATCATGTAATCTTGAAAGTGAGTGCCATGATCGGTTAAAATGGCCTGAGGGACCCCGAAACGTGCAATAATGTGGTTGAAAATAAAATGGGCAATTGTTTTACCATCGATGGCTAGTGTAGGAATCGCTTCGGCCCACTTAGTAAAGTAGTCGACGGTGATGATTATATATGCATCAGATGAGTCGGCCTCACCGAGCCAGGGGGATTGAGAATAGATATCTAAAGCCATGCTCAAGGGAGCATGTTGAGGAGGAGGAGGATTAGATGTGGCAAAAATTTCACAGTAATTAATCTCAACTGGAGTTAAGGGCATCGATTCTCCAAAATTAGTCACCTGTTCAGGCGAAGGGATGATCCATGGGTCGTCATACCTAGAGATCATATTAACTTGAACGGTGTGCGGTAGTGGTGCGGGAAAAATACCCATGAGGATGGGGTCCTTGAAGAGACCGGGTCCTACACTGTCAGGGGGATTGGGGATCTGATCCACGTAAGGAACGTTGTTCTCAGAGGTGGAGGTGAAGAAAGACAACTGATCAACAGTAACAATTTTTCCCTCATGAGGAAACTTAAGCAGTCGAAAGAGGGTGGATGGCACGCATAACATGGCATGAGTCCAACTGCAGCCGAGAAGAAGATTGTAGTTAAACTTGGCATCAACCACTGCTACTTCTACGTTGAGTGTCTTCCCCTGTAACGTAATCGGAAAAATCTTGAGAACACCCAGGGGTTTGGATTCCCGACCATCAAATGCCTCTAAGGCATTGGGAGATGATGACAGGGCCGCAGAGCCAATGACCTTCCAGCAGGCAGATGACATGACACAGGTGGAAGCACCTTCATCTACAACGGCCCTATGGATGTTAAGACTATTGATCCTGACTTGAATAACGAGAGCGATCTGATGCGGAAGTCGGGGGGTAAAATTTTCTAAGTCGAAGGTGAGAAAACTAGAATCGGTGGGATCGATTGCACCAATTGCAGACAACAAAGCTTTCCGTTGCGAAGGGAAACTCTGAAGAACTTCCAATGCAGACATAGCAGAAAGCGCCTGTGCCAAATCCTCAACAATACTATAGTGCTGAGCAGCACGGGCATTTGGATTGTAGGAATATCTTCGTAGAACACCTTTAGAAGGTGGCCTCACAATAGGTTCAGCAATAGGCTTCTCAATCTCCAAAGAATCGGAGACAGGAGGAGGAGGTGGGCCATCCACAATCTCCTTCCCAACTGGCTGACGCAATCCAGCATAATCCTTCGAACGTGTAGCAATTGATACAGGTGCTGCACCATTCATCATAAAGACCTGGGACCCAAATGGTGTAGATGGTGAGGGTTGCTCAACCATCTGGGTCTGCTGAGACGGGAACGGTTCTTTAAGAATTGCCAGAGTCCCTTTGGAACCTTTCAGAGGTTGACTAATTTCAGATCGTCGAGGAAAATCTTTGGTATAATGATCTCCTTCACAGATAAGGCAAGGGTACTTCAGTTTACGTTGGGAACCGTCATCCGTATGAGGTTTAGAAGACTCTGACTTTGGGGCGTCGGGTTTGGATTTTCCTTTGCCCTTCTTTTTTCCTTTGGAGGATTTTTTCGCAGGATTAGTGAACAGCATTAACCTCTGTAGTTTTGCCAGAATCTGGAGGGGCAGGAAGAGCAGAATTATTGGAAGAATTGGAGTTCTGCTTCCCATTTGAAGATTTTTGAGAATTTTGAGACATGGAACCAATAACACCATCCACCGCTGGGATAGGTGGAGCTTTAGAGGTTCTCGGGTGTGGAGCATCAGTCAAAATATCATACAGCATGCCGGACTGAGAGTATACCAGATCGAGATACTGGGCACGCACAATGGCCTGTTCTTCAGTCACACATGCCCCCATAGCAATATCTTGTGCGATTTTGTTAACGAAGGATGTGGTGAACCAATGAGTTAGTAGTTGATCAAGTATATCAAACTTGATCAGCCTACGACGACGTCACCACTCATGAATGTGATCAGATATGTGGGTGGCTTTATCCTGCTTCAAGGAAGTCAGGAGGTGCGTCCCGGCTTCGTAGTGAACTGGTAACTGGAAGTGAGTCAGAAAAGCCATTGCTAAAGTATTGAAATCCTGAAAGATGCCACGGGGTAGTTCAATATACCACTTAGCAGCAGCGCTAGTCAGAGTATGCTGGAAGAGACGTAGACGAATTGAATCATCGACCCAAGAATTAGACGAACACCACAAATGGTAGGTCATTACATGAGCTTGGGGGTACTCTCCAGCTTTACCCTCAAACTTTGGGCAGTCGCCGAGTACCTTAGTGGGAACCGGAGGCCAATAAGGATTGTGAAGAATCGGATCATTGGTTGATTTAGAAACGTCCGATAATTCCAAGGTAGCCAAGAATGGCAACTGCGGATTGAACGGCATGCCAGGCCCTCGATAAGGACTGGTACCTGTACTCCATGCTGGCTGAGAATATCCTTGCCCCCATGGGTTCTGTCCGGCAAGATTCTGACTGTAGGGGGTATAGGGTTTATAACCAGTCTGATTCGGTTGCTAGTAGCCAGTGTACAGGGCTTGATAACTAGAGTATGGACCCTGATTGTATGTCGGCCATGTTTGGGCAGCCTGTGGATTCGACTGCTGGGTATAGGTGTTGCTGGGTTGTTGAGAGTAATAATTGGAACCCTGGGGCTAGTTATAATTCAGTCGGTATTGACCATGAGAATAGTAACCATCTTGAGGTTGAGTGGGCTGCTGATAGGTGGGACCCTGCTGAGCCTGATAATTAGGGTGCAGCAATGGATTCAACTACAACATTGAATAAATTGGCTGTTGGGCAGGGTTGACAGAGTGTGCAGGTTGGCCTGGTTGGACAGGCTGACCTGGCTGAACAGGCTGCCCTGGTTGAATAGGTTGACCTGGATAAACAGGTTGTGCCAGTTGTACAGGTTGACCTGGCTGTTGTGGAACACCGGGTTGTGCCAGATGGACCAGTTGGCCTGGTGGAGGAATGGAGCCAGGTGGTGGCTGGTAACCAGTTTGACCTGCAACAGGACCATAAGATGATCCTGGCTGATGTACAACATTTGGAGCAACAATATACTGAGGTTGCATGGGTTGTGAAGGCTGGCCTTGCCCCCCAGGACTGTATACCGGCCCGGGTTGGTACCTCGGTTGACCTGTGAGTCCTTGAGGTTGCCTCGGTTGGACTCCAAGAAGAGGTTGCACGAGTTGACCTGAAGGGTTGTAATACTATCCTTGCGGACTGTATAATGGCCCCTGCTGGCCTGTAGGGTAACCTTGCAGGTCATAAGGATAGCTAGGTTGGCCCGAAGGTTAGCCTTGAAAAGGTTGTCCCTGCGGGTTATAAGGTTGCCCAGCCTGGTCATATGGTAAAACCTGAGCATGAAGTTGAGCCTCAAGAGTGGGTAAACATAAAGGATTCTCGTGCTCATCATACTGATATGGAAAAAAGTACACGGAAGTACCATCCTATGCATAATGCAAAAAATACAAGCGGTTGGGATCTTGAGAGGATTGTCCGACCTCGGGGTTCGATTTCTGTAGGGACAATCGATACTCCTCAGGAGAAATGTTCTCTGGCATAGCAGAAGCTATATAGATGTCTTCAGGAAGTGATGTGGTCCTTACGGACTGAGTGGTAACAGCAGGTGTAGATGCAGCCACACAAATAGTGGGCTTGACGGGCATAGAAGTGACCTGAGGGGATGACGTGACAGGTGTCCTAGGAGACATCCCCAGTGAAGGAACAACCAACCTCATAGAAGGAGATGATACCCCCATAGAGGCAGCGGTGGAAATAATATGACCTAAGGATCTATACCCTGCTGGTAGTGAGGGATCGGGCGAAGACATAAGAAATGATTCGACGTTGACTTCTGGGAATAACTTCCGGGTTACTTTTGGGAATAGCTAGTAATCTTCACCAGACGTGGGGATTTCCTTGCTAGCAGAATGACTGGATTCCCTCATATTTGAACCTGCCGCTAGATCTCGTAACAGACGGCGAGGACTAGGAGGAATAACAGCAGCCAAAAAATGCGAACCCGATGTAAGAGGAGGGAAATGTTTCCCTACTCCAAATCCAAACCAAGGGTCGGATAAGGGCCAATTGAACTCAACTGGTCCTCCAAAGGGAAGCTCAAACAGAACCGGTCCCCCATCGGGAAACTCGAAAACGATGGGCTACTGAGGTTCAGCAGAGGATTGAGAAACCTCTGATGAATCGTCCGTATATGGACTACCAGTAGACGAAAGTGAGGGTTCCGCCACTGTGGTAGTAATGACAAGAGAAAAAGATCAAACACACACATGGGCTAAAAAATAACTAAGGCACACAATCAAACGACCAACAAGCAAAATCTAATAGGGAGTGTGATCGCGGGTGATTTATTTTACGACATTGAAACATAGAAACTTCACTGTTTCATGTTTTAAGAGTCGAGAAACGGATGAAAGATGACTCTATCTCTTTCAGTTTTGAAGAAAGCATGAAAGGACAAGCGCATGGTGATCTTTTCAAATTTAAGGAGTCAGATAAGATCAAAATGACTGCTCAGGAATACTAGGCAAAGGGTGTACCAAATAACTGTGAACTGTAATATACACCTTGGTTTCAAAATGAAAGATAAATCAACCAAGGACTTAACGTACATGCAGGCAATCTCCTTGAATGCTATGTCCAGTGTATCACGGGTATAGGGCGGCAGACTCAGCTTCCTATGGATAAAGGATAGAAACCTAGTGGGGTCTCCCTTTATATACGCGACGGTACGAGGAGCACAAGTCCGTACTAGTGTTGTCTAAAGCCAAGAGGCGAACGACAGCTGCTAGGTTTAAAGACGTTGTAACACGTCTCTAGCCTAGACCTCTAAATATTTTTTTAATGTTTCAATGTTGCCTTAGTGTAAATTGAATAAATTTTAATGTTTATCTTCAATTATGTTTCAGTTTTCAGGCCCTAACAAGTGTTATGTCTCAAAATCTCCTAAATTCACACTACATGCCACAGTATATCATTTCATTCGATGAAAGCTAATTATGAGAGAGTTAAGAGCTTTTCACACAACAAAAAAATGACCAGAGGACAACCAATGATATCTCTAATGCTGCTAATGGAAACTAAAAGCTTTTCTTTCAAAGTTACTAATCACTAATAACACCGAAAATATTTAATTCCAACTAACTAATTCAAAGCAAAATATTTTTTTGTATTTTCAATTTTTAAGAGCACAATGCACTAAACAAAACGAAAACTAATGAGACAAGCAATTTGAGAAGAAAAACAAAAGAGAAAAAAAATCAAATTTCACTCAATGCAAGCACAGAATCAGATCTCAAATTGACAAAAAGTCCCTCAAATCAAAAGACACTCAAAGACTCAATTGAACCATGTAATCTAGGCCCAAAATGAGACAAGGCGGAATTCGAATGAAGAAGAAGTCAATCACTCAAATAATGCAATAAAATGATAGAAAACCACCAAACGAATGTAGAGAAGCAGTCACAAAGTTGACTAAACAGACAGAAACCACAAAATCCCAAGGGAGGCTCGACACACAATAGCACCTAGATGCCCTAGGGCTAAAATGTAAAATCGATAGAAATGGGCAAACAACCAAAGGATGAAGGTCACAGTCAGTCAAGCAAGGCTCCAGAACACTCAAGCAGTCGTGAAAATAATACCAAACACCCAGATCAGTCTCAGAAGGCTCAAAACACAGTAAACCCTAGCACCTTACAGGATTGGCACAACTGTAAGGCTGAAACTAGCGCCAGAGTAGAATTGGCACGAGTGATACACTGACAACATGCGCCAATGAGCGCGACTGTCACACTAAAAAGCGCGCCAGCCGAGTTTACTAAGGAAAAAATGAAAAAAGAGAAATCTAAGAAGCAGACCCGTGATGGTGAAGCTAAACAAAAATCCCAACACACGGCAAGAGCCAGCCAAAAGAGCTGATCAAACAAGTAAAGTCAAGGATGGACCGGAAAGACAAGACAATACTCCAAGTTTTCAGTTCATAAACTAGATCGAATATTGACTGAAGTAGCATTCATCTACTTTCGCTAATGCAAAGCAAGAGCGTTTCGAAGGCTATCTGGCTAGCTTCAGGCTCCGTCTGTAGTTTATAAAGCAAACAACAAGCTAACTCCCCAGTGGAGTCGCCAATTTGTTGTGGAGGTAAATCCCCTCTGCGGACAGAGATGATCCCTACTAGCCCAGAATGGGTCTAGCAACAATCGTAACACATTATGGTGCAGGTCCCTAATTGCAATAAACCAACTTGTGAAGAAGTCTTACCTCGAATCCAACACTGTTATTTGTAGAGAAGGTAGCGCTCCCATTCCTTTGCTCCAGCAGATCAAAATCCTCATGCTCGTCGTGATCGAACACCTGAACATGCAAGAAACACAACAAACACAAGTGTAAAATCCAATATATACAATTATGCGTCAGTCAGAGAGGACACAACTCATCATAATAATGAACAAAACGAGTGGAACCATAACCAGTAGTCACTTATCATTAATTCATACAAAGGAAAATACAACCTGGCTCTGACGCTGAATCTTCCTTCGGCGGGTCGTTAGTGGAATACGTCTCGATAAATATTGTCGGGAATGGAGACAAGCCTCTCTTCTTCAATTGTCAATCTCCTTGCTATTGATTTGACACTATGAGGACTATTGCAGCATTCTTTAGGCTATGAAGGCTCTTGGAGATTAGCTTGCAAAGGAAAATGGCAAGCTTATATAGATGGTGGAAGGGGAGTTGAGATCCCTATAATCATGGGATTGGCCCTATCCTCAAGGAAGCTTCCATGAGAGGTGGAAAACTACTTCCTCTACATGGAGAACCAGAGCCAAACCTCCCAACTCAATTTAGAGACCAGTTCAGGAGTTGGTTGGAGTCAATCTTCCGCCATTTATTTTTAAAAAACACCCTTTACTAAGCCTGGCATGAATGCGACTCTGAGATAGAGCACCAATTGGCGCGCCCTCTTTGGAAGATTTCCCCCATTGGCGCAGGTATAACACTGGCTAGTCGCGCCAAGGATGAAAAGGCTATTTTTAGGGTTTTTCACAAGGAGTTGTCTTCAGGGCAATGAAAGCACAGGTTTAGGGGAATGCCATGAAATTTTTTTCAAGTTATGTTACTGCTCATAGATCACGAAATAGGCGCTCCAATGTGCGGGACGTGGAATTGCAGGGACGATGACAAATTGCTGTGTAACAGTGCTAATTTCTCTCCTAAAGTAGAAGGCAATGCTGTAGTAATAACTGGGATGACTGTAGGAATTGTAGGAATTTCTGGCTCTTTTACATTCTCTTTCTCTTGGAGAAGCCGGTTTATTTGTGTTTCCATCTCCTTAATTTGTGCTGTCAATTTAAGTAAGAGCTCCATCATTTCTTCTTTTTCACTTTGATCCTGGAGGGTTTCCTTTGTTTGTGGATGCTCACTTTGAGGAATCTTGAGTTGTTTCTTCAAAGATGTTATGTCTTCATTATTTTTCTTGATTAATAGTTCTGCTACTTGGATATTTGAGGGATCATATCCCACCTGTAAGACTAGTTCCTCTAAGGCTTTGATCCTTAGGTCCTTGGCATAATGTGATGCTTTATCCATATTCATCTGATCTTGCATATTAAGTATGGTATTTTGAAGTTTATTGAAGTTCAGAGGTCTGTCTGTGGAACTCAATCTGGACCAAGTCATGAATATTCATTGTGTCTACCTTAAGGTCCACCTTTTTATAGTCTGATACTATTTTGGGTGCTGAGGTAGTAGGTTGTAAAAATGACATCATCATTTTATTGCTAGAATAGACAAATGTTGATAATAACCTATTCTGATTTCCAGGCTTCTGCTTCAGGAATTGAGAATATATTTTTGTCTTTATCTCCTCATTCTTCTACTTAATTAGCTTATACCTCTCTTTGATGTCTAAGTCCTTTTCCTCAACTGGCTGTGAGGAAGAGGCTTCCATGCTATGTTGCTTCTCAATCATTTGTGTGTCATTCTGGTTTACTGGTCTTTCCTTTTGAATTTCCGTAAGTGTTTCATTGATTATGGTTGTTGCTATATCATCATTGGTCACTGGAGCATCTATTTCATCAATATCAATTGTTTCTTTCTTCTTATCAACTGAAGTGAGCTCGGGCCTTTTTTTATAAATTACTTTAAATTTGGTCCCAGTTGTTGTCTCTATTGTGTAACCTCCTTCTTCTCTGACTCTTTTTGATTTTTCTGGTTGTTTGACAACTTCCAAAGTTGGTGTTGTTCCTATTTGGCTTGTTGTCTCTATCAAGGTGTTTTCACTCCATTCAATTTGATTGGGAAACTTTTCTAGTTTAGGTTTTGACTCATGGATAAAGGGTGTTAGTTTACATTTGACCCTTAGTTTGCTTAAGATCCCTTGTGGATCATAATTCCATGGAAAACTCTCATCAAATTTGAACTCTGATAATTTCTTTGTTATTTCCTTTTCTGCATCTCTGTGGTTGATTATGAAAGGCCCAACTTGATTCTTTAACTTAAACTGGGTCTTCTTCTTGGTTGCCATAAAGTTAATTGAATCTGAATTGAGAATTTTCCTAAGACATTAAAATGTGAAAATTCTCATACATACATGTTTAGGCAACTTGTAGGGTAACAAGTTTGATCCAAAAATTCTTACTTCTGTATTTTTTTCATAGAGGTGCCAATCTCCAACTTTGTTTTGCTCTGAAAGCTGTAATATTCTTTTCATTTCTTCACTGATTCTAGGCTATTTTGATTTGTTTAATATGCTCATTGTTGGATGCAAAAATAGTTCTGAAAACTATGAATAAGTGAAATCACTGGATTCTTTTCTTAGTAATGAAGTCCAAAAGATAATTGATAGAGGCTTTCCCTATACATCCATCTTTTGCAAAGAAATTGGAAATTTGTTTGCTTGAGAGAATAAAAACAAATGGAAAAGATAAGATGAATATCTAAAAACTCCTTTTGTAGGTAATTTAGTCAACTGGTAGTGGATGGTATCTGCTATAAAACCAACATAGTCAAAGATGACTGATGGAGGTTGACCAGGAGAAATGGTGGACAAGAAACCAAGAATAGATTCATCAATATACTCATCTGTAAAATATCCAAGGATAAAAGATAACACAGAGATAATATGTCTAGACCCTTCAGGAAATTTAGCTGTGGAGTATGGAGGATTTATCTTTGGAATATTGACATGAGAAGGCATAAAATTTTGAAAGATCATGAACCATTTAGGGAAATCTAAGCCAAGGTATAACTGAGTTAAGGCTTCTATAGACAAGGGGACTACCTGGGGATCAGGCTGTAATTGAAGCATTTGATTAATTGACTGGGTTGTAATGGTAAAAAGTATTTCTTTTTCAGCATTTACTATAGCTCTTTGATCTGGCTCATAATATTTTTGACAAATTCTGATGAGTTATTAACCAGGATGAGTAAATGGGACTATATACTTGGGTAAATGAGTTTCCCAAATTGGAATATCATCTTTGTCTAGATATTTTTCATAACACTAGTTGTGTATATCTAGCAAATTAAACTCAATAACAGGGTTTGCAATTTTATAATCAAGATAACTCAAAGGAATGCTTTTAGTAGCAACCACAGGTGGTTGAAGGGGGTTTACTGTTACGGCAAATTTGGCAGTGATGACTGGGGTAGGCTTAGGGGCTTTGGATCCCTCAGATTTAGGTGTTTTGGATCCTTCAGGTCTGCTTGTGCTTTGTTTCTTAGGAATTTTGGGTAACTACTGCAAGATTAGACTGTTTGCAAGAATTTTTATTTTAACAGAGAGGAAACTGAGCAATTTAGGTTAAAGATGACTCCCTTTGGGATCTTTGCTCAATTAAGATTATCTAAGGATAAAACACTGGTATAAAACAGAAAACAAGGGTTTTCTGAGTTGGTTTTGATTGAAAAAATGGGTTTTCAAGGTAATTTAGAGCTTTTAGCCATTTAGATCCTTAAATTTGATCTTTAGACTGCAAAATTTGAGGAATTTGTCTTTAAAAGATTTGCAATAGAAAACAGGGTTTCCTGGGAAAATTTTGCCAGGGTTTGGCTTCTTTTTTGGAATTTTGAGGAAGTTTGGTTTGGTGAATTTCTTAATTAAAGGCATAGTTCTATTAAATATGGTTTAAAATGGAATATGTAGGATTTAATTTATCGAAAATACCTTAAAAACACATGTATTTGGCTTTTGAGATGTTTTTTCGGAATATTTCAGTTGATTATGAGGTATTTAACGGCTAACTAAAGCGATGAATAGCTTTTAGTCAATCTTCAATGGTGGAATTGTGGTCAAATTCAGAGCTTGTGGACATAAATCGACAATCAAGACTTAAAAAGGTTTAACAGAGTCGAGAAGAGTTATATTAGAGTGCAAATGCACTGATAACATAAAAAATAGCTTAACCAAAGGTTTTAACCTTATGATTCAATCACCATAATTGTCATTAAATGTAGGTCTCATCAATGGCGAGAGGAGGTTTTAGAATTTGAAACAAAACCGGAGAGTGGTTATTGTGTGCAAATTGGGCAATAAGTGGTTTAGAACCAAATGAACGCGATCCAATGTAATCTTGACACGTCACAGAGGGAAAAATGGTCAATATAGCCCATTTCGCGTCCATTTTTCATTTGGGCAGACAATTAGTTTTTGCGTGCAATATTGTATATCAACCATTGGATCTAAGGAATGAATGCGAAGGGTCAAGATTGAACGGGAAGCTGCGATAAAATGGAATGGTGTGGGATTGGGGCTTTAATATGCGTGCGCGGATGGGTAAAATATTTATATAAGGTTTAAAACTTATATGTAATGTTTAATGAATATGGATGAGGGGTTTAATTATACACAGCAGAAAAGACTTTAAACCATATAAAATTGTGTTTTAATAAAGGTTAAGTCTCTAGGCTTATATAATATGTCGGGGGGAGTGATTTATATAACATGTATTTAAAACATTCTTTATTATGAAATGTTTTAACAATGCATATATGGGCATTGTAGTATTATATTATATAGTTATTTAAACTTTGAGTATGTGTTTAAATACTATAGGGTCGGGATATTTGATTTAATGATAAGTTTTTAGACCAAAGGGTGTATAATTGGGGTTTTATTTAAGCACATGGATAATAATCTTTGGTCAAAACATTGTAATAGTGAGTTTTTGGGGATATTTCAATATAGGGATTTAATAAGTAAGATAGGGTATTTTTTTTAGGGATTTAATAGAATATGTTAAAAGTTAATATGAAGAGGTAGTGTAATGTAAAACAAAATACATAAAATCACTAAGTAAAGTGTAAAAGTAAAGCATTGCTTGTCTTTATATAATTTCACCAATACTTAGGATAAATGTAATTTTGGGGGTTTTATGAATACTTCTGAAAGGATAAAGTCAATTATATGGGATTTTATGCTTCACTAAGTAAGAATGTGTCTTTACTTAGGAAAAGGGGTTTTAATGTATGAATGAAGGATGAATAATGATAAATGTGGTTTTAACTTAAGAACTCAATATTTTCAACTAACCAGTCATTGAATCTTGGGTTCGGTCCCAACAAAAGTCAGAGAAATGCTCTGAGCCTATTCAACTGATAGCTTAGAATACTGAATACTTATAGGGGAGGGGAAATTAGTGATGTTTTTCCCGGTGATCATTTATTACATGCTTTCTCCACTGCTTTCTACCTACCCAGCCTTATTCTAACACTTTTTCTTCATTTTGTAGGTGCATTTAGGCTTGCAATCGTGAAACATTTATTCTTTTAAAGCATAAAATATCTAAGTCTACCTTATTTCATCCGAGGGCTCAGATTAAACTGTTGAGATCCTCATTATTCTCTACCTATCTACTGATTTGTTAGGATTAAACTGTCTTACAAATCTTTATTTATCTATCTAAAACATGAAATTGAAAACATGACAAGTTAAGATTTAACTGTTTAACTGATCATGGATTATGGCATTTATTGACACTCTACCCATAATCATTATTTTGCAAAAAAAGTAAAAAGTATTGGCATTTTGACTTGCTCACTTTCAGATCTTATTTATCTATTTTCTTTTGGGGTCTATATTTTTTAAGTCCTTTGATCTTTCTTTTAGGACTTTTTACCCTCTTTTTGATTTTTTTTTCTTTTTATTATTTTTATTTTTATTTTTATTTTTCAAAATATGGGAAAAAAACTTGCAGAAAGCAAGGTATGTACATATTTTACAAGACTATCAAAATTCAATTCAAAATTATGAATCCTATATTTATAGGACCCTAACAGAACACATTTTTACGTGTTTTCGTGTATAAACTAAAATACAGTCTGTGCACCGATTTATTGAAGAAATGGGTCATTTGATAATAGAAGGATGACTGGTGGTTAAATGTCCATCCAACATTGAATAGCTTTAGGTTTTAAGACTTTGTCCATTTGTATTAAAGAAATGTAATTTCATATGTTTACCGTGATGGAATAGAAAACTGAATTTGACTGTTATTTCCGCTATCATTTTCATTTTTTGTGTTATGGGGGAAGCATCCCTTTGTGTTTGTTTTGTTCGATATTCCAACATGGTATCAAAGCAGGTCTAGGCTCTCAGTAAAAGAACAAGATCTCTTTACTGAAGAAGCTATAAGATTGGTTCGAGAAGCGGATTTCTCCAGCAGTGAGAAAGCTTATGTTTTATAGAGTCAAGTTGATTGTTTGCTTACATAGTCAGAATGGAAGCAGCAGGCACAAGGCTAAAAAATCCACAATTACCACAGTTCAACAATAAAAATTATGATTATTCAGCCATTACAATGAGGGCCCTATTTGCTTCACAAGATATGGGAGCTGGTGGAAAATGGCTTTCCAGAACCAACAGATGCATCGGCGCTTACTATTTTGACAGCAGTAGAAAGAGACTTGCTGAAACATAATATGAAGAAGGACTCCAAAGCCCTATTCTATATCTTTCCAACAGTACATGAGATTATTTTCCCAAGGATTGTAGCAACAAAAAAGTCTAAGGAGATGTGGGATATTCTCAAGACAACCCATCAAGGCATGGAGAAGGTAAAGACAAAAAAATTACAAATGCTGAGGAGAGATTTTGAAACTCTTTGTATGAAAATTTCTGATAACATAGAATCATTCTTCACACATGTGATTGGGTTGGTTACCCAGATAAGATCTCATGGAGAGACACTTGTGGAAAGAAGAATAGTGGAGAAAATCCTAAGAAGCCTACCAGCAAGATTTGATGCCATGGTAGTGGCCATAGAAGAGACAAAGGATCTCTCACAATTTCCAGTGGATGGGCTTCATGCATCACTGATGTCTCATGAACATAGACTGAATAGAACAATGAACTCCTGGAGCATGCTTTCAAAACACAAATGTATTTTGGCCAAGGTAGAGGTTGAGGAAGATCAAACTACCGAGGAAGAGGAAGAAGCCCGGACAGAGATGGAAGAAGCAGCCCTGCAAGCACAAGTGGAAGGGATAGCAACCAGAATCAAAGCGAAGGCTCAAGACACAACCAAGCACAAGGAAAAAGGTATGAATAATCCCAATTCCAATTCAATTATTGTAAAAAGTATGGGAATTATGCCAATGAATGTAGAAAGAAATAAAATGATATGGGTAATAGACCTAGTGTAAATTTTACAAGAGAAAATCAGAACCAAGGAAATGTGCTTTTAACTTGTAATGTAACACAAGAAAAACAAGAAGATGTATGGTTCTTAGACTCAGGTTGTAGTAACCACATGACTAGAAACATAGCAATGTTTGCCAATATGGATGAGAATGTGAAATCTGAAGTGACAACGGGGACTGATAGTAAAGTCTCTATCATGGGGAAAGCAAGAGTATCAATACTAATAAGGAAGGGAGAGAAGAAGTTTGTTCCAGATGTTTATTATGTAACTGGCCTCAAATGTAACCTTATAAGCATTGGACAGCTCATGAATAAGGGCTACAATGTATTTTTTAAGAATGATGTGTGTACAATCATGGACATACCTCCAAGTAAAAGGGTCATTGCAGAAGTGCATATGAAAATCAATAGGATGTTTCCTCTCAAGTTCAGAATATTCTTGAAGGAAGGAAATGTTGTAGTAGCAGTAACATAAGAGGTCTTTCAAGAAGAAGTGAAATATGAGAATTGGCTATGGCATTTGAGATTTGGACATCTCAATTTTGGAGGTTTGAACTTGTTGCATAGAAAAGGGATGGTAAAGGGATTACCACTCATAGGGAAACTAGACAGCTTATGTGAAGGCTACATATTGGGCAAACAACACAGAGAATCCTTTCCAACATGAAAGAGTATAAGGGAAAAGGCACCCTTACAGATTGTCCACACAGATTTATGTGGACCAATGAAAACGCCATCATTAGTTGGCAGTCATTATGTCTTGACATTTATAGATGATTACATAAGGAAGACACGGGTGTACTTCCTAAAATTGAAAAGCGAAGTGTTGGAACAGTTCCACCACTTCAAATATCTTGTTGAGAAGAAAAGTGGACACTACATAAAAATGTTAAGAACTGATAGAGCAGGATATTATATCTCCAAAGACTTCCTACGTTTCTGCAGGGAGCATGGAATACACAAGCAATTTACCACAAGGTATACACCACAGAAAAATAGTGTAATATAAAGAAATAATAGAACCATCATGGACATGGTAAGAAGTATCTTGAAGGAAAAGCACTTGCCAAATGAGTATTGGGTAGAAGCTATCAATTGTGCAACATATATTTTAAATAGATGTCCAACCAAAGTTGTTATGAACAGAGTTTCAGAAGAATCATGGAGTGGAAAAAGGTCGTTTATTACTCACATGAGAGTATTTGGATGTGTGGCATATGCACATGTCCCATATCAGTTAAGGAAAAATTTGGACAGCAAGGGGGAGAAGTGTATAGTTGTTGGATACAATGATGAATCCAAGGCCTACAATCTCTATAATCCATCAACCAAGAAGGTAATAATCAACAGAGATGTTAAATTCATTAAAGAAGAAGCATGGGATGGAAGTTTAGAGAAAACTATAAATGTGAAGACATGTATTTCACATTAAGATAGAGAGGAATTGATTGCAGAAAATAATCCCTCAACGGTGGCTTCTCCTCCACCTACATAAGCTCAACAGAACACACCACAAGAAAGAAACATAACAGCAGGGAAGAATGAAGGAAGTGCTTCTCCAAGCACACCACAGGGATCTGCAACTCCCTCGAGTTCAAGTGGAACTCCAAGCACACCAAGACGACCAAGATTCATAAATTTGAGTGAAATTTAAGAGTAAGAAGAAGTAAATAATAATACTGGTATGAATTCCTTATTTTCTTTGTTTTGTCATGTTGATGACCCAATCCATTTTGAAGATGCAGTAAAAGAAGAAAAATGGATTGAAGCAATGAATGAAGAGATTGGAGCAATAGAAAAGAATGATACATGGGAGTTAGTGGACCTCCCACAAGGTAAAGAAGTCATTGGAGTGAAATGGGTCTATAAGACCAAAAGCAATATTGAAGGGAAGATAGAAAGACACAAAGAAACACTTGTTGTCAAAGGCTACAAGTAGCAACAAGGAAGAGATTATGAAGAAACCATTGCACCAGTTGCAAGGATGGAGACAATGAGGACAATGTTGTCCATAACAACACAACAAAAGTGGAAAGTCTATCAAATGGATGTAAATTCAACATTCTTGAATGGAGTGTTGAAAGAGGAGGTATATGTTGAACAACCTCCTGGCTATGAGATAGAAGGCCAAGAACAAAAAGTATGTAAGTTGAAGAAAGCTCTTTATGGGCTGAAGCAAGCACCAAGAGCATGGTACAACAGGATTGATGCTTACCTGATGGATAATGGGTTTGACAAGTGTGATGGTGAACCCACACTCTACATTAAAGAAAATGACGATAAAATATTTATTGTTGTTTTATATGTAGATGATTTAATTTTCACAGGCAATGAAATTTCTCTCATTGCTGATTTTAAAGCAGTCATGAAGAGTGAATTTGAAATCACTACTTGGGTTTATTGAGATATTTTTTTGGGAATAGAATTAAAAAAAAATGAAAATGAAATTTTTATTTCCAAAGCAAAATATGTTGCAGAAGTTTTAAAGAGTTTTAGCATGCAGAACAACAAACCAACAACAACTCCAACTGTCATGGGGCTGAAATTAAGCAAAGAAGATTGCACCAAGAATGTTGATCCAACATTGTACAAGAGAATAGTTGGTAGTCTAATGTATTTGACTGCAACTAGGTCTGATATTATGTATGTTGTAAGTTTAATTTCCAGATTCATGGAGACACCAAAGGAGACGCATTGGCAAGTAGCCAAGAGAATATTGAGGTATGTGAATGGAACAAAGGAGTATGGTGTTCTATACTCCTCAACTGATAATTTTAAATTTATTTGTTACACTAACAGTGATTGGGTAGGAAGTGTAGATGAAAGGAAGAGAACATCTGGGTATGTATTTCATTTGGGATCGGGGGCCATTTCATGGGCTTCCAAGAAGCAACCAATAGTTGCATTATCAACAGAAGAAGTTAAATATGTGGCAGCAACAGCATCAGCATGTCAAGCAGTATGGGTGAGAAGGATGCTGAGAGATTTGTGTCATGATCAAGACAAAGGAACCACAATTTATTGTGATAATAGATCAGCAATTGCATTATCAAAGAATTCTATTTTCCAAAAGAGAACAAAGCATATTGATGCAAAGTATCATTTTATAAGAGAATTTGTTAACAATGGTGAGATTATTTTGCAGCATTGCAGGATAGAGGAACAGTTTGCTGATACCCTCACAAAGCCATTAGGACAAAGGAATTTTGATTATCTCAGAAAGTGTTTGGGAATGAATGATGGTGACAGTTGTGATTAAGGGGGAGTGTTGGAATTAACTCCCAACCATCGACATGAATAAGCAGTGGCAGCAACCCACACTTCATCAATTTTTTATTATAGAGAAGGACGAAGCCTCACTCTTCAAATCTGAAGGTGTTCACGCAAAATCCAACAACAGAGTACCCGGGACTTAACTTTGCATTTATCTCCATTTTCCGTGTTATTTCTTACCTGTCGTAGTTCACCTAATTTTTCATTTAAAACATCCCACATCACAAATCCTTTACCTTACCTCTTAAGCCCTTCGTCACAATGTTAAATCCCCACCGATGCGATATCTGGCGGGACCCACATACCTCCACTGCATTTGCAAACATCTATTTTCCTTTGTTTTCCGCTTATTCCTTTGTATTTTTCATTTCTCACTTACCAATGTTTACCGCCAGCAATACCGCACTTTGCAATGTTTACAACTTACTTTTCCACCACTTCGCAAGCTATGTTATTTGACATGAGATGTGATTGTGCTATCGCACATCGTAATCGAAATCCTTTACGTTTTCCGCCAAACCGCTCGCAACATATGTTATGTAACCTGCGATGTGACCGTGCCATGTCACATCACAATCGCAACATATTAACCTTACATTTTGCCACCCACAAGTTATATTGTTTGTTTTGTGATGCGATATCGCAACAACACATCGAAATCGCACAAATTTAAGTTTTCCTGTAAAGCACCCGCAAGTTAAAAGTCGATATCGCTAAAATGCGATAAGGGCACAGATGTGATAAGGAATCAGAGCCGAAACATATAAATTTTGAAATCCGCCCATTTGTGTTTTGAATGTGTTTTTACGTGTTTTCATGTATAAACTAAAATACAGTTTGTGCGCCGATTTATTCAATAATGGGTCGTTTGATAGTAGAAGGACAAGTTATGGTTAAACGTCCATCCAGCATTGAATAGCTTTAGGTTTTCAGGCTTCGGCCATTTTTATTAAAGAAATGTAATTTTATATGTTTACCGTGATGGAATAGAAAAATGAATTTCGTTCCGCTCCCTTGTAATACACTATTTGTGTTTGACCGTTATTTCTACAATCATTTGCATTCTCTGTGTTGTGGGGGAAGCATCCCTCTGTGTTTGTTTTGTTTGATATTCCAACTCTTTCATGGAAGAAAATACTGCATAACTCATACTTATGGATGGGAGAATCTTAGAGTTTTCTGAAGAGCCAAAGAGTGAAGAGATTTTGCAAGAATATGAGTGTTGGGTGTGGAGCCTGATTATCTTGTTTACTTTGTATCACAGCATTAGACCCTTGTACCTTAAAATGGGGTGGCAACGCCGCCCGTAATTAATCGCTGTCGTGGGGGGTCCAGGGGGGGTGGCAGTGCTTTTCGGAGCCCCCCCTTGGCAAGGGTTTTCGGGGGCAGCGCCCCCAAAGCTAAAAACAGATGTAAAATTGCCTTGTAAAAGTATAGTAATTTCTATTCAATCTGGGCCGTTCATTAGGCAAATGATCTGACGGTAGAAGTTATGTTTAGATTAGTGTTTTTTTACCTAGAAGGCAACCCCCTTCTATATATGAGGGTATTGTATTGCGGCTGTGTATTATGTATGTGTATTCTCAGAGCGAGAAACAGAGAGGGAGACTGTGAGAGAGAACAAAGGATATTACAACGGATCTGCTGTAGGTTTTGTCTCTTCATTTTTGCTGGATAATAGAAAGGAAGGACTGGCTGTTCGGGTTGGACATAGCCCAAACTGGGTGAACCACGTATATCTGTGTCTCTCTGGTTTTATGTGTTTTTTGTGTGCTTGTATTTTCCACATATTTTATGTGTTTCATTGCTCCATAATATATAATTTTCTAACAACTGGTATCAGAGCCAAAGGTATATTTGGCTGATAAACTCACAGGAAAGAAGGGTTCCTGAGTGGGAGCAATGGCAAACGATGGTAATTTTAGGGTCGAGAAATTTAACGGCCAAAACTTCCCGCTGTGGAAGATGTAGATGGAAGATTATCTGTATCAGAAATATTTGTACCTACCATTGAGCGGAAAAACGAAGAAGCCGACGGCCATGACAGACGCGGAATGGAACATTCTTGATAGAAAGGCACTCGGAACAGTACAGTTGTGCCTTGCGGTGTCCGTCGCCTTCAATATTTCGAAGGAAACAACAACAGAGGGTTTGATGCAGACGTTGGTGAAACTATATGAAAAACCCTCGGCCTCAAACAAGGTATTTCTAATGAAACGATTATTTAATATGAAGATGTCAGAAGGTGGATCTGTTGCAGACCATTTAAATTAATTTAATACAGGTACCAGTCAGTTAAGTTCTGTAGGGGTAAACTTTGATGATGAAGTTAGAGCTCTGTTATTCTTGTGCTCATTGCCATAGAGTTGGAATGGTTTAATAATGGCCATTAGTAACTCTGTCTCTAGATCTTGTACTTTAAAGTTTGATGATGTTGTTGGTGCTATCCTTAGCGAGGAAATGCGACGGAAAAGCTCCGGTGAGACATTGGGTAATGCTTTGAGTGCAGAGTCTAGGGGAAGAATAATGGAAAGAGGAAAGAGCTCGGGATATCGCAGTAAATCAAGGAAAGGCAGATCCAAGTATAGATCGGGGAAAGTGTGTTGGAATTGCGGAAAGAAAGGACACCTAAAGAAAGACTGTAGATCTCGGAAGGGAAAAAAAGGAGACACACAACAAGAAAATAATCATGAAGCAAATGTGACAGGTGATGTGTTACAAGATTCTTTGATTCTTTCTTTTGAAAATGTTATTGATTCTTGGGTTGTAGATTCGGAGGCTTCATTCCATGCCACACCTGATTAGAAATATTTTCATGACTATGTTCAAGGAGATTTTGGACAAGTTCGTTTGGGTGATGATAAACCCTGTAAAATTGTTGGAATGGGTAAATTTATTGTAAAACAACAGAATGGAAACCAATGGCTACTAAAGGAGGTAAGGCATGTTCCAGATCTGAAGAAAAATCTGATTTCAACAGGGTAGTTAGGCAGTGAAGGTTGTGTGACAACTTTCACAGATAAAACTTGGAAGGTCACCAAAGGAGCGCTGGTAATAGAAAAAGGTGAAAAGGTTGGTACATTGTATTTATGAAATGGTATTTCTAACTCTATTAATGCTTTAACTTCCAAAGGAGTAGATGCAGCATTATGGCATCATAGGCTCGGACACATGAGTGAGAAGGGAATGAAGATTCTTCACTCAAGAATTTTTTTGCCAGGTTTGAAGAATGTTGATTTGGATTTCTGTGAGAATTTCATTTATGGAAAACAAAAGAGAGTCAGATTTCTCAGAGTTGGGAAAGAAAAGAAGAGCGAAAAATTGGAGCTTGTGCATACAGATGTATGGGGACCTGCTCAAGTATCATCTCTCGGTGGATCTCATTATTATGTTACTTTTATTGATGATGCAACTAGAAAAACATGGATTTATTATATTCAAAATAAATCCGATGTATTTGATACTTTCAAGAAATGGAAAGCTTTGGTTGAGATTGAGACAAGAAAGAAGTTGAAGTGTCTCAGATCAGACAATGGAGGTGAATATTGCAGCAAAGAGTTTGATAGGTACTGTTCAGAGCATGGAATTCGTAGAGAGAAGACAGTTCCAAGAACACCACAAGAAAATGGTGTGTCGGAAAGGATGAACAGAACAATCATGGAGCGTGCAAGGTGCATGAGATTGCATGCAGGATTTCCTTTACAATTTTGGGCAGATGCTGTAGATACTGTTGTTTATCTAATAAAAAGAGGGCCTTCAATTTCCTTGGATGGTGGTATTCCAGAGGAAGCATGGACAGGTAAAAAGGTAAACTACTCTTTTTTAAAGCCTTTTCGTTGTGAGGCCTTTGTCCATATTAATAAAGAAAATAGAACAAAGCTTGAGGCAAAATCAAACAAATGTACCTTTATTGGATATGGTGCTAATGATTTTGGTTATCGCTTATATGATTATGAAAATCACAAAATCATTAGGAGAAGAGACGTAATATTCAATGAAAAGGTCTTGTATAAGAATCAGTTGCAGGAAAAGAAACAGGAAAAAGAAAGCAAGGAATACACGGTTCTTGATGAGATAACTGAAAAAGTAAAGGTGCCTGAAAATAATAATAATCAATAACCACAGCAGCAACAACCACCACAACAGCAACAGGCACCTCAAACACCTGAAAGTGGTGTTAGAAGATCTACCAGGATAAGTAGACCCCCTGAACGATACTCTCCTTCATTATATTATTTAATGTTGACTGATTCTGGTGAACCTGAATGTTATGAAGAAGCAATGCAGGTTGAAAGCAGGAAGAAGTGGGAGCTAGCCATGGAAGAAGAGATGGACTCCTTAATGCATAACCATACTTGGGACTTAGTCAAGTTGCCTGCAGGTAAAACTACATTGCAGAATAAATGGGTTTACAGGCTGAAGGAAGAAGATGGAGGAAAACATAGGTACAAAGCTAGACTTGTGGTGAAGGGGTTTGCACAAAAGAAAGGTATTGATTTTGATGAAATATTTTCTCCTGTTGTTAAAATGAATTCAATCAGAACTATTTTAAGTCTTGTAGCAGCGGAAGATTTACATCTTGAACAGTTAGATGTAAAGACAACATTTCTCCATGGAGATTTTGAGGAAGAGATATACATGCAGCAACCAGAAGGATATGAGGTAAAAGGGAAAGAAAAATTGGTGTGCAGGTTAAAGAAGAGCTTGTATGGCTTAAAACAGGCCCCAAGGCAGTAGTATCTAAAATTTGACAGGTTTATGTCTGAACAAGGTTATACTAGATGTCACTCTGATCATTGTGTTTATCTGAAAAGGAAAAATGATGGCAGCTATATTATATTGTTATTTTATGTAGATGACATGCTTGTTGCAGGGTCTAACATGCAGGAAATAAATGTGCTCAAAAGAAAATTGGAAAATTCATTTGCAATGAAGGATTTGGGAGCTGCAAAACAAATCCTTGGTATGAGGATAACTAGAGACAGGAAAAATCGCAAATTAACACTATCTTAGAATGAGTACATAGAAAAGGTGTTGAAAAGATTTAATATGCAGAATTTAAAACTAGTTAGTACACCTTTTGCTAGCCATTTCAAACTTAGTAAGGAGATGTACCCAAAGACCCAAGAAGACATGGATTATATGTCTAAAGTTCCATATGCATCAACAGTTGGAAGCTTAATGTATGCAATGGTCTGCACAAGGCCTAATATTGCACATGCAGTGGGAGTTGTAAGCAGGTACATGAATAATCCAGGAAAAGAACATTGGATGGCAGTAAAATGGATTCTCAGATATTTGAGAGGTACCACAAATCAAGCATTATGCTTTGGTGGTTCAAATATTGCTCTACAGGGATATGTTGATGCAGATATGGCAGGTGACAGAGATAACAGGAGGAGCACTACAGGATATGTATTTACTGTAGGTGGAACAACTGTCAGTTGGGTTTCAAAAATCCAAAGTGTTGTTGCAATTTCAACAACAGAAGCAGAGTATGTTGCTGCTACAGAGGCTAGTAAAGAAATGATTTGGTTACAAAGGTTTATGGATGAATTGGGTAAGAAGCATGACATGGGCACACTATACAGTGATAGCCAAAGTGCTATTCATCTTGCAAAGAACTCAGCATTTCATTCCAGGACTAAACACATACATCTCAAGTACCATTTCATACAGTCAGTATTGGAAGATGGAGAGTTGAAGTTGGAAAAGATACACACTAGCCAGAATCCTGCAGATATGCTAACAAAAGTTGTAACCAGGGAGAAACTGAGAACATGCTCAGTTTCAATTGGTCTTCAAGGATGACGATGAAGATGAGAAACAACCAGGTCTAAAGAGGAGTCATTGTCCAGCAAATGAAGCAGCGGTGGAGTTGCTACAATCAGTCTCCAAGTGGGAGATTGTTGGGTGTGGAGCCTGATTATCTTGTTTACTTTGTATCACAGCATTGGACCCTTGTACCTTAAAAGGGGCGGCAACGCCGCCCGTAATTAATCGCTGTCGTGGGGGGTCCAGGGGGGGTGGCAGCACTTTTCGGAGCCCCCCCTTGGCAGGGGTTTTCGGGGGCAGCGCCCCCGAAGCTAAAAACAGATGTAAAATTGCCTTGTAAAAGTATAGTAATTTCTAGTCAATCTAGGCCGTTCATTAGGAAAATGATCTGATGGTAGAAGTTATGTTTAGATTAGGGTTTTTTTCCCTAGAAGGAAACCCCCTTATATATATGAGGGTATTGTATTACGGCTGTGTATTATGTATGTGTATTCTCGGAGCGAGAAACAGAGAGGGAGACTGTGAGAGAGAACATATGATATTACAACGGATCTGCTGTAGGTTTTGTCTCTTCATTTTTGCTGGATAATAGAAAGGAAGGACTGGTTGTTCAGGGTGGACGTAGCCCAAACTAGGTGAACCACGTATATCTGTGTCTCTCTGGTTTTATGTGTTTTTTGTGTGCTTGTATTTTCCGCATATTTTATGTGTTGCATTGCTCCATAATATATAATTTTCTAACAATGAGGACCACTTCATTGGTAACTTAGACGGTTTATTTGTTGGTCAATACATCTTCCAGTTTTTGGGCGATGAGGATCAATTGATGATTGGAAAGTTGTATTTTATTCTTCCTCGACAAAAGTTAGAGTTTGTTGTGACGGTCTCAGGCATGGCTTCTCTTCTTTCCAAAATTACCACGACACTATCAGCACGAAAGAAGAAGATACAACGCAGAAGATTTTCATGTGGGTTTGATAAAGTTCAAGTGCAAGTGCAACCCTTATTCAATATTCACAGCCAAAATGATGATTTGGGAGAAGAATAATATTCCTCAGTTTGTTGTGTGTCCAGACGAGGTCGTACCCAATAGAAATCCAAGTTGGAGATGATTGCGAAGGCTCTGTGATCGATGGCAGTCGTGAATTTCCTGTAAATCAAGAAAAGAGGAATGGCCTTGTCTACATTACCTAAATTTAGATATTTAGTTGATTTTTAGTGATAGTTTCAGTGGATTAATGATTGGAAATGCGTTTTTATGGTGAGAATGGGGTATAATAGATAAATGAATGTCTCCATGATTATATCACAAATTTCCACAAAAAATTAGGAGGAAAGCATAGTTATCAAGCTGCAAGTTGTAATTATGTTACATCCAAAAAGGAATGAATATTGTTCCAAGGGGCGTTCACATAATTGGGAGCCAAATGAACAACATAACTTACAAAAATGACACTATTGAAAGTTGATTGCGTGCGAGAATCAAATATTGGTACTCTCGAGACAATCAAATGCGGCATGAATTTGCACTGTAATTTGGCGCCAAAAGCTTCTCAAAATACAAGGGGCAATTATGCGACTACAAACAAGAATGTGGACCGCAAAAAAGTAAAAAATAATGATCTAAAATAGAAAATCCATTGACCCTACAAACAGTTGCAGCAGGACTATGCAAACACTTGCTCCAACAATGATATTAGGAGACTAGTTTTAGTTGTTGAAATTGTAGGCCAATGTGGAGTGAGTTAGGAAAAAACGTTGTACAAAAGAGTCAAAAATTGTACGGATAAATCTCTCTCATGTTTCCGGCATGTATGGTACAGAAAAATACCAACTAAGATTCTATTGTTTTTTTAGCTTTTTTGGAAGAAGAAAATATTAACATGGGATTATCTCAATAAGCATGGACTCTATGGTCCTGGTCGATGCTCTTTTTGCATGGAACATGAGGAATCAGCCTCACACCTATTTTTCTCCTGCTCATTTGTTTTGAAAATATGGTCTTTATTTTCTAGTTTCTTGATAGATCCTTCGTGGAGGCCTGTACACTATATAGAAACCATTATCACCTGGGATAATCTCAATGGAAATTTTAAATCATTATCGTTCTTATTAATGTGGGAGATTTGGATCGCAAGGAAAATATTAATATTTGATGAAAGGGATGCCTCCATTCCTCATATATTTGCTACTATTATGATATGGATAGATGGGCAAGTAACTTCTCCCACCTTGGATGTGGATTTATCTCATCGGATCCGCCCACATCCTGTCTCTCTTCCAACAAATTTTTTTTTTATGGGGAATGTCAAAATGGATGATGAGATGCGGCGGGATCAAGATTTCACAATTGGAAACATTCCATATAAGTTGGAATGGTGGTAAAGGGTCTAATAAAAAGGTTGAACTGATGGCATTATGGAGTGGGCTTCTAGGTGCATATAATTTGGGTCTGTCCTTTGTATACGTTTATGGTGACTCTAAATTTATTATTGATGGAATATCTGGGTGGTCTTCTCTGATCTCATGTGGGTACCAAGGTTGGATTGAGTGGGTCAAATACCTCAAGTCCAAATTGAACAATCCTCCCATGACTCACATATATAGGGAAAGCAACACTCGAGTGGATGGGATATATAAAAACAGATTAAGTTTAACTTTTGGTAAAATAAATGTTTCTCATTATATGGATGGCCATCCTATCAAGAATTTTTACATTCCTATTCCTTGAAGCACTATCACACAGGAGGTCTCTACACATCTGTAAGCGAATCGAGTAGCAAGCGAGGCAGTTTCAGATGACACTTTTTTCTTGTATATGTCTGTTTAATTTTAAGCAGTCTCTTCCCCTTGCAAGCTATCCAGGAGCACAAGAGATCATTTTTATCATCCTGTCATTGGTTCTGGACTTCATGAACACGTGCCTTCTAGTCTTAAGACAATATTTGGTTTCCATTGGCTCAAACACTTTCAAGTCGGGGGTTTTTCACCTGCCTCAATTTCTTTTTTTTTAACGTTGCAGGTTACCATGCTTATTTCATATTTGTGGATCTTGCAATAGTGACAACGATAAACATACTGCATATTAGTGGATCTAGTAATAGTGGCAGCGATATGGCTGGAAATTTGATAAAATTTTTGTTTATGATGCTTTTATTTAGATGTGAGATAGAGCCCTTCTTTTCATTATATGGGAAGGGACACTATCATCGATTATGTGTATATACTTCTCTGCATCTATTCCTGGAATTTTCATTCTTGGAGGACGATTTTTTATGAACATGACAATGCACTATTTACCTTAATATATAAAAATTGTTTTTTTTTATGTTTCTGAAAAAAAAAGAGTAAAAAATTATTCATGCTTTTTTATGACAAAGGACTAAATTCTCTATGGACCTTATTAGCGTCTCCCACGGGGAATATGTTTTTTTCAAATTAACATTCCTCGGCATCAATAAAAGGAATAAATATTAAGTATTAGTTTTTCTTATTTATTTATGAATATTTTGAAACTAAAGTCTTGCCTTAGCTCAATTTCATCCCAAAAAGTGGAAGAGGTTTATGGACGATACTTGTGTCATTTGGCTACATGGTTGGAAGAGGTTTATGGACGATCACTTGAACTTCCTATTTGACACCATTAAGTTCACCATGGAAGTAGAAGTGGATGTATGCCTCCCCTTCTTAGACATCCTTCTTTCTAGAAATGATGATGGTTTTGTTTCCCACCAAGTGTTTCGCAAGAAAAATCACACGAAACAATATGTCCATGCTAGTTCCCATCATTTTCTTGCTCAGAAATTTGGTGTTCTTTGCACTCTTTCAATTTGTGCTCTTAGAATCTCTGACGACAGCCACCGAGAGTCAGAGAAATCCCACCTCCTTGATTTCTTTGAAAATAATGGATACAGTAGATCGCAAGGTCTTAAAGTCTTTCAAAAATCATATAATGGGTTAAGAGACAAATCTACTTGAGTGGAACCTATCTCCAAGGTTCATCTTCCGTTTATCCAAGGGACAACGGAAAAAATTACCCATGTCCTTAGAAGGAATAATGTTTCCTCGTCTTTCAAGCTTCTTCATACTATTAGGAATTCTCTCAGATCTGCCAGGGATCATGTTGACCCTAAGGAGATGAAAGGTATCTACATGATTCTGTGTTCCTGTGGTATTCCCTATATTGAAGAAATGAGGAGATTCATTAAGCAGTGAATCTAAGAGCATGTTGCAGACATTAGAAACAATTGGTCATGTACATCAGCTCTTGCTGAACATGCAGAAAAATCTGGTCACCATGTATGCATTGAGGACTCCAAGGTCATTGCAAAGATTGACCATTTCCACCATAGGAAGCTTCAAGAGGCTATTGAGATTGAAAGGCAAGCTAAGAATCTTAACATGGATGATGGTTGGAAATTGAGCAAGAGCTGGACCCCATCTCTCTTGGTATGATTCTTTCCTTTTTGTGTCCTTTGTTTCCTTAGGTCTCTGTAGGCTTTTTCTTTGTTTATCTCCCTTTGTCAATCCTGTTCCTTTTAAAAAATTTCCCTATTCTTTGTTGAATTTTTCCTCCTTCCTTTTTGAATTTTCCTTGTCTTTGTTATTAATTTCTAGCTCTTAACTTTGTCCCGTATTTATATTAGTATTTATTTTCTTTATTTGAGTTTTGTCACTTATTTATATTAACATAATATATAATTCCTTTTTCTTTTCTTTAAAATACTTATTAAAATAATTAAAATATTTATATTTATTAAAATATTTATACTTACTAAAATATTTATATTTACTAATTTTTTTTTATATAGTTTAATTATTTATTAAAATAATTAAAATAATTAAATTTAATAATTAAAATATCTGATCGATTAAGCTTTTTTTTAACCTTGTCCTGAGGATGAACCACATTAGATGGTTCGAAACGTCAACCAATTCATAAGAATGTGATTAATCCGAAAGACATTTATCTAATTCAATTGTTTGTTTTTTTTATTTTCCTATTATAAATCAAAAGCAAAACAGAGGTAGTTTTACTACTTTCTTATAATAGATTCGTAATATTAATTCCTAAGGAAAAATACACGAAATATTATTACTATTTACTTAAGTTTTAATAATAATTTGCATAAATTTAATTTGAGCTTCGTCAACTTCATTTAAAGAAAGGAAAATAAGTAGTATCCCAAGGATCTTCAAGAAAATGTTGATGAATCAGTTCTCATGATGTGTATAACAATACTAATGTTTTCAATTTCTCTAAAAACTATGCATTCTAAACCAAAGTAGATTTCTATCAAATACCATTTTTTTCAATAACAAGTTGTTGATTAAATTATTAGATTGGAATACATTCCAATAAAAGAGAAAAATGCAAACATGCTTACCAAACTTCTACTTAGAATTTTTTTTTGAATATTTCAAATCAAAAGTGGGTGTAATTTCTTCCTCATAATGGGGAGTGATCTATTGTTTTCAATCAAGAAGCATGTTGGTGAAAGCGGGAGTGATCTATTGTTTTCAATCAAGAAGCATGTTGGTGAAAGGGGGAGTTCAAAGAAAGAGTATGTATCAACTCAGGGGGAGTATATGCCCCTTTTAATTGATGTCAATGGGGGAGAGGGAGCAGAAAATAAATATTTAGAGCTAAGAGAGCATCAACAACTTGATAAATGAAGATCAATCCACAACCATTTATAACCAACAATGTCTGAAAGTGTTGCAATCAATGAAAAAGGAGAGATTATTGGTCACTGTGTTGTCATTAATGATCTCAAAGGAAGATCTTGTAGATTCATTATGAGACATTGATTTTCAAAAGAACAATGAGATTGTAAGTGATAAGAATTTTCTTAATGGGTTCCAAAGGAAATAAAGAAAAAATAGATCAAACCCCCAATTTCTTTGGGCCATAGAAAACCCCAAATTTTGGGTGCATGGAGGAAAACCCAAAATTTGGTAAGATGTGAAATTTGGTAGGGGATCATAGGAAAATATCAAAGTAGTAGAAAATCAATGCCCTGTAGTGCCCCAGAGTTGTGTGGGAGTCAAGCCTCGTGCACATGTTGGTTAGTGCATAAGTTTAAGGGTGGATAATTGTTCATTGGAATCACAGCTAGATTTGATGGCCAACATTTAGTTTGGAGGCCCCTCCCATGGTCAACGTTTAAAAAAATAGGGGGATGTCTACAATGTGGTTTGATACCATACCACCCAACAAAGACCAACAACAAAGATATGTTGCATGCCCCCTGCCCCTGAACTCCAAAACCACTAAGAAAGGGGGTGCAATACCTAAAGGATTTCCTAACAATACGAGGGGGGTTGGTGCACAATTGGCACACAAGTGGAGTACATATGGAAAATAGACAGGCATGGCGATGTGCTCGTTAGGCCCTCAAGGTTCTCGGTGGAGTATGCTTAAAGGTTCTTTTAAATGTTGAGATCTGAAGGTCGATATAGGTGGAAACAACAACATGGAAATACAGATAGCACGACAAGTAGGGAATGACGTGGCATCCTGATCCAGGTGGATATTGGTGGTCACCCGCCTATTCCACTTGGGGCTCCACCATTGTCTCTTTCAGTTTTTCAATTTCGGCACAGTTTACTATTTTTAGCAGTTTTTCGGGTCCTGAACTTTTGGAGCCGTTTTGAGGCCCTAAATGATGTTTTTTGCGAAAACGGAGAGCAACATGGGTCCATGGACTGATGTTTTTTGTTCCAAATTTGTAGTCCTCAGATAGATCTTTCTAACGAGGTATGGTACGTGTCAAACGGAGATCGTATGCCAAAGTTACGCCCTTGGGAAGTTGAAACACCAATTTACCCAAACAGGGCCCATAGTTTTGGCGTTTCATCTCCTAGAGTTAGGGTTTTGGCTGTTTAGGATTTCCCATTGTTTATAAATAATAAATAGGCCCTCGAGCCTCATTGTAACTCAGTTCAGAGGCCTGTAGCCGGCACATCTCTTCTCAGAGATAGCTACCAACGCCCTAGCCTCATGGACTGATGTTGTTTGTTCCACATTTGTAGTCCTCGGATAGATCTTTCTAACGAGGTACGGTACGCGTCAAACGGGGATCGTATGCCAAAGTTACGCCCTTGGGAAGTTGAAACACCAATTTACCCAAACGGGGCCAATAGTTTTGGCGCTTCATCTCCTAGAGTTAGGGTTTTGGCTGTTTAGGATTTCCCATTGTTTCTAAATAATAAATAGGCCCTCGAGCCTCATTGTAACTCAGTTTAGAGGCCTGTAGCCGGCACATCTCTTCTCAGAGATAGCTACCAGTGCCCTAGCCTATTTAGGATTTCCCATTGTTTCTAAATAATAAATAGGCCCTCGAGCCTCATTGTAACTCAGTTCAGAGGCCTGTAGCCGGCACATCTCTTCTCAGAGATAGCTACCAGTGCCTTAGCTAGTTTTATTTCCATTCTATTTGTAAGAAAATTGCAGTTCTTTGATATTAATGAAATGAAGTGTTATTTCCACTGCATCTCTGTATTTATGGTTATATGTTTATTCTGTTGTGTTCCTGCATAAATCCGGATCAGTGGTATCAGAGCGATCTGCTTTTTCTCGATCCTTCTTTGCATGTCCCCAACGAGGTCGAGGTATAAGGAGCTAGGGCTCGATCTGGTGGAACCTTTGCAAGATCAGCCTCGCAAACCTCAACGGACGCCCATGGGGGATGAAAAGAAATATGAGGGAGCAGGAGATCCTATCAAAATATTGCTCGAGGAGGCCCTCGAAAAACAAAGGAACATGATGATGGATAACTTTGCTCAGATCCTTCAACGGCTACCCACCGGCGGCGCATTCGCATCTAAGAACACCCGTGAGGCGCAAACTCTTTAAGGTACAAGTAAATTTTGACATTCCCATATTTTAGGGTCAAATAGACGCAGATGCCGTAGATATATGGTTGAATCTATTAGAAGGATATTTCTCTATTCACGACTTTTCAGACTAGGAGAAGATTATTTTTGCACTCCTCAAAGCTAACCCCCATGTTAAGGACTGGTGGGAAACCTACTGTGAGAACAATGACCAGACAAAACCCTCTCTGTTATCGGCTGTGCCAACTTGGAATTATTTTCGAGACGCCGTCAAGGAATAGTACTATCCCGTGGGGAGCTATTAGGACAAGTACATATAATGGACCACGCTGTGACAACAAAGGGATCAAGATGTGCATGAGCTGACGAATCTGTTCCATACCCTACGCACAAAGTTGGGTATCAAAGATTCAGAGAAAATCAAAAGCAAGCATCGCAGCCATCTGATACATACATTCAAGAAATGGAGTTCTATTACCCTCGCGTGCGTATACCAGATATTGCACAAGATCGAAAGGCAAATTCAAGAAGAAGAAGCGAGACTTTGATCTGGCGAACCAAAAGCAGGCGTAAGGTGCTTCCAAACCGCAGAACAAAGGAAGATCCAAGGCATGGCGCTAAAGACAACTCAATAAGCCACAAGAAAAGAACAACACCGTAGTCAAAGAGAAGGACATCATGAAAGTAGTTCGATAAGAGATCCACTCTCACAACAAAAGTGAGTGTCGGGCCAAGCAGTCACTGGTGGCCGAGATGAGGGCTTCTGAATCAGATGCATGCTCCGATTATGAATCAGAACCTGAAAAGGGGAATTAAAAAGGGAAGTTGATTATTGATGCGGATCCCAACGCTGTCGTTGCCACTACAAATATCCAGAAGGAGGAACCGGAAGATCCCGTAGAGGAGGAACGTCTATTCCACTCCTAGATGTGGGTAAAGGCTCCTACGCTTAATTGTCGACAATGGGAGCCAAAAGAACGTCATTTCAAACAGACGCCAGAAGTGGGCTTAGCGACCATGGCTCACCCACATCCATACACGGTCGGGTGGCTTCACCCGAGATCTTCGCGGCTAACAAATAGGAGCCGCTTCCCTATAGCATCAAGCCTCACAGATGAGGTACAGGGACTGTCTCTATTGATGTTTCTCGGTGTATTATTAGGCACAACTGTCGCCATGTCAGAAGAGTTCTGAATTCCTTGCTATTATTGTTACTTTGGGAAATAAGTTGTACAGATACCAGAGGTACCACTCATCGCTAATTAATCTCTTGGTTATCGCAAAACAATGCAATAAGCTCATTTCCCAAACCAGGAAATTCGTTTTCCTGATGATCCGCCCCCAGGGCAAGAAGAAGACTGTGGCCACGACTTCCAGACAGGGATCCTCTACATGACAACAACAAATGGATAAGGTTTTGGAGGAGTACGGGGACATATTCACCTCACCCATAGGGGTTCCTATGCACTTTCAGGTCAAGCACCCGATTGATCTGACCCCAGGTGCGCCGCTACCTAATGGATCGATCTATCGGCGCTCTGTTCTAGAGAATGATGAAATCAAGAGGCAGATTCAAGAGCTGTTGCAGAAAGGTCACATTAGACCAAGTTCATCACCCTGTGGGAGCCCGATCGTGTTGGTACAGAAGAAGGATGGGATGAGGAGACTCTGTATTGACTATCGGGCATTGAACAAGATCACTGTCTGGAATAGGTACCCAATCCCATGGATTGATGACCTTCTGGACCAACTCAAAGGTGCAAAATATTTCAGCAAGATTGACCTGAAGTCTGGGTATCACCAAGTACCAATTGAACCCTCTGATGTGTGGAAGACTGCCTTCAAAGCCAAGGAAGGTCTTTTTGAATGGCTAGTCATGCCTTTCGGGTTGACGAATGCTCCCGCAACCTTCATGAGGATGATGGACAACATCTTGCGGCCATTCACTAACTCATTTATAGTGGTGTACTTGGATGACATTCTGATCTTCGTACCTTCACCACATCCGACAAGTCCTCCAAACATTGCGACAACACAAGTTGTGTGCCAATTTGGAGAAGTGCACTTTTGGCATGACCCAGGTTCAATATCTGGGATACATTATTGATGAAAGGGGGGTGCGTGTGGATCCAGCCAAGATCCGAGTCATTCGGGATTGGCCAACCCCAACCACTATAACAGAGCTTTGCAGCTTTCTGGGTCTTGCTAATTTCTACCGGAGGTTCGTGTTGGTATTCTCTCATATCACTTGGCCCTTGAGTCAAGTCACCAAGGGAGGAGCGAGAGCAAAAAATTTTTGGTCGAAACCTCAACGAGAGGTGTTCACGGAAATTGAAAAATCGCCTGCATTGCCGCATTCCTCCTTTTGAGACTTGCAACAGCCATTTGAGATTGAGACAGATGCCTCTGACTATGCTATTGGGGCAGTTCTTACTCAACAGGGACATCCAGTGGCATTTCACAATGAGAAATTGTCTGACACAGTTCGCAAGTATCCCACTTATGACAAAGAAATGTATTCCATTGTGCAAGCTTGTCGACGATGGAAGCATTACATTTTGGGGAAGGAAACAATCATCCACACAGACCACCGGCCCCTGCAGTTCATACAGACACAAGGGAAGTTGCAGAATGATCGCCATCAGAAGTGGTCCACATATCTGCAACAGTTTCATTTGAAAATCAAGTACAAGAAGGGTAGCACCAATCATGTTGCAGACTGCCTCAGCCGACCATCGATCGTGGCGCTCACCACTGTGCTCAACTCTTGTGGGCACGAGACTTCTGATTGGCTGCTTCTCTATGAGAGTGACCTAGAATTCAGCCACACTTACAAGGAAATCTTGGGCGGTACGCAAGTTTCGAATTTTCACCTCCAAGATGCACTTTTATGTCACATGGGACACCTCTGTGTTCCTTCAAGCGAGTGTGCCAAGATGATATGGGAAGCACACTACAGTCAATTCGCTGGGCATTTTGGGGTCGAGAGAATAGTAGCAATCCTGCAGAAGTATTTCTATTGGCTGAACCTTCGAAAGGATGTCGAGAAGCACATCAGATCCTGCACTGCTTGTGCCATTGCCAAACCGACCATCAAGAAGCATGGCCTATATACTCCTCTACCTACCCCTAGTCGACCTTGGGAATCCATCTCCATGGATTACATGTCGGGTCTACCTTCTACTAAGCAGGGAAGTGACTGTGTTTTCGTGGTCGTCGACAGATTCTCGAAGATGGCCATTATGGAGGCCTACAAGAAGAATATCACAGCAGAAGCCACTGCTAAATTATTCTTTGAACGAGTGTGGGTGCACTTTGGGATCCCACAGTCTATCATATCAGATCGAGATAGCAGGTTCCTCAGCACAATTTGGTCCAGCCTCTGGTCAATGTTGGATACCAAGCTCACCAAGTCCACAGCTTTCCATCCCCAAACAGATGGCCAGATAGAGGTCATCAACAGAATGATTGTACACATTTTGCGCATGTACAATTCAAAGCATCCACGCACATGGGACGAGAGTCTCCCCTATGTACAACATAGTTATAATCGGGCTCTCACCAGTTCAATCGGCCATACTGGCCATATCCCTTTCGAGGTGGGCTTGGGAATTGACCCTATGTCCCATTGACGTAGCCATGCCATTGCGGTGCTCGGTGATTTGGCTCATGTCGATGCGAAGTTGACAAGCGAAGTAGCTTCATCGAGCGCATTCTTTATCATATGAGTTCATGATATATTGGACGGAGCCAATGCGAAGCACAAACATACCATGATCAGCATCGGGTGTACACGGCTTCCGAGGTGGGCGACAGAGTGGCTACATTTGCAGAAGGAGCGCCTCACTGGACCCCACCGCAAGCTTCGCCCGTTCCGATACGGGCCGTACACCATCACCAAGGCTGTAGGGAACAATGCCTTCGAGCTCAGTATTCCACCATTCCTTGGTCTACACCCAGTCTTCAATGTGGATTGCCTTCGTCCTTACTTCCCACCTCTACTGGACACCACGGACATTGCAGAATGACTCACACCAACAGAGTTAAATCTAAATTTCATGGAACAGGCCACCACAGATTGTATCATGGACATGCAAATCAAGAACACTCGCCAACGGAAGATCCAACTATATCGGGTTGTCAAAGCTGGCCAACTCCTGCACCAAGGAAAGTGGTTCACCAGGGACCAAGTTCAGTAGAAATTTCCTCATCTCGTGGAGGAACTTAACGCAATGGGGACCATTGCTTCCTAAGGGGGGAGGAATGATCCAGGTGGATGTTGGTGGTCACTCGCCTATTCCAGTTGGGTCTCCACCATTGTCTCTTTCAGTTTTTCAGTTTCGGCATAGTTGACTATTTTTAGCAGTTTTTCGGGTCCTGAACTTCCGGAGCCGTTTTGAGGCCCTAAACGACGTTTTTTGGGAAAACGGAGAGCAACAACATGGACCAATGTTGCTCTTTCCAAATTTGTATTCCTCGGATAGATCTTTCTAACGAGGTATGGTATGCATCAAACGGAGATCGTATGCCAAAGTTACGCCCTTGGGAAGTTGAAACACCAATTTACCCAAACGGGGCCCATAGTTTTGGCGCTTCATCTCTAAGGGTGAGGGTTTTTGGTACATTTAAGGATTTCCCATTGTTTCTAAATGATAAATAGGCCCTCGAGCCTCATTGTAACTCAGTTCAGAGGCCTGTAGCCGCCACATCTCTTCTCAGAGATAGCTACCAGCGCCCTAGCTAGTTTTATTTCCATTCTGTCTGTAAGCAAATTGCAGTTCTTTGATATTAATGAAATGAAGTGTTATTTCCGCTGCATCTCTGTATTTATGGTTATATGTTTATTCTGTTGCGTTCCTGCATAAATCCGGATCACATCCTAGGCAGATGGCAGATGGCATGTTCTTTTTGCATTTTTGGGTACCCAATTAATGGTCCCTTTATGAGTGACATGTGGCAGGTGACAAGGAAATGCATGTGGAATTTGTGATGATATCGAGTTACGTGGTAGATGATGTGGACCTCCTAAATGCCTTTGGAGCTTAAGCACTCGGTCCCATCCTCGTGTCACGAAGTGATAGGTGTCAAATCACAATGAACATGTGAACTAGTCGGTAAAAGTGTGGTTCCAACACTCAAACATATGTGGTGGTACTGGAGCTCCTTGACCTAGAATTCATATTAACAATTCTAAGTAAACGAAATATTCGAGAGTTCAAGTATTGTTTCATATAAATGAACTCTGATTTAGATTCACTAGAACATATTTTTGGACAAGGTCCTATGGAACCGAACCCAATTCCCCACGGATCCAAAGATTTATTGATCTATACCTTATCATGGTCACCAAAACTGTTAACTTCTTGTGTATGTTTTTTTAATGGGGGACAATATCATTCCTTTTCTCCATTATTCGAATAAAAAAAAACAAAACAAAACGTGTGGGATCCCACGGAAAATTCGTGTCAATAGACAACTTGTTCGCATCGTAACAACCGAAATGCTTTATAACCATTTATCCAAGTGTTGATTAATGACTTTAAGAAACAACATGGCTTTTGTGGGAATCAGGCAGTATTGCCTACGCGCAATGGTCACCAAATGGTCGGGTAACCCACAGTTTTCGGCCCTCTTCTCGATTTGACATGAACCTCTTAAACCCTCTCTGGTTTGGCGACCGCTCATAAAACCAGCTCGTGGTTTATGTGAGTTAGGTGAATACCCTTTCCTATATATAGACATCAATATTTTCAAGTTTTCGGCCAGTATTCGGTAGCAAAGTAAGGTAATTGCTTTTGATCAATTAATCTGAACTACAATCACGGGGATTTGCATTTCTTCAAATACCACCACTTCTTTCGTGCCAACGGCTACTGCAAAGCTCATACTGATGGATGGGAGCATCCAGGAGTTTTCTGAAGAGCTGAAAAGCCAAGAGATTCTGCAAGAATATGAGGGCCACTTCATCTGTAACTCAGACGGTTTGTTTGTTGGTGAAAAGATCTCGCAGGTTCTGGGCGATGAGGGTCGATTGCGGATTGGGCAGCTCTACTTTCTTCTTCCTCGGCGAAAGTTACAATTTGTGCCGACGGACTCAGACATGGCTTCTCTTCTTTCCAAAATTACCACTACGCTATCATCACAGAAGAGGAAGAGACAAAGCAGAAGATTATCATGTGGGTTTGGTAAAGCTCAAGTGCAAGTGCAACCCTTGTTCGATATTCGTAGCCAACATGATGAATCTGGAGAGGAATACCACTATTCCTCAGTTTGTTGTATGTCCAGGCACCCGATGGTTCCAATCTCAATTCCAAGGAGTAAAGGCCGAACCCAATGGCAATCCAAATTGGAGACCATTGCGGAGACTGTGTGATCGATGATAATCGTGATTTTGCTGTAAATCAAGAAAAGAGGAATGACCTTGTCTACATTACATAATTTTAGATATCTACTTAATTTATAGGCATAGTTTCAGCTGATTAACGATTGGAAATTTGTTGTTATGGTGGGAATTGGGTATAACAGTCGAATGAATGTCTCTATGTCACAAAGAATTTGGTGGAAAAGCATAGTTATCAAGTTCCAACTCTGTAACATCCCAAAAAAATGAATATTGTTCACACCAGAGGGAGCTAAATGAACCACAGAACTTTCAAAAATGCACAGAACTTTCAAAAATGCAAGTTTGGAAAGTTGATTGTGTGCGAGAATATCTATTGGTACTACTCTCGAGGCAGTTAAGTGCAACGTGACTTTGCTCCGCCATGTGACTACTTTTTGACTCTTGCTCCGCCAAAAGCCTCTCAGAATCTAAGGGAAATTATGCACTTGTAGGCTAATGTTGTTGAGATTGTAGGCTAATGTGGAGCCACTTGTGGCGAAAAAGTCGTACAAAACTTCCAAAATTGGCTCCATCTTTTATGTACTTTATTCGTCCTGGTCCCGCAGGGAATAATTTTTTTTTCCTCGGGCAACTTTTTAAAATCGGCGTCGAAGAAATAAATAAAAATTATGCACACTTTTTAATTTAATTTTTAATTTTAATTTTTCCTTGTTATTTTTAATTTTTCCTTAATCAGCATCGAAGAAACAAATAAAAATGAAGCACACTTTTTAATTTAATTGTTATTTTTAATTTTTTCTTTTCTGTTTCTAATTTTATGGTAGGAAAGAATAAAATGATGATGATAGTTATTGATGTTGCCTAGACATTTTAAAATTTTAAGAAAAGTGAAAAAATCTAAATTCTTCAAAATTTTGTTTTTGTGATCAATAACTTGAATAAAAAAACAATAACAAGAATAATTCTATTTTATAAATAAAAAACAAACTAAAAACAATACTAATATTATTTCTTTCTAAAAATTAATTAATAATAGTATTGTAATTTAAATTTAATTTAAATTTACACTAATTAAATTAAAAAAAAAACATATTATATTATGTAAATAAAGTAAGTTTAAATTTCCTAATTTATCTTGCAAGCCAAAAGGATATACATACACTTATATTTGTATCACGCGAGTGGTAGACTGCTCAACTATCCATTCCTTTAAATATATAAACAAAGAACATTAATATAAAATTAAAAATATAAAATAAAATTTTTATTTATGGAAAATGATCAGATATTATGGCACTCATTTTAATAATTTTTAGATCAAAACTAATGATGATATTGCATTATTAAAGTTTATCCATCTAAAAATGCTAAGATAATTTGGTATAGTTATAATAACTTTCAAATTAATAATATTATATTAAACTTTGTCTCATTTTTTCTTGATACATTTTAGTTGCTTTTTGATATTATGTCAACAGAATTATTTGCAACAATTTAATTTAGGTATCAAGTAAATAAGGTTTAATGATAATGATGATGGTTAACGTTTACTGAGAAAAAGTTTTGGTTTATCGAAGAAATGAATTATTTAGTTTGTTTTAAAATTGTACTTTTATGCTCAAAGAGCTTAGAGAGAAGCATTCTTAACTCACTATAATTTTGACATGTTAAAAGGTCAGGAAGGTCGGTATGCAACAAAGATTATCACATTGAGATCTAATGTGGGTGTACAGAGGGCACTCTAAGAGGAAGTGATTTTCATCCTCAACATTCATATTCTCAAAGAGATGACACATCCTTTCCACCCATGGTGTTTTAGGCATATAAAATTAATAAAATAATATAAGATTTTCTTTTATTTATTTATTATTTTTTAAAAATTAAATCCATATAATTAAATAATTAAATAGATTAAATTATTAATTAAAATCAGTTTACAAATTTTTAAGTTTGTTAAAAAATATCAAAATTTTAAAAATATATATTTAATTTGTTTATAAATAAAATATAATCCAATTTTATATTAATAATTATTTTTTAAATATTATTAATAAACAAAATATAAATAATTAGAATAATATTTTAACATATCAGTAAATAATATCATCGTTCAACCTTACTCTTTAAAAAAAATTATATCTAAAATATATTGGGTAAAAACGCAAAGGTGGGTTCCACTTTTGTGAGAAACGCGGGCGAAAAATTCATTTTTCCAACAATTCAGTCAAAATTTTATAAAAGTTCGGCTGAACTGTTAGAAAGTTCGGCCGAAGTTTGTAAATTAGTTCAGCCAAACTAATTCTGCCATTTACATTGACAACATATTGACGACGTGGGTAAACAAATTTTTGGTTGGAGATGAGAAAACCAACAAAAAACGTTCAACTGAACTATTTCTTATAAATATACCGGCCCACAGACCGAAAGAGTTTTCGGGCTTGTTACCGTTTGTTTTTTTCATGTTGTATGATCTCTGTCTCGCTGTTTCATTTTTGCGCTGGTGTTGGCTGTTGCAGGGGAGAGGAGGTGAGAAGCTTCGTGTTTGTGTTTATTTTTTTTGTCTATTTTTTGTGGGTTTTCATTTTTTTCTCTCTTTTTTTGTTCATAGGTTACAGATAACCTGCGTCTTCGGCGGTCTCCTTCCTCGTTGTGGCCTGCCTCATTGTTTGCTGTTGTTGCGGCTTACCTCATCGTTTGTTGCCGTTGCGGCTTGCCTCGTTGTTTGTTGTCGTCTCCAGGTAGACGAAAAAACTCGTTTCTAATTAATTTGTTAGATTGCCTTGCAGAGTGTTTGTTTGTGGTTAGATTATCTTATAGAGTGTTTGTTTCTAGTTAGAATGTTTGTTTGTGGTTCGTTTGCATCCTAATTCTATACCCAAGTTTGGTAACATTTCATGAAATACCAAATAACTTTAATTAGGTCTATCTAATAATATACCTAATAACTATCTCTAAAAGGTCTATTTGAGGACCATGTAATAAATTTCAGATCAGTCTTTAATGTTCAGTGAAACCCCTGGGTAGCTCCTCACTGCTACAAATGAAAGATGTGATTGTTTTGGTTGTGAAGAGCATGCACCATACCTTACTCTCATCATAAATTTGTACATTGTTTCTCACAGTCTATTTTAACATATGCTCACTGTCCAAATTCATAAATGATTACAATGTAACTAGCATCAATCACAAACACATACTCTGTTATAACACCCATATTTTCTTCTTCAAATGACAAAAGGATGGTAACATATAGGCTTCCATTGACAAGTACTAATCCACCGTGTAGCAGCTACAACCTTTGTTTATGATAAGCTCAGTTCGTTCATCAATTTCCTTCCATATAATGAACCAAACTGTGATTCAGCTACAGGGAATGCAAAATTAGCCTTAGATGAATGCACATTAGCTACAATAGTGTGATCATAACAAGTTTCTATGTCTAATGTGTGACAACCTAGAATCTCAGATGTTTCATAAGAAAAGCATTAAGAAATTCAATGCTACAATTAAACGACCAGTCAAGAATAGTGAAGCTACTAGAATTCAACAAAATTTCCAACTTCGATTTCTGCTCAGTCTAGTTTGCATGGAGCCTTTAGAACTTCTCCAGGACTTAAAGTAACATTCATATCGTGCATGCTAACCAAACCATGTATTTTTTAGCTACTTGAATATTATATCCGCGAAAGAGATCTTTCAGACACCTCATCAACCACCTCTTTACTCATTCTCTTTCTCACACAGACATACCTTGGAAGCAGATTTAGTGGAACAGGATTTCTGTTGCCTATACAACGCGACGTCTGAACCTTGATGCTAGGTTAGATGGTTGTTTAATTGGTTGAGTAGAATCAGTTCAAGTAGGCAGGTTTGTTTGCTTTCTTTCTTATTCTTGAACTAAAGCTTCCTAATCTAGCTAGCTTTCTAATGCCTCAAAGAGTAGAGTTGTATGTGTTTTCCTGATGGATGATAGCTTTGTTCTTTCCTTCGACCTCTGCAGATCTAATATCTCTGTGTTATTCTTATGAGCATCAACTGATAGCTCTGTTCTTTCTTAAGCTTATAGGTTGTATTTGTGTTCTCTTGCTTCCTTAGAACTTTGTTAAATTGTCTTTGTCTTTCAGCAGAGTGTTTGTTTGTGGTTACAATGCCTATCTTCCTGAATACTCCTTGCTAAGCTAAAACCTAAGCTTTTCTTTCTTATTCCTATATTGAAGCTTCCTAATCTAGCTAGCTTTCTAATGCCTCAAAGAGTAGAGTTGTATGTGTTTTCCTGATGGCTGATAGCTCTGTTCTTTCCTTCAACCTCTATAGATCTAATATCTCCGTGTTCTTATTATGAGCACCAACTCACAACTCTATTCTTTCTTAAGCTTGTGGGTTGTATTTGTGTTCTATTGCTTCCTTAGACCTTTGTTATATTGTCTTTATCTTTCAACAGAGTGTTTTTTTGTGGTTGTAGTGCCTATCTTCCTGAATACTCCTTGCTAAGCTAAAACCTAAACTTTTCTTTATTCTTCCTGAACTGAAGCCTCCTAATCTAGCTAGCTTTCTAATGCCTTAAAGAGTAGAGCTGTATGTGTGACTTTTGACATACTTCATCAACCACTACCACTAGTTGTTTAAGTAAGTGTATAAAATAAATTTGCACCCCTTTCCACTTATTACTTCAAACATAGTTACCGACCAAACGAGAACTATTACCTCAAAATGGGGACTCTAGCCCAAAAGGACTCAAAAAACATGAAAAAACGCCCCAAAAACAAAAAGTGTGTATTCCAGAAATCATTTGGTTTTTTTTAAAGGTCAATTTCAACATTTTATAAAATTATGCTAAAAACGTAATTGTTTCTTGAAAAAAGTATTGAAAAAACACCCTCAAAACAAAACGAGTTGATGCTGGAATAACAAAAAAAAACATTGTGTCACACTTTTGACTCATTGTAACAATGGAATTAAAGACAACATATTAGGACATTGAGAAATTCTAAAATTCTAAAATTTTTGATACATGATGTTAAAGATAAACAAAATTATGTCTGAAGGCCTTATCATTTCGAACAATTTTCATCCATGTTGTTAAAGATAAAATATCTTGACTCTAAACAACCCTAAAATTGTAGTTGTTTTCAACCATAACATTAAAGTTAAAATTTCGTAGCACATAAAAACCTTAATGACAAGTTGTAAATCTCAAGTTTTTAAATCTTAAGTTTTCAACATACTTGAACCATGAAATTATGGAGAAATCATATGACTTAACCAATTTTTAAAAATGAACAAGTAAATGAAATATTTATTATTCCAAGAGTAATTTTAATTTTAAAGGATAAAAATATACCTCTTTTTAAATCTTAGCCTAAGACAAATTTAAATCTAATTGCAACCAAAACCTAAAAATCAAGCATCAAAACAAAGTGACCCCTTTCAATGAGGCATATAATTTTTAAGATTTTTAAAAGTATCTTATACGAAATGGTAACAATACATAATATCGTGGCAATATCACTGCATAATCTAAAAATTCAACATTAATTTCTATTTTATTTTTTACTTTTAATCAAAATATCAACATTGGTACATCGAATATAACATAAATTATTTTTGTAATTCATTGTTGCACTGTGGATATTCTAAAGAGATGAATTCTTCATAATTAAAACATATAATCTAAAAAACATAGAAATGCCTCATAACATCATGAAAAATCAGATGGAATTTAAAATATTCATTTCGAGTTACCATGCAAATATCAATTACATAAAGGTGTCTTAGATGGTTATTCAAAATCAACCATAGGTTCTGGCACACCATCAGAACCTACATCTTCAGATGAATGACTCGATGCAGATGAAGATGATCCATATTCTTCTCTTTCATCAACTAGTGTTCCATCTGAGTCAACATGCATGCCCACCATTTCAAAGTTCAAATGTCTTGTAGATAGATGACTACATTATGCAGAGTCCCATCTCAGCAATAATTGTTAGGGTAGAAATTTCTTCAAAGTATTTATGGTCTTCAACCGAAGAGTTCCTCTCTTTTTCAAATTGAAGTCATACACAAGTATGTCAACATCCTCTAACTTTAAGACATTTGTGCGGCGACGATTTATATTTGCACCCTTTCTTTTTCTCTTTCTGCCAATTTGTTTTTCAACTACCATCTCTGGCCTGTACACACTAGCAAATTTGGAATAGTTACAGGTACAGGACATAACTAAGACTATATTACAAATCAAGAAGGTTGTGACCAAAATAAATTTGTTGAACAAATTAGTGGAAAAATGTGAAGCCATGAACATTTCCATTACTAATTTTTTGGAAAAATACACTATTTTGAGCCAGGAAGGCCTACTAGATATTCATGTCTTCAATGACAAACTAATGGCACAAAAAGAGTATGATAAGAAGAGAAGGAAGTTTGCAAAAGAACAAGTCAACAAACCACTGCCACTGGGCACTCCTATAGGAAAGCTCATCCTTCAATATTTTGAAGACTTGTTTTTTCTACAGCATGAAATCAAGCATCTTTTTGTTTTCAAACCTACCTTTGCTAAGTACATAGATACTGATGAAAAATTTAGAAAGCTAAAAAGTGTGAAAATTTCAGATCCAGAACAATGGCAAGCATTCACTGATTTAATGTAAACAGTAAAAAGGTAAAACAGTGAAGAAGACCACATAAAAACAGCCAAACAGAAAGTGAAACAAAGAAGAAAGTCAGTTGATTTTTTTTACCACAGTATTACATATTTTTCAGTAGTAAAGAGTGGAAATACCATTCAAAGTGTATCAGGGTTAAAGGGACAACATTAAAGTGTATAAGAAAAAAGAGTATCAGTGAAGGCAGCTCAAAAAAATATATTTCCTAAGCAGCCAGCAAGCAGGACAACTTGCAAATAAAAGCTCCTTGATTAGATAAAGTTGTTCTATAAATTTTGGATAAGAGGACAACTTGCTAATTTGTTAAGCAACTGTCCCTCTTATTTTGTAAAGATATTTTGTATTTCATAAATATATTCCTACACCTCTCTAGGATATTTGTAAACAATATTTTGTATAAATACTTCTACATTAGAAGTATTAAGTGTGGAATAAAATTGCTAAGATTACTATAGACTTTTTCTGATACATTGGAGGCTTTCATGTGTTGAATTCAAAGTAGCAGACTGGAAAAATCTTAAGTGGCATCATAATTCAGGATTAATGTGATAAGTTGAAGAGTGAAGTACATTTCTTCTTGTCATTGTTTCTTTTCTGAGTTTCATGCAATTCATTATGTGTTTGATCTATCTTAATGTGTAACTAGGAATATTTCTACAGGACTAGCCTTTTGCTCCCAATTTTTAACTGAGTTACCATTTAAATGTTTTCTGCTGATTTCCGGTGTTAGGCATCCTTCATTGCTCCTACTCTCGTTTGACCTCTGCCTCCTTCTTCTATTTTCTGAATCAAAGGATCCTTCATTGCCCTTTATCCTGATCATACCATTTCATCAAAAACCTTTCCCCAAATCTCTAAGGGTTATCTACCTTGCCTTGAATACATTTGCACCCCTTTAGCCTTGCCTTCTAGTACTGCTATCTAAACTTAGACTCCATAGCCCAATGGACAAGTAGATCTCTCCTTAGTTTAATCATAAGTGATTTTTACCCACCAAAATATTTAAAACAAAACCAATTGTTCTATCATAACTAGCCTAAAAACCTAAATAAAAAAACAAAGATAAATCTTAAAGAGAGAGCCCTCTCTGAATTCTAGGAAGGCTAGATCCTAGGATTTGAAGTAGGTTTGTGGTTATCCCTAGTTTGTTTAGACTTAAAACCAAAAGCCCACAACTTTGAGAAATTACTAGGGTGATAACATACTGGCGACCATACTGGGGAATAACCAATCTCCAGTCTTAAAATTGGTCTTAAAGGAAGATCTTTCATTTATCTTTTTACTTTAAGATTATTTTTAGAGGTTCTGGGTATTCAAAAACAGTCATTCTGGCTTCTAGGAAAACCTACTATACCAGGTCTAACCCGGATCCTAAGCCTGCAGTTATAGTAGATAACCCATAACAAATTGGAAAGAAGAAAAAACAAATTTTCTATTTAGAAACTGAAGTACCATTAAGAAAATCCAATTATTTACTGAAATAATTAGTGCACTTAACTGATATTGATTTTTATTTCAAGTTTGAAAATTCATTGTTTAAAAATAAATTTGAAACTGATTTAAAAGATACAGTCATAGATCCTGTTTTTACTTCATTTTTTAATGCAAAACAGAAAATTATTTCAGCAAGAATAAAATCAGAAAAATCAGAATCTCAAATTAAAATAGAAAGGATTAATGTTACACTGATTAAAGGCATTGATGAAGCTATTAAATTAGCCCATTTATTATCTTACATTAAGCCTCCAGTTTCTCAATTGCACACAACAATAATTCCAACAACAGATTCAACTCTGTATGCTGTCACCTCATTTTTAGATTCCACTCGAAGTTCACCCACACGACAATTTATTCCTAAGCTGCCTTTGCAGCCTCGGATAGTATTTCCCTCATCCACTCAATCCACTGGATCCACTAGTTTTATAAGCACTACATATTTATTTCCAACCAATTACATATATATACCAGCCTCTTTTCCAAGCTCTTCAAGTACAACTTTTAGCACATCAACTACCATATCCAGCATAACCCCTATCATTTTTGTTATACCTCCTAGCTAAGCAAAGCTTCAAGCCATGGCTGTCAGGTATTCTCCCCTTGTCTTACCTCAAAACCTCCATGAAATGCCCCAAGATTATCAAAAAAATACACCACTATTTGATGGCCTTTCACAATATACTGTTCAACAACATGTCACAAAAATGATAGACTACTGTGAAATTTATGAAATTAATGAGTCATATGTCCAAATGAGGTTATTTGCTCAAAGTTTGACAGGAGAAGTTAAGAAATGGTTCAAAAATTTAGTTGTTGGTAGTATAGCTAATTTAGTTGTATTTCATAGAACATTTTTAAATAAATGGGAAAAGAAAAAGAACCCCCTTCAAAATTTTTCTGAGTTTGATGCTTTAAAAATATCTCCTAATGAGTCTGTTTAAGATTACTGCACTAGGTATAACAGTGTCTATAATTCTATTCCTACAGATCTTAAATCTACACCTTACTATGTACTTCTTAAATTCCCTGATGGATTTGATCTAGAGATGGCCTATCAATTAAGAGAAAGAGATGCTGAAACATTAGAATAGATGCAATTACATGCTGTTAGTGTAGAAATTAATATTCTAGCTAGAAAATCCAGACTTAGGAATGAAAGAAGAGTCACAATTAAAGAAGAAAATTCAAACTCAGATGTTAAATTAGATTTTTTTGCTAAAACTTTAGAAAGGGTGGTTGGAATATTAGACAATTTAGATAAAAAATCTAAATGGGATAATCAACCTCAGATCAGAAATCCCAATTTTAGAAAAAATAATAACCCTGGAAAAGTTAAAGAAGATGCTCCAGATCAAAACATTAGACCCCCATTTCAAGAGAACTATGCTGAGAGTTCCCAAAATAATGACGAAGATGAGGATAAAATCAATATAATAATGGGGATAGATGAAAACAACACTATTTTCCTCATTGAGGAGGATCAAGAACTTTTTGAGCTTCAACAACTCAAAGTAGAATCTAGTGAATCCTTTGATTACAAACAAGGTTATGACTTTGCTATTAATGAAATTCACAGTCAGTATAACCTTAGAAACAAGAAAAACAATGAATCTTATACAAAAAAAATTCTCAAAATCAAACTAAAAAAAATGTAGAAGCCCCAAAAACAAAATTTTTCCAAATTCTCCTAAGGGAAAACAAGCAAAATTCCAATCCTTCCAGTCCTAAAAAATTGCCAAACCCAAAAATTGTTGACATCACTGATGAAGTGGCCCAATCCTCTAAAGATGTGCCAAAAGCTGATCCTACAAAAACCTCAAATTCAGTAAAAACAAAAATTCCTGATCCTAAAAAGAGTCTTGCTGATTCTAAGTCAGCAAATCCCAAAACTGATAATATAAAAATAGCTGCTGAAAATTCAAAGTCTGACAGAACATCTGCTGCCACACAAACTGTCCCTGAAAAAAAAATTAAAAACAGCAAAAATCAAGAAACTCAAACAGAGAATATTAAAACAACTGAAGATAAAAGTACATCTATTGAAATTCAAGAAAAACCAACTCAGATAACAATTACAAAAGATGAATTACTTCAGATTAGTAAGTCTCAACCCTCGTTCAATATTTATACTGAAATAGCTAAGTTAAAATTACCAATTCCTTTAACTGAATTGGTAAAAAATGACTTATATAAATCAACAATTACTGAAACTTTGAATATGAATGATGGTGAAGATGCCATTAATTTGAATGATGATCAACCAAAGTTGATTTTTGGCCCTGATGTAAATGGTAAGCATTCAAATGGATCAGTTCCTCCTTTCTATATCAACCTTACTATTCACGATCAGATTTTACACAATGATATGTTAGATTTAGGAGCTTCCCATAACTTAATGCCAAAAGCCATCATGGAAACTCTTAATCTAGAAATAACCAGGCCTTATAAGGATTTGTTCTCATTTGATTCTAGCAAAGTTAAGTGCATATGATTGATTAAAGACTTATCTGTGAATTTGGTTTAGTACCATGTTAAGAGCATGGTTATGGATATTGTAGTAGCTGACATCCCACCAAAGTATGGTATGCTTCTTTCTCGCTCATGGGGAGCAAAGTTGCAGGGATATCTACAATTAGACATGAGCTATGCTACTATATCAGTATTTGGACAGCCCAAGAAACTTTATAGGGAAACTTTAATGAAATTCATGGTTAGCAGTGCAGAAAGATCCATAAGTTACCCCATTTATTCAACACCAACTGACCTTGATTCCTTCATTTTATGTAACTCTGACAACAAAGAAATCCAAACAGAACTAATTGACATAAAGCCAAAACCAAACAATGACAATATTTTTCATGAAGCCCTTTGGCACTTCGAATTTGATGGCTCTGTGAACAAAACAGGCACAGGAGTTGGAATATGGATCACAAATATCGAGACAGGTCATTCAGAAGGACATGTCTTTAGACTCAACTTCAAATGTACTAATAACATGGCAGAGTATGAGGCACTTATTTTAGGCCTCCAAATTATCATAAATTTAGGAGGTAAACGAATTTTAATCATGGGAGATTCGGAATTAATCATTAAGCAAGTAAATGGAGAGTATTCTGTTCATAATCCTAGATTTCTAGATATAGAGATACAACGATTGATTTATGTGAAGATTTATTGGAATGTAAGTTTGCTAATATACCTAGAAAACAGAACATTCAAGCACATTGCTTAGCAAATTTTTCTAGCACATGTAACTTACCTTTTCAAACAACACATAGGTATACTACTAAAGTTAAATATAGACCCATTGTCCCAAACAATGTCAAATACTGGCAGATTTTCTCTGAAGATGAATAGATTTACCTTTTCTTGAGTAATGTGGAAGAATTTCAAAATTGTAAGATAGATTCAGATTTTAATTGTGAAATAGATAACATAGATGTACATAAATTTAACAAACCCACTGTATTTACTCAATCTGTCATAGATAACTTAGAGAAAGTATATATAGAGGAAGTTATTGAAGAAGAAATTGACATGTTAGATCTAAAAGGTAATTTTTTACCTAAGGTTTTAACTCCTTTGGAGGACCTTTTTGATTCCAATGATGTGCCTAGAAAGCCAAAAATGGAACCAATCAAGTCTTACATTGAATAATTTAACATTGGGACAGAAGTGAAGCCAAAAATGATCAAATTATCAAAATCTTTACCTCCTCAAGAAAAAGAGAAATACATTGAAATTTTGAAGGAATATCAAGATGTGTTTGCATGGAGTTATGAAGATCTTAAAGCTTATGAAACAAACATAATTCAACATAATATTCCTATAAAAGATGATCATAAACCATTTAAGCAAAAATTGAGGAGGATTAATCCTGTCTTATTACCTTTGATAGAAAAGGAGGTTAAACGCATGTATGATGCCCAAATCATTGCACCAATCATATATTCTGATTGGGTATCAAACTTAGTATCTACCAAAAAGAAAACAGGTGAAATTAGATTATGTGTAGACTTTAGAAATCTTAATAAAGTATCGTTGAAGAATAATTACCCTTTACCCAAGATGGATCATATTTTACAAAGGGTATTTGGTTCTCCCAGGATATATTTATTGGATGGTTTTCAGGATATAACCAGATACTTTTCCAAAAGGAAGACCAAGCTAAAACAACTTTTACCATTCCTTAGGGCACTTTCATATATGTGAAAATTCCTTTTGGTTTGATGAATGCTGGAGCTACCTTTCAAAGGGCTATGGGCATAGCATTTTCTAAGGAAATACATGAATTCTTGGTTATTTATTTAGATGATATTACTGTTTTTTCTAAGTGAAATAATGAACACTTGGATCATTTGAGACAAGTTTCTATTAAATGTAGAAAATTTGGTATATCTTTAAACCCTAAGAAGACTCTTTTCAGACTAGAAGAAGGAAAATTACTAGGACACATAATTTCGAAGGAAGGTATTAGGATAGATTCTACAATAATAGAGGCCATTCTAAACATCCATCCACCTAGAAATATCAAAGAGTTACAAGCATTTTTAGGTAAAATCAATTTTTTGAGAAGATTTATTTCTAACGTAGCAGAAATCATCAAAGAACTGAATAATATGCTTAAAAAAGACTCGGTTTTAAAATGTACAATTGAAGCGAAACAATCATTTGACTCAATTAAACAAGCTTTAACTAAAACACCAGTCTTAATTAGTCATGATTTCAAAAAAGACTTTATAATTTTTTCATTTGCCTTAGAGCATACCATTGTTGCAGTTCTACTGTAGAAGAATGATCAAGGTTTTGAACAGCCTATAGCCTTTTTCAGCAAAACCCTTAGAGATGCACCTCTGAAATATAACATAATGGAGAAACAAGCTTTAGCCTTGGTTAAAGCCATAAAAGATTTCAAAGTTTACATTCTTTACTCCCACATTATTGCTTATGTCCCTAATTCTGTAGTAAAGGATATTCTCACTCAGGATGGTCCTGATGGCAGAAGAGGAAAGTGGATTTCCATTATCCTAGAATATGACATAGAGATTAAACCAAATAAACTCATTAAAGGACAGGGATTAGCCAGATTGATGGCTGAATCCAATTGTAATGCATTAGATATAAATTTTATTGCTCAGGTTGATAACCAGGAAGAGATGGCGACTCTATTGATTAGTGAAGCCTTTCTAGACTCACAATGGTACTCATATATTATCTTTGTACTTACACATTTACAAGCTCCTCCTGTATTAACAAGGACTAAAGCCAGATTTATTAAACTTAAAGCAATGAGATTTTGTATTATGAATAATGTTCTTTTTTGGAAAGAAAAAACTGGGATATTACTGAACTGTTTACTAAAATCAGAAGCTAACAAAATTCTTGAAGAATTTCATGCAGGTGATTGTGGAGGACACTTATATTGGAAAAGTACTGCAGATAAGATTCTTTTTACTGGCCTACCTTATTTTCTGATGTTAAGAAATTTGTTACTTCATGTCACAAATGTCAAATTTTTGAAGGAAAAAATAAGTTGCTACCTTTACCCCTAAAGCCAATTTCAACTGAGATGCCATTTCAACAATGGGGTTTAGACTTCATTAGAGAAATTCACCCTCCATCCTCTGGCCAACACAAATGGATATTTACTACCACAGATTACTTTACTAAGTGGATTGAAGCCATTCCTACCAGACAAGCCACTGATTCAATCATTATCTCTTTTATAGAAAACAACCTTTTATCTAGATTTGGATGCCCACAGAAAATAATTACTGATAATGTAGCAGCATTTAAATCTAATAAAATTATTTCCTTTTGTCACAAGTACCATATTACCCTAGGCCACTCTACTGCTTATTACCCTCAAGGTAATGGCCTAGCTGAATCTTCAAATAAAAGCCTTGTGAATATCATTAAAAAACTACTTGAAGACAACAAGAAAACTTGGAATAAAAAGTTAGTCTATGCCTTATGGGCAGATAGACTTACTACCAAAAAGTAAATTGGAACTTCTCCTTACCAAATTGTATATGGGATGGATGCAGTCTTCCCATCATCTTTAGGTGTTCCAGTAATGAAGATCATTCAAGAATAACAAGTGGAGCTAAATGATATACAAAGGAGGATAAATTAAACAATTCATCTCCAGCAAACAAGAGAAGGAGTCTATGAAAAATCTCAAGTCATTCAAGATAAAATCAAGAAATTTTTTGACAAAAGAAGTAAAGAAGATGACTTTTCCGTTGGAGATAAAGTGTTAAAATGAGATTCCAGGAGAGAACAAAAAGGCAAGCATGGAAAGTTTGACTTTCTATGGAAAGCACCATATATAATTTATGGATACAGGGGTAACAATGCTTTCTTCATCAAAGATTTGGATGGAACATATATTCAAGAAGGACCAGTTAATGGTAAAGTGCTCAAACATTACTATTCATCTGAGTTAACCAATAGTTAGTCCCAGTTACTTTTTACTTCATTGCAAATATCCATTGAAGTTTTTTAGATTGGATTGGATGCTTTATTTCAAAAGTTGAAGCCCGGAGAGAAGGCCTAAGCTTTGAAGAGTAAAACGTCATAAGTATTAGTTTTTGCAGAAATCAAAAGATAATTACTGGATCATCAAGGTCAAAGTTGAAGGCTACTAGTCTCAGATTTCTTGACATTTCACCAGGAAATGACATCCCCATGTGAAGCGCTATTAGGGTCCTATAAGTATAGGATTCATAATTTGGAATTGACTTATGATAGTCTTTCCAAATATGTACATACCTTGCTTTCTGCAAGTTGCTTTCCCATATTTTGTAAAAAATAAAAAATAGAAAATAAAAAAAGAGGGTAAAAGTCCTAAAAGAAAAATCAAAGGACTTAAAAGAATATAGACCCCAAAAGAAAAGGATTAAAATAAAACATGAAAGTGTGCAAGTCCAAATGCCACTACTTTTTACTTTTTGCAAATGATTGTGGCAGAGTGTCAATAAATGCCATAATCCATGATAAGTTAAACTGTTTAAACTTGACTTGTCATATTTTCAATTTACATTTTTTAGATAGTGAATCAAGATTGGTCAGAAAGTTTAATCCTGACTAATCCATAGATAGGTAGAAAATAAAGAGGAACTCATCAGTTTAATCTGAGCCCTTGGTTTATATAAGATAGATTTAGATAGTTTTTATGCTTTGAAAAGAATAAAATGTTTCAAGGTAGCAAGCTCAAATGCACCTGCAAAAGGAAGGGAAAAAATGTTAGATTAAAATTGGGTAGGTAGAAAGAAGTGGGAAGAAGCTTGTAAATATTCATCACCGGGTAAAAATTACTAATTTCCCATCCCCTATAGTAATTCTGCATTCTAGATTTTCAGTCAAAGAGGCTCAGAGCATTTCTCTGACTTCTATTGGGACCGGACCCAAGGCTCAATGACTGATTATTTGAATATGTTGAATTCCTATATTAATCCCCAATTATCATTATTCACCTTTCATTCACTCATTACAACTCAAATTTTTAAGTAAGAACTCTTTTCTTACTTAATAATGCATAATATCCCTTTGATTGACTTCCTCCATTTCATCAAGCATACAAACAATAAAAAAAATTATATCCTAAGTAAAAGTGGTGAAATCATCAAATGATAAGCTTTACTTTAAGATTTTCACTTTACTTAGTCATAGAAGTGTATTTCTTGAGTATTTCATTTTCCTTGTCATATTAATTTCTAACTTGTTCTATTAACTCCCTAAAAGAAGCCTTATCCTATTAATATAGTTTCTTTTATTTAAATATCCTCTAAAACCCACTATTATAAGATTTTATGCCAAAGTTAATGTTGAAGAGGTAAATCCTCTCTGCGGACAGAGGCGATCCCTACTAGCCCAGATCGGGTCTGGCAACAATCGTATCACACTAAGGCGCAAGTTCCTAATTGCAATAGACCAAATTGCGAAGAAGGCCTACCTCAAGTCCAATGCTATTGTTTGTAGAGAAGATGGCGCTCCCGTTTCCTTGCTCCAGCAGATCACAATCCTCTCGCTTTCCGCGATCGAACACCTTCACACACAAGAAACACGACAAACACAAGCGTAAAACCCAATATATGCAATTATGTATCAGTCAGAGAAGACACAACTCAGGATCATAATGAACAATATGAGTGGAACCATAACCAAAGTCGCTTATCATTAATTCATACAAAGGAAAATACAACCTGGCTCTGATGCTGAATCTTCCTTCGGCGGGTCGTTAGCAGAATACGTCTCGGTAAAGCTCATCGGGGATGGGACAAGCCTCTCTCTTCGATCGTCAATATCCTTGCTACTGATTTGGCTCTATGAGGACTATCAAGGCTCTTACAGCATTCTTTAGGCTATGAAGGCTCTTGGAGACTAGCTTGCAAAGGAAAATGGCAAGCTTATATAGATGGTGGAAGGGGAGTTGGGATCCCTACAATCATGGGATTGGCCCTATCCTCAAGGAAGCTTCCATGAGAGGTGGAAAACTACCTCCTCTACATGGAGATCCAGAGCCAAACGTCCCAACTCAATTTAGAGACCAGTTCAAGAATTGGTTAGAGTCAATCTTCCGCCATTTATTTTTTTTAAAACACCCTTTATTAAGCCTGGCGCGAGTGCAACTCTGAGACAGAGCACCAATTGGCACGCCCTCTTTGGAGGATTTCCCCCATTGGCGCGGGTATAAAACTGGCTAGTCGCGCTAAGAATGAAAAGGCTATTTTTAGGGTTTTTCACAAGGATTTGTCTTCAGGGGAATGAAATTCCATGTCTAGGGGAATGCCATGAAAGTGTTTTCAGATCAGGTCACTGCTCATAGGTCACGGAATAAGGCCTCCAATGTACGGGACGGGGAATTGCAGGGACGGTGACAAATTGTTGTGTAACAGATGCCCCCTAAAGCATGAGGCCCGAAAGAGAGAGAGGGGTGAAATGCTTTACGAGAACGTGTCCAACTGAAAACACTACCGTCGGAAAACCTGCGTAGAGAAGTACAACTGATATCTCAAATACATGATAAATGTGGTATGGGTGCAACCATCCATAACAGAGTATACAATAATCCAGATCCAAGGCATGGACGCAGCCATCCAATAAGTACCGATAAAGAGACTCAGGTATGGTCGCATCCATCCAATCAGTGAGTCATGTAACCAATCATAATAATCCATAAAATCACAGCCTGGATTCCAACAGACAAAATCCAGGGTCTTGTGCTCCATGTCAACCCAAACAAAGTACAAGTTCAAGCATGCGAATAAGTGAGCTGAAGTCGAACATGCAAGAACATCGTCTGATTACCAGCCAATGATGAAAGCTGTTAACAAACGCGAGAGGTACCATCAATAATGACAATGGCCCTCAAGGTACTACAAGTACAATCTACGGCATGCGAATCAGTGAGCTAGCGTCGAACACCCATAGAATCACTCGATTGGAGGCCAATGATGAAAACCTCACGTCGAACGCGAAGAACCTGCCATTGAGGCATGCAGGCTCCAAGGTACCAGAAGGGAGTCTCTAGATTAGCTTCCTGGATAATGAGCTGAAGTCGACATGAAGTGACCTTGATCGAAGGTGGGCCATAGTGTTTCCCACATCATAGACACGAGACAGAGGAACATAATGTCTTTGTGAATCAGGATCAGATGAGAATCAGAGGAAGGTTGAAACTTGCAGAGGTCAAATTCTCTTGAACATATTGGCGGCACGACAGTGGATTTGGCAGTACTGGACATCAAAAGATCATAGGTCATGATGATGGGACAAAGAGCAGATGAGAGGTCAAAAGGGATCACCCAAACCCACAGAGACAAGTGAAAAATGAGATGAGATGTTCCCAACCCGACACGAATGCAGACAAGTGCCATGTTCAAGAGCGACAAACTATCGACACGACAATGATGCTGGTTCCATTTTTCCCCACCATTTCTGGCGAGTACCCCAATTATTTTTTAAAACAAGCTTGAAGGGGATAGCATATGCTTGTCATATAAGTTCGTCCTTCGGACGAATCCATCCTAGTACATTTAACGAGCCCTAGGAAGGAGGAACTCGAATATCGTCATTATGATTGGATTCGATGTCATCATGGTTTAACGAGTCTGAAAAAGGAAGAACTCGACATCATTTAATATTTAGAGAGTTTGAAAAGACATCAGAAAAGTAAACTCCAACAGTCCCTTTTCGTAGATAGTTCCTCAGATCCGAAAAGGTAGAAAACTATGTCTGAGGAAACCTCCTAGTCGCGATAGGCTAGGGTATTCCTTTTTCGTAAATAATCTATCCCAGCCCGAAAAAGGGGTAAACATATACTGGGCAGATGTCGTTTCGTAACCACTTTAACGAGATCAAAACGACAAGTAACTCGAAAATCTTTTCATGTTTAGAGAGTCAGAAAAGAGCTGAAATATGACTCCAAAATGAATTTTTTGTGCTTTTACCGAGTCCGAAAAAGTATAAAATACAACTCGTATCACTATCCAAGTCGCGTAAAAACCTGTCGCTGCACATAAAAGCAAGTGTAAAATCCATTTTTCGACAAAATATATCAAAATGTTGAGAAAAATGACATTTAAAACCTAATTTTGACTTAAAAAGTTATAAATAGGCTTCAAATGGTAAAAAAAATTTACTTTTACTTTTTACCTCACTTGGAGAGCAACAGTGGTCTGTTTGTGTGAAAACTTGCGGTGGTGATTGCAACTGATCCGGGACGTCATTAAGCTCCTCGTCTGTTCAAGGTAAAAGGCGCTCCCTTAAGCTCCATTTTAATCCATTTTTTATGAGTTTTCATTGTGCATTAGACCTTTGGGGGGGACCCTTTTAAAATTTTAGGGCTCGCTCCATTAGCGTGGGTATCAGGCACGGACCCGCGCCAATGGAAATTTCCTCACAAAGGGGTCGCGCCAACGGCGCGACACAATTTTCCACTTAAAAATTTCAAAATGTGAGCTACCCATGTGGATTTTTAAATGCACCAAAGATCTAACATAGCATTTTTTATTGTGTTGATGCAGATATACAGGAAAAATGGTTATCGAATGGAAGGAGAGGGAACATGGGGAGGAAGATGAAATGGCTATGGAAAACGAAGCCTGTATGAATGCACTAAGGAACTGTGGACTCAAAAAATTCTTCCTTACTCCATGTTTACGAGCTCAACCTGAGCTGCTACAGTACTTGGTCAGCATATGGGATGAAAATGAGGAAGTATTTAAACTTCGGGACCAAGTGCTGGAACTTGAGGTTTCCAGCGTTTATTTTATCACCGGGCTGTCGCGGAGAGGCCCAGTACCCATTTTTATGGGCAGCAGACCTTCCGGAGAAAATATGGAGCAAGTAATGGCGAGGGTGTGCCCAGGGGCACGAACCAGATCGGGAAGCGGGAAGGTGGATATCCATACTATCCGCGATCTAGCACTCAGAATAGTGCTACACACCATTACATGAGCTGCAAGATCGCAAGCTCCACATGAGGAAACCAAGGCCCAACTCATACTAGACTCCGAGTGCATGAACCCCACATTGTTCAATTGGGCTACTGCAGTGATGAGCAATATCAAGAGGCAGCTGATAAGATGCAAGCAAGTCAAACTAAAGCAGTTTGGCTACGGTTCCATTTTGGTGTCGTTCATCTTGGAACAACTACCCATTTTCCAGGGCCAAGGGGCCATAGTTACCGAGCCGATACCGAGAGAGCCGAGGACGGCTCGCTGGGCAGCACTTATGCCCAGGTCAGGAGGAGGCCAACAGATGTCCCGGAGGCCGGAGTTCTTTGGGTGGTTACGACGACAAATGATCGTGGTCGAGGATTGGCCCTATGCTGGGACCGATTTCACCGAAGATCCCGATCTTCCGCTCCCGGAGGGTGAGGATGGGGATGAGGAGTTGGGTATGATACTCTTTTTGATTTTTTATGTTTTATGATTTTTTTGGTAATACATGTCCGTTCTAATGACAATTTTATGTGTATGCAGATGTCGGCCCAGAGAGGCCCGAGGGTATGTCGCCCATTGCGCGGAGGACCCATGTCGCACATGAACCTCAGGCTGAGGGTGGAGAAGGGGGCGAACTGATCCAAAACCTAGAGGGCATTGCCTGGGGGATCCCGGACTATGCACGGCTAGCAGATGTTCCGCTAGCATACCAGCGACACACTGTGGGGGTGCCTAGTCGCCTCCACCGACTACTGAGACGCTTAGTGCGCATGGTGGCTTGTTACCATGAGCACCATGCAGATTAGACATCTAGGGATTTTCCTGCATATTGTTTGAGAGACATGTCGTCTCCGGCTGTATTAAGAAGAACATGTATATTTTTTTATTTTATGTGATGCACGCTATGTAAAAATTTCGACACACACACATATATATATACCTATTTCTGGATGGATCTCTTTACATGTGATGATGTTTTCATATGCTATGCAAAAATACAATGTTATCTTAATGAATCAGTTGCATAACAAACGACCCAACGAAAAATTTCAAAAAATGTATCTAATCACACATTTTATTTTTATGCAAGCTTAAAAGCACACATGAAAGCACACATGCAAACTATGCTTGGAAATGAGTTTTATTTTTATGCAAGCTTAAAACAAAAACTATGCTTGAGGAAGACGGGCATGCCCCCAACATGGTGTCTCAATTCGAGGTACATGCCCCCCAAGCTTCAGTCCATAGGAAATGGAGTGAAGGTTTAAAACATACGAGATTTGAATTAAATCTATCAAAACTCGAATTGAATGTGCTCGTGTTTCATTATTTTAACGAGGTTGACACACTTAAAAGAAATTTCCTCGTAGAAACTTGTTTCATTGTTTTAGGAGCTTGGCACAAGAAGAGGAACTGTGCTCCGGTGAGCTCGACAGAGGAGGCTCAAGAGAGAGATGATCAGATACATCACGCTCTAGACGATTGGACATTGCTCCCAGGCTAGGCATGAAGGAGGAACGATGATGTCCATCGCTCTAAGGCAGCTCCTCAAGAGACATTGTTTCAACAATGGCTTCATCAGAGGGGGAAATCTCTTTAAGAGGATCAGCCGAGTCAGCCTCGCCGAACCAGGGGGATTGGGAATAGATATCTAAATCCATGCTCGAGGGAGCATGTCGAGAGGGAGGAGGATCAGATGCGGTGACGATTTCACAGTAATTAATCTCTACTGGAGTTAAGGGCATCGATTCTCCAAAATCAGTCACCTCTTCAGGTGAAGGGATGATCCATGGGTCGTCAGACCTGGAGACCATATTAACTTGAACGGTGTGTGGTGGTGGCGCGGGAAAAATACCCATGAGGACGGGGTCCTTGAAGAGACTGGGTCCTACACTGTCAAGGGGATTGGGGATCTTATCCATGTAAGGAACGTTGTTCTCAGAGCTAGAGGTGAAGAAAGACAACTGATCCACAGTAACAATTTTTCCCTCGTGAGGGAACTTCAAAAGCCGAAAGAGGGTAGATGACACGCATAACATGGCATGAGTCCAACTGCGGCCGAGAATCAGATTGTAGTTAAGTTTGGTTTCAACTACTTCTACTTCTACGTTGACTATCTTCCCTTGTAACGTAATCGGAAAACTCTGGAGAACACCCAGGGGTTTGGATTCCTGACCATTGAATGCCTCTAAGGAATTGGGAGATGATGAAAGTGCTGGAGAGCCAATGGCCTTCCAGCAGGCGGACGACATGAAACAGGTAGAAGCACCTTCATCCACAATGGCCCTATGGATGTTAAGACTATTGATCTCGACTTGAATAACAAGAGCGATTTGATGTGGAAGTCAGGGGGTAAAATTTTCTAAGTCGAAGGTGAGAAGACTAGAATCGGCGGGATCGATTGCACCGATTGCAGACAACAAAGCTTTCCGTTGCGATGGGCAACTTTGAAGAACTTCCAATGCAGACATAGCATAAGGCACCTGTGCCAAATCCTCAACAATACTGTAGTGCTGAGCGGCACGGGCATTTGGATTGTAGGAAGATCTTCGTAGAACACCTTTAGAAGGTGGCCTCACAACAGGTTCAGCAGTAGGCTTCTCATTTTTTAAAGGACCAGAGACAGGAGGAGGAGGTGGGCCATCCACAATATCCTTCCCAGCTGGCTGACGCAATCCATCATAATCCTTCGAACGTGTAGCAATTGAGACAGGCGCTGCACCATTCATCATAAAGACCTAGGACCAAAATGGTGCAGATGGTGAGGGCTGCTCAACCATCTGGGTCTGCTGAGACGGGAACGGTTCTTTAAGAACTGTCGAAGTCCCTTTGGAACCTTTCAGAAGTTGACTAATTTCAGATCGTTGAGGACAATCTTTGGTATAATGATCTCCTTCACAGATAAGGCAGGGGTACTTCGGTTTACGTTGGGAACCATCATCAATACGAGGTTTAGAAGACTCTGACTTTGGGGCATCGGGTTTGGATTTTCCTTTGCCCTTATTTTTTCCTTTGGATGCTTTTTCCGTAGGATTAGCCTGAACGACGTTAACCTCCACAGTCTTGCCAAAATCTGGAGGAGCGGGGAGAGCAGAATTATTTGAAGAATTAGACTTCTGCTTCCCATTCGAAGATTTCCAAGAATTCTGAGTTACAGAACCAATAACACCATCCACCGCAGGGGTAGGTGGAGCTTTAGAGGTTCCTGGGTGTGGAGCATCAGTCAAAATATCATAAAGTGTGCCCGACTGAGAGTATACCAGATCAAGATACTAGGCATGCGCAATGGCCTGTTCCTCAGTCACACATGCCCCCATAGCAATATCTTGAGCGATTTTGTTAGTGAAGGATGTGGTGAACCAATGAGTTAGTAGTTGATCAGGTATATCAAACTTGATCAGCCTACGACGATGTCGCCACTCATGAATATGATCGGATATGTGGGTGGCTTTATCCTGCTTCAAGGAAGTCAGGAGATGCGTCCCGGCTTCGTAGCGAACCGGTAACTGGAAGTGGGTCAGAAAATCCATTGCTAAAGTATTGAAATCTTGAAAGATGCCACGGGGTAGTTCAATATACCACTTAGCGGCAGCACCGGTAAGAGTGCACTGGAAGAGACATAGACGAATTGAATCATCGACCCAAGAATTAGATGAACACCACAAATGGTAGGTCATTACATGAGCTTGGGGGTATTCACCAGCTTTACCTTCATACTTAGGGCAGTCGTCGGGTACCTTGGTCAGAACCGGAGGCCAATAAAGATTATGAAGAATCAGATCATTGGTTAATTTAGAAACGTCCGGTAATTCCAAGGTAGCCAAGAACAGAAATTGCGGATTGAACGGCATGCCAGGCCCTCGATAAGGACTTGTACCTATACTCCACGCTGGTTGGGTGTATCCTTGCCCCCATGGGTTCTATCCCAAAGGATTCTGACCATAGGGGGTATAGGGTGTATAACCAGTCTGATTCGGTTGCTGGTAACCAGTGTATGGGGGTTGATAACCAGAGTATGGACCCTGATTATATGTCGGCCCCGTTTGAGCAGTTTGTGGATTTGGCTGTTGAGTGTAATAATGGGAACCTTGGGGCGGATTATAAGTCATTCGAGATTGACCGTGAGGATAGTAACTGCCTTGAGGTTGAGCGGGCTGCTAATAGGTGGGACCCTGCTGAGAGAGATAATTAGGATGCACCGGTTGATTCGGTTGTGGCATCGAGTAAATCGGCTGTTGAGCAGGGTTGATAGGATGTGCAGGCTGGCCTAGTTGAACGGGCTGGCTTGGCTGAACGGGTTGACCTGGTTGAACAGGTTGCCCCGGGTGAACAGGTTGTGCCAGTTGTGCAGGCTGACCTGGCTGATGTGGAACATCGGGTTGTATCGGATGGGCCGGTTGGCCTGGTGGTGGAATGGAACCAGGTGGTGGTTGGTAACTGTTTTGACCTGCAGCAGGACCATAAGATGATCCTGGCTGATGTGCAACATTTGGCACAATAGGATACTGAGGTTGCATGGGTTGGGAAGGTTGGACTTGCCCCCCAGGACCGTATACCAGCCCGGGTTGGTACCCCGGTTGACCTGTGAGTCCTTGGGGTTGCCCCATGGTATATTGAACTACCACGAGTTGACCTGAAGGGTTGTAATACTGTCCTTGCGGACCGTATAATGGCCCCTGCTAGCTCGCAAGGTAACCTTGCGGGTCATAAGGATAGCCAGGTTGGCCCGAAGGTTGGCCTTGAAAAGGTTGTCCTTGCGGGTTATAAGACTGCCCAGCCTGGTTATACGGTAAACCCTGAGCATGAAGTTGAGCCTCAGGAGCGGGTAAATGTAAAGGATTCCCGTACTCATCATACTGATATGGAAAAACGTACACGGGTGTACCATCCTGTGCATAATGCAAAAAATACGAGCGGTTGGGATCTTGAGAGGATTTTCTGACCTCGAGGTTCGATTGTTGTAGGGAAAATCGATACTCCTCAGGAGAAATGTTCTCCAGCATAGCAGAAGCTATATAGACATCTTCGGGAAGTGATGTGGTCCTTACAGACTGAGTGGTAATAGCAGGTGTAGATGCAGCCACACAAACAGTGGGCCTAATGGGTACAAAAGTAACTTGATGGGATGACGTAATAGGTGTCCTAGGAGACATCGCCAGTGAAGGAATAACCGGCCTCGTAGAAGGAGCTGATACCCCCATAGAGGCAGCGATGGCGATAATATGACCTAAGGATCTATACCCTGCTGGTAGTGAGGGACCAGGTGAAGATATAACATATGATTCGGGGTTGTATTCTGGGAATAACTTCTGGGTTACTTATGGGAATAGCTGGTAATCTTCACCAGACGTGGGGATTTCATCGCTAGAATAATAGCTGGATTCACTCATATTTGAACCTGCCGCTAGATCTTGTAACAGATGGTGAGGACTAGGAGGAATAACAACAGCTAAAAAAGGCGAACTCGATGTAAGAGGAGGGAAATATTCCCCTACTCCAAATCCAGACCAAGGGTCGGAAAAGGGCCAATTGAACTCAACTGGTCCCCCAAAGAGAAGCTCAGACAAAACTGGTCCCCCGTTGGGAAACTCAGAAACGATGGGTTGCTGTGGTTCAGCAGAGGATTGCGAGACCTCTGATGAATCGTCGGTATATGGATTACCAGTAGACGAAACTGAAGGTTCCGCCACTGTGACAGTAATGATGAAAGGAAAAGATAAAACACAACACACGGGCTGAAAAAGAACCAAGGCACACAATCAAACGGCCAACAAGAAAAATCGAACAGGGCGTGTGATCGCGGGTGATTTATTTTACGACATTGAAACTTAGAAACTTCACCATTTCATGTTTTAAGAGTCGAGAAACGGATGAAATATGACTCTATCTCTTTAAGTTTTGACGCAAGCGTGAAAGGACAAGCGCTTAGTGATATTTTCAAATTTAAGGAGTCAGATAAGATCAAAATGACTGCTCAGGAGTACTAGGCAAAGGGTGTACCAAATAACCGTTAACTGCAATATACACCTTGGTTTTAAAATGAAAGAGAAATCAACCAAGGACTTGACGTACGTGCAGGCAATCTCCCCGAATGCTGTGTCTGGTGTATCACAGGTATAGGGTGGCAGACTCAGCTTTCTATGGCTAAAGGATAGAAACCTAGTGGGGTCTCCCTTTATATACGCGACGGTACGGGCAGCACAAGTCCGTACTAGTGCTTCCTAAAGCCAAGAGGCGAACGACAGCTACTAGGTTTAAAGACACCAGAACACGTCTCTAGCCTAGACCTCTAAATATTTCGATAATGTTTTAATGCTTCCTTAGTGTAAATTGAATGAATTTTAATGTTTATCTTCAATTATGTTTCAGTTTTCAGGCCCTAGCGAGTGTTACATCTCAAAATCGCCTAAATGCACACTACATGCCACAGTATATCATTTCATTCGATGAAAGCTAATTACGAGAGAGTTAAGAGCTTTTCACACAATAAAAAAATGACCAGACAACAACCAATGATATCTCTAATGCAGCTAATGGAAACTATTTGATTTTCTTTCAAAGTTACTAATCACTAATAACACCGAAAATATTTAATTCACACTAACTAATCCAAAGCAAAAGAGATTTTTTTTGTATTTTCAATGTTTAAGAGCAAAATTCATTAACAAAATGAAAACTAATGAGACAAGCAATTTGAGAAGCAAAAGAAAAAGAGGAAAACAATCAAATTTCACTCAATTCAAGGACACAATCAGATCTCAAATTGACAAAAATTCCCTCAAATCAATAGACACCCAAAGACTCAAATGAACCGTGTGATCTAGGCCCAAAACGAGACAAGGCAGAATTCGAATGAAGAAGGAGCCAATCAATCAAATAACGCAATAAAACAATAGACAAACACCAAATGAGTGCAGAGAAGCAATCACAAAGCTGACTGAATAGACAGAAACCAAAAACTCCCAAGGGAGGCTCGACGCACAATAGCACCTAGATGCCCTAGGGCTAATATGTAAAATCGATAGAAACGGGCAAACAACCAAAGGATGAAGGTCACAGTCAGTGAAACAAGGCTCCAGAACACTCAGGAAGTCGAAAAAATGTAGAAATTTGAATAATAGCTGAATTATTCACCGAGATTATCCTGATTACACACTATTTAAGCTTCATGCATAATACATAACCTCTTCTACAATTGATCATCAATTTGCGGAAATAGAAGCAGTCGAATGCGCACATTAAAACATAATCAAGCACACATATAACACAGTATGTAATGGGGAAAGCATACAGCTGAAAATCCCCAACTATCTATATATTATAATGATAGAGAACATGTAACAATACATAGCACAAACTCCTCACAAGCTCTCAGCACTATCTCCAATTTTTACACACAAACTAGCTCAGATCTGAACAAGTCACAGTTTCAAATCTCCTCCACTGTTTGCCTACCTCTACTGCGCAATCCAAGATGAGAAAAGAATAGATCCAAGTTCGAATCCCCTTGGCTTTAACTTCGCAATTCTCATTGGCAATATCAATCAATGTGTGTGCAAATCCCATGCACAGCTATAGTCACAAGCTTGATAGTAGACTCACCCTTTCACCACCTCTAACCATTTGGGTCTCAGCGAGCTGTCCATGCATTGCGGTTAACTGATGTGTTCTTTAGTTGATTTATGAGTTAATAATTAGTGAATTAATTAATAATTAATTCACACCACTCATCACTAGTGTATTTGTCAGTTAGACTAAATACAACTAGTTCAACTAAGTTAAACCGAACACAACTCCACCAACTGTCTCATCAACTCCACCAAACTTTGCCACATGAGTTCTAATTGAAGTCAACCATGCAATAGCTCAACTAACCCTTAGGAAAAGCGTATTTCCTTCTGTCAGCTGCATGTGCCACATCCAAGCATCAAACTGAAGTGCTCCAAGAGGATAAGATAATGTTTATAGTCCAAATATTATTAAGGGCTAATAATATTTGACTGATCTATTTTTAGACTGGTAGTCTAAAAATAGAATTTGCCCAATGTCTAAAAATAGAGGTCCATCTATTTTTACCAACTTGACCAATCATCCATAAATTGCATCCTGCAACTCATAGACCATGATCCATATGTCTAAAAATAAACTTTGCGCCAAAAATAGCCTGCGGGCCCACTTAGTGAAGGCGAATTCTTTTCACTAAGCTCCATCATCTTTTTGCATTTTCAACACTCCCTCTCAACAAGATATGGATTATATGCAACCCCTATCCTGCCTCTGTGGTATTTGAATTTGCTCTTGGTGAGCGCCTTCGTCAAGATATCAGCATCCTGATCCTCCGTGGGAATGTATGAAAGTAACATGATTCTCCGCTGCACACAATCTCTGATATGATGGTACCTGATGTCGATGTGTTTGGATCTATCATGAAATACTGGATTAGCCGAGAGTTTAATGCAACTCCGGTTATCACAATAAATCACAGTAGGCTCCAAGTGTGACCCGAACAACCCGACCAGGATCTTCCTCATCCATATAGCCTCGCATGCAGCCAAACTCGCTGCCATATACTCGGCTTCTGCTGAACTGAGTGCCACGGATCTCTGCTTCCTGCTGTACCAAGAAACTGCTGTTGACCTGATACTGAAGATCCCTCCAGATGTGCTCTTTCTGTCCGTTGGGCTCCTTGCCCAATCTTCATCCATGAAGCCACACAGCTTCACCTCATCCTCCTGTCTGTACCACAATCCATATCCCGATGTGCCTCTGAGATAATGCAATGCATGCTTGCCTGCCTTCTAGAAGAGCTTGGTAGGCTTAACCATAGCTTGTGAAAGCTGGTTAACAGCATAGCATATATCGGGTTGTGTATTGACCAGATACATAAGCGACCCCACCAACTGTCGATAAACAGTGGCATCCACTACCTCCGCTGAAGTAGCATCCTCCTTCCTCCAACCTCCAGGAAGAGGAGTATCAACAGGCTTGCAGCCATGCATGTTGAACTTCTCCAGTATCTCCCGGGCATAATTACCCTGAGAAACAAACAATCCATCACTGCGCTGCCAAATTTCCAATCCCAGGAAATAATGAAGGAGGCCCAAGTCCTTCATCTCAAACTCTTTTGCAAGATCCTCCTTGCATGAGAGTATCAACAGCTCATCACCTGTCAAAATCAAATCATCTACATAAAGTACAATGATCGGCAACTTACCCTCCACCACAATCTGGTATAGGTTAGGATCCGCCTCACTCTTGGAGAATCCAAGTCCGGTGAAATAACTGTCTATCCGTGTGTACCAAGCACGAGGTGCTTGTTTCAACCCATACAGCTCTCTCTTGAGCCTGCACACATGCGACTCGCTGCTAAAGATCTCGAAACCTTCGGGCTGCTCTATGTACACCTCCTCCTCAATGAATTCGTTGAGGAACGCAGTCTTCACATCCATCTGATGAATGTGCCACCCCATCTGCGCTGAGAGAGCAAGAATCGTCTGTATGGAAGAATACCTTGCGACAGGTGCAAAGGTCTCCTCATAATTGATCCCCTCAATCTATGAGAAGCCTCGGGAAAAAAATCTTGCCTTGTACTTCTCCACAATCTCGTTAGGCTGCACCCTTCCTTTGTAGATCCATCCGAACCCTGCTTGATTTCCCCTCAGGCCCAGGACAATATCCCATGCACTGTTTCTGATAATCGAATCATACTCTTCCACCATGGCATCTACCCATGCAGGGTCCTCCACAGCTTCCTCGAAAGAGGATGGCTCTATCACGACACATTTGCTCACAAGAGCCATGTATCCAGTGTACCGGTCCGGTGACTGTCTCTGTCTGCGCTGTGCTGTAGGTGGTCCTACAACCTTCTCTGCATCTTGAGCCAGTCGCTCAGCTTATGTAGTGCGCTTCCGCCCTCTGATGGTTGGCGCTGCATGAGTGGTCTCTTCCACTCCATGAACTTCCTCTTGTGGCTGATCCACATCCTGAAGCTCATCCTTAGGAACTAATAGCTCCTCATCTGCATGCAAGTGTGGCTCCCTCTCAAGCGAACACTTCATGGCTTTCTCCTCTTGAAATTTGATATCCCATCGCACAACAGTCTTGCGACTGTCTGGCAAATACACACGATAGTTGTGGGGCGTATCAGTGTACCCCACAAATATCCCAACCTCTGCGGTCGGCTCCAGCTTCTTCCTGGCATCCTTCGTCACATGAATGTAAACAGGTGAACCAAAAATCCTCAAATGGAAAATATCAGGCCTCTTACCAGAAAACGCCTTCTCGGGTGTACTCATGCCAAGTATCTTATGAGGACAACGGTTCTGCACATACACTGCAGTATTGCATGCCTCAGCCCACAAGTGAAGGGGTAGGCCCTGATCATGCAACATCGCCCGTGCATCACCCACGATCGTTCTGTTCTTCCGCTCAGCGACCCCGTTCTGCTGTGGGTTATGGGGTGCGATGAGCTCTCTCCGAATCCCTTCTGCGCTGCAAAAGTCCTTGAATTCAGCAGAGATGAATTCACCACCATTGTCGCTCCTAAGAGCCTTCACATGCTTCCTCGATTCCTTCTCAACCAGCGCCTTGAACTCACAGAACTTTGAGTATGTCTCGCTCTTCTTCTGCATGAAGAAGATCCAGCACTTCCGAGAATAATCATCAACAAATATCACATAGTACCTGTGCTTTGCTGTCGAAGCTACTGAGAAAGGTCCACACACGTCTGTGTGAATTCTCTCAAGGATCGTCGTGGCGCGACTATCCTTCTCGTGAAAGGTGGCTTTCACAAATTTTCCCAAGGTACACCCCTTGCACTGATCTGACTGCGTAAGAGTGCCCTTAGGAAGCCCAGTAGAAATCTGCTGCAGTATCTTCAAAGCTCCATGGTGAAGGTGGCCCAATCTCCGGTGCCACAGCTCGCCATCATCCCGGCTCACCACTCCTTCTGCCTTGCATGCCATTGCTGCACAGCCATCTACTTGCAATTGATAAAGGTTCTTGACTCGAACCCCTATCTTCCGGGTTTCTCCAGTTGTCTTACTACGCAGGAAAGCCTTTCCCTCGCTAAAGACAACATCATATCCCTTGTCTTCTAACATCGCCACAGAGATAAGATTCTTCTTCAATCCTGGAACATTCATCACTTCCTTCAATACGAAGGGTTTACCAGACTCCCTCTCAAAGGAAATGGTACCGATACTGGTCGCACTGTATCTACCATCATCGCCCATCTCGATGTGCACTCCAAGATCTTTCTCATCCAGATCAGAAAACAAATCTCGATCTCCTGTCATGTGAAAAGACGCACCACTGTCCAAGAACCAAACTGAACCCATCACACTTGATACCAAGCATGTGATCAGTGAAAAATCCAGCTCAAACTGCGAGGCTAAGGCCTCTCCCGCTGCAGATCCAGCAGCATGCTTATTTTTCTTCTTCTGCGAACAATTTGTGGCATAATGTCTGTGCTGGTGACAGTGAAAGCACTTCACCTTGGACATGTCCTGCTTCTTGCCTTTCGCACCGAAATGAGAAGCTTTCTTTCTCTTCCCCTTCTTTGCTTTGGCAGCCAAAGCGCAATTCTCTTCATCAAATTTCCTTGATGAAGATCCGTCCCTAGTACTCCGCCTTATCTCCTCTTGCACAAGATCCGACCAAAGTCGCTCCCATCCTGGCAATTTCTCCCGACCATTGACAGAGTCCTGATAGGAATGCCAACTCTTCGGAAGCCCAAGGAGAGCCAAGCTCACCAAGTCCTCATCATCTAAAATCACCCCCACACTTCCCAGCTCATCCCTGCATTGGATGAACTTCGTGAGGTACTTGGGCATACTGTCGCCTTTCTCCATCTTTATGTTTCTGAGTTTATCCTTGAGCGCCAACTTTCTCTGGTCGCTCTTGCTTTGGAATAAATCTGTCAAGGCTTTCCACATCAAGAATGGAGAAGCCTTACCATGCAGGCTGGACACTATGTGATCCTTCACGCCCTCCAACAGAATCCTTCGACACTTTGTTGTCTTCTTTTGCCAAGCCTCAATTACGGCAGCATTGCTAGAAGTAGGCTTTGGGACTTCAGCATCTATGAACTCCTTCAACCCATTGTCATCTAACACCGCCTCCATCCTGTCCTTCCATGCAATATAATTCGAGCTGCCTTCAAGGGCATACTCCAATCGCAATCCGTTGAAAGACATCTCGACTTTCGACACCAAGAAAACACTGCTGCAAATTCGAATTCCACCAGCTCAAAACTCAACCGCTTCTGATCTGTGAGAACAAAGTATTTCTAGCACAGAGATTGAATATAGGGGCATTTACTGGATATATCACCTTTCAAAGAAAGGATGGATCCAGAGGCTACCTGGCCCGCTTACAGACTCTGTCTACCGAAATAAATTGTAATCACTGTAATAGATCTGATGATCAATTTCGCTCTGATACCATGTAGAAATTTGAATAATAGCTGAATTATTCACCGAGATTATCCTGATTACACACTATTTAAGCTTCATGCATAATACATAACCTCTTCTACAATTGATCATCAATTTGCGGAAATAGAAGTAGTCACATGCGCACATTAAAACATAATCAAGCACACATATAACACAGTATGTAATGGGGAAAGCTTACAGCTGAAAACCCCCAACTATCTGTATATTATAATGATAGAGAACATGTAACAATACATAGCACAAAGCTCCTCACAGCTCTCAGCACTATCTCACATGCTACACACAAACTAGCACGGAAGATGAACAAGTCACAAGTTCAAATCTCCTCCACAAGTCTGCCTGCCTCTACTGCGCAATCCAAGTTGATTAATGATGAGATCCAAGTTCGAATCCCACTAGCTCCAACTGCGCAATCCTCATTGGCAATCTCCATCAATGTGTGTGCAAATCTCATGCATAGGTATAGTCACAACTGATAGTCACACTCACCCTTTCACCCACCTCTAACACTAGTCTCCACTGAACTGTCCATGCATTACAGTTAACTGATGTGTTCTTTAGTTGATTTATGAGTTAATAATTAGTGAATTAATTATTAATTAATTCAAACCACTCATCACTAGTGTATTTATCGGTTAGACTAAATACAACTAGTTCAACTAAGTTAAACCGAACACAACTCCACCAAACTCTGCCACATGAGTTCTAACTGAAGTCAACCATGCAATAGCTCAACTAACCCCTAGGAATAGTGTAATTCCTTCTGTCAGCTGCATGTGCCACATCCAAGCATAAAACTGAAGTGCTCCAAGAGGATGAGATAATGTTTATAGTACAAATATTATTAATGGCTAATAATATTTGACTGATCTATTTTTAGACTAGCAGTCTAAAAATAGACTTCGCCCAATGTCTAAAAATAGAGGTCCATCTATTTTTACCAACTTGACCAATCATCCATAAATAGCATCCTGAAACTCATAGGCCATGATCCATATGTCTAAAAATAGACATAGTCTAAAAATAGACTTTGCGCCAAAAATAGCCTGCGGGCCCACTTAGTGAAGGCGACTTATTTTCACTAAGCTCCATCATCTTGTTGCATTTTCAACAAAAAATGAGACCAAACTCACAGATCAAGCTTAGAGAGCTCAAAACTAAGCAAACCCTAGCACTCCATAGCACTGGCGCGACTGTCAGGTTGAAACTAGCACCATAACAGGATTGGCGTGAGTAGTAAATTGGAAACTAGCACCAATTGGCGCGACTGTCACGCTAATAAGCGCACTAGTCAAGTTTTCTATGCAAAAATAAAAAATAAGCAATCCAAGAAGCAAACCAGTGATGTTGGAGCTTAAACCAAAAGCCAAACTCACGAAAAGAGCCAGCCAAAAGAGCTGATCAAGTAAGCAAAGTCAAGATTCGACCGAAAGACAAGACAATACTCCAAGTGTTCAGTCCATAAACTAGACCGGAGATTGATTGAAGCAACATTGATCTACTTTCGTTAATGTAGAGCAAGAGAATTTCAAAGGCTATCTGGCTAACTTCAGACTCGGTCTGTAGTTTATAAAACGAACAACAAGCTAAATCCCCAACGAAGTCACCAATTTTTTGTAGAGGTAAATCCCCTCTGCGGACAGAGGCGATCCCTACTAGCCCAGATCGGGTCTAGCAACAATCGTATCACGCTAAGGCGCAAGTTCCTAATTGCAATAGATCAAATTGCGAAGAAGGCCTACCTAAAGTCCAACGCTGTTGTTTGTAGAGAAGATGGCGCTCCCGTTTCCTTGCTCCAGCAGATCACAATCCTCTCGCTTGCCGTGATCGAACACCTGCACACACAAGAAACATGACAAATACAAGCGTAAAACCTGATATATGCAATTATGTATCAGTCAGAGAAGACACAACTCATGATCATAATGAAAAATATGAGTGGAACCATAACCAAAGTCGCTTATCATTAATTCATACAAAGGAAAATACAACATGGCTCTGACGCTGAATCTTCCTTCGGCGGGTCATCAGTGGAATACGTCTCGGTAAAGCTCGTTGGGGATGGGACAAGCCTCTCTCTTCGATCGTCAATCTTCTTGCTACTGATTTGGCTCTATGAGGACTATCAAGGCTCTTGCAGCATTCTTTAGGCTATGGAGGCTCTTGGAGACTAGCTTGCAAAGGAAAATGGCAAGCTTATATAGATGGTGGAAGGGGAGTTGGGATCCCTACAATCATGGGATTGGCCCTATCCTCAAGGAAGCTTCCATGAGAGGTGGAAAACTACCTCCTCTACATGGAGATCCAGAGCCAAACGTCCCAACTCAATTTAGAGACCAGTTCAGGAATTGGTTAGAGTCAATCTTCCACCATTTATGTTTTTTAAAACACCCTTTATTAAGCCTGGCGCGAGTGTGACTCTGAGACAGAGCACCAATTAGCGCGCCCTCTTTGGAGGATTTCCCCCATTGGCGTGGGTATAACACTGGCTAGTCACGCCAAGGATGAAAAGGATATTTTTAGGGTTTTTCACAAGGAGTTGTCTTCAGGGGAATGAAAGTCCATGTCTAGGGGAATGCCATGAAAGTGTTTTCAGATCATGTCACTGCTCATAGGTCACGGCATAAGCCCTCCAATGTATGGGACGGGGAATTGCAGGGATGGTGACAAATTGTTGTGTAACAGTTAATTATCCACATGTTGAAATAAAATCTTAAATATACCCCCTTTGGCATAAAACTAACTATATATAAATACCCCGCCCCTTATAATTATTAAACCCCCCATGGTTTAAAAACTATATAATAAAATAAAATACAAATAAGCCTTCAGAAGTATAATATGTATTTGAAAAAATAAAAATACTTACGTGCTTATTATAAAGTTTAATTTAAACCAAAACTTTAAACCCAAAGCCTTTGCAAATACATGTTTCTATCCCCAGATTAAACAAATAACCCAAGGTTTATTGTAGAAGAACTAAAGGTTTATATCATGTTTTGCGTTGGCTTTTTCCGTATATTATTTCGAGCTATATATTAAGCTCACGCTATACATAGCTTAACCCAGGTTAAAACCCTACAACCCGCCTCATGCGCACCCCTCCCATTCAAATAAACTTACCATATATATGAAACTCTTTTATATATATATACATGCTGCCATATACATTACCCTTTCATATCAAAACTTTGGCCATATTTCGGTAATTCCTGCTTATATACATAGCTTATTGCTCAACGCATAAGTCACCCCAGCCCCACCACCATTTCGACCACAACTTCCAAATTAATCTTGGCTATTCGCTCCAACCTCTCAGAGCCAACAACGGAAGATGAGTTTCGTGCTCATAACATAAATGGTCGCCCAACGCCCAAATGAACGTGAAATGGACAGTTTTACTATTCACACCTCCTGCGATGTGGCACAATTTCATTGCATCACGTTCATTTGGAGGAAAACAACTTACCACTCCAGTCCAATGCGAAAACCACCAATGGTTTTCACATTCAAAAATAAAAACCACTCTCGCCTTGATAAGACCCGCATTTAATATTGTTTATAATGATTTATAAAGATTAAAAATCTTTTTGATTCGTTATTTTAACAAAGTTATTTGTGTATCTCGATTGATGAAAGACTCTGCCTGGTCGTGTTAAAGCTTCCCAACTCTATTTTAAAACCTCTGTTTGTCATTTTTACACTTTAAAACTCAGATTTCACAGCAGATACCCCTTTTTAAGACCAAAAAAGACCTTCTCGGCTTCAACAAGTTGAAAAAATTTCAAATTCAACCACCAAAGCATCTAAAAACCCTTCCAATCATCAAAATACCTGCATTAAGGTATTTGTCATCAAATTTAACCTGCAAATTCTCAGTTTAAGCCTTCAAATAAACCAACTAAGCTTCAAATGGAAAAATCATCTGTATAATTTATCCAAAAAAAGCCTAGAAACAAGGCAAACCTTCACAAATTTTCCCCATAAATTACTGTTTTCAAAAAGCTTCTTTTAAACCCAAATTCCTCAGTTTAAAACCTCTGAAAGTCAATTCAAGGAACAATAAGGTTTAAAGTCTCCAGATCTCCTGAAAACTCATTTTTTACAGTCTGAGTTACCTAGAAAAGCTTAGTTTTCTGTCTTAAACTAGTTATACATGTCTGAGATACTTAATTTAGCACTAAAATACCCACTAAGACTATATTTTCCTAGAAATTGTTGACTAACCCTCTGTTTTCAAGAAATTAAACTATTGCAAACAGTTTAAGCTTGCTTTAGTTATTTAAAATGACTAAGAAACAGATGACATCCAAAGCTAGGGGTTCTAAGCCTATTAAACCTGGGGGATCCAAGCCTCCTAACTCAGAAGCATCAAAAACCATCAAATCCACTCCTGCACTCACTGCAAAAACCACTATATCTGTTAATCCCCTTCATCCACCAGTACCTACTGAAGAAATGATCCCCTTGACTGATATGGATTATAAAATTGCAGACCCCATAATAGAATTCAATCTATTGGAGATTCACAATTGGTGTTTTGATAAGTTCTTAGATAAAGATGAAATGCCTATTTGGGAGACTAATCTACCCAAATATGTAGTTCCAGTAACACACCCTGGCCAAGACCTTGTGAGATTATGTCAAAAACACTATGTCCCAGATCAAAGAGCAATTGTTAATACTGATAGGGAGATTCTATTTTCTATTACTGCAGAGTCTATCAATGATATGTTACAATTACAATTTGATCCCAAGGGACTTCCTCTATCCATAAAATCATTGACTCAGTTGTATTTACGATTATATTTTCCTAAGAGATTTATGATTTTCCAGAACTTCATGCCATCCCATGTGGACATTCCAAAGCTAAATCCTCCTTACTCCACTTCCAAATTTCCTGAAGGGTCCAGGCATGTGATATCAATGTTTTTATTCATACTAGGATACTTCACAGATGAATTCACTGATGAATCCATTCTAGTTTTTTTATCCACTTTATCTCCAGGACAAGCTCCTGCCATGATCTTTGACAATGCCAGGTTTATAGCTGATAGTATCCACTATCAATTGACCAAACTGCCCACTGAAGGGTTGTTCAAATATTCATCATACTTATTTCACTTGTTCTTGTTTTTCCAATCTGACAAGTTTCCAATTGCATTAAAAAAAATGGACTTAGAGGGCTAGCTTCTATCCATTGTCTTCTGGACCACTTTACTGAGGCAAGAAAGAAGTGATTTCAATTTTACAGACTTTTCAGATCTATTCCTCCAACCAGCAATGAGCATATTATATAAAGCAGAGCAGCCTAGGATAAGTGAGGACATGAAGAGAATATTGCAGTTATCAGAAAAATGCAGGATGGGAGACTGGTATTTGTATGAAAAACATGCAGAATTGAGAATTTTTGGATCAAATCTACTGCCTTACAAATTTCCTAAGTATTTGAGCATTAGAGTTTTTGCATTGGAATACTTAAGATAGGTTTTAAACTCTGATTCCATCAATTTCATGGCTTCTAAAAAGAAAACTCAGTTCAAGTTGAAAAATCAGATTGGTCCTTTTATTGTAAATAACAGAAATGCTGAAAAGGAAATAGCCAAGAGATTATCAGAGTTAAAATTTTAGGAAAGCTTCCCTTGGAACTATGATCCTTAAGGAATTCTCAACAATATAAGGGTCAAATGCAAATTTCCTCCTTTCATACATGAGCCCAAGCCAGAGATTGAAAAATTTGCAAATCAGACAGAATGGGTGGAAAACACCTTGACAGATACAGTCATCAATGAAGAGCCAATAGGACAAATGGATACTACACAAGCTGTGATAGTTACAAAACAGTCTGAAACTTCAATGAAAAGAGGAAGAGATGAAGGAACATATACAGCTGAGACCACCACTGATACTAAATTCAAGTTGATCTACAATAAAAGGCTCAAATTCAGTTCCATAGGGCAAGAAAAAGTAATTGATGTTGAGGATACAAATGAGCCTGAAGTAAACAATGATGAGGCTACAGTAATAATAAATGAGACTATTGCAGACATACAAAAAGATCAAACAACAGGTGAACAAGATACTCAGATGATTGAAAGACAAAAAAACAAGGAGACTTCTTCTTCACACAGAGTGGAATAAAAAGACTTAGACATCAAAGAAAGGTACAAGAAAATCAAACAAAGGAATGAAGAGATCAAAAGTGAGATTTACTCTCAATTCTTAAAACAGAAGCCAGGGAATCATAACAGTTTACTTATAGCCTTTGACTATTCCACAAATAAAATGATTATGTCTTATCTGCAAACAACTACTTCAACACCTAAGACAGTGGCAGACTACAAAAAGGTTGAGTTTCAAGTAGATACTGAAAATGTGCATGAACTAGACCAAGTAGAATTCCACAGACATAGATCTGAGATGTTATATTCTACTGTGGTAACAAAGGCTATGAGTGTTACTAAGTTTCATAATACCATTATTAACATGTAGGATCAAATGAAGTTGGACAAAGGATCTTTGTATGTTAAAGATCTAAGAATAGAAGCCTTAGAATACTTAGTTTTGTAGGTGGCAGTTGATCCTTCTGATATTCCAGCAGCAGAAATATTGATTAAAAAGAAAAATGATGACATTGGAGCTTTGAGGAAACAGCTGAAGTTTCCTTAAAGTGAACACCCACAGACCAAAGAAATACTTCAGGATCAAACAGAAAAAGAATAAATGATGCATTTTGTCCTCAAATTGACTGCTCAGATTAAAGATATGGAGACCCAAATGGATCAACTTATTAATGAGAAAGAGAATGTGAATGAAACTAGTGCTTCTTTTATTCCTATAGTAATACCAGTTATTACCACAACTTTAGCTTCCACTCTGGGAGAAAAATTAGCACCTAATGAGCCATTGGCAACTGTAGTGCCAATGGAATCAGTTACTACATCAGCCACAGATTCTTCCACAACTAAAGTAAAGCAAAAAGATGGAACAGGTCAACTAGTGAAATCTATGGAAGAATTGTCCTTGAAAACTAATGAGATAAATAAATTAAAAGATATGATTAAAATTTTGGAAGCCACTAACAAAATAGCCTTGATAACTACTAAAAATCATGAGAAGAAAGCTATCGGACTTGAAGAACAAATAAAGAATTTACAAAAGGAGCTAACATTTGTTGAACAAATTTTCTTCATCAAGAATCATCCTTGGAAAAATATTATAGAGGCTATACATTATCAATGGACTTCAATTCAGGTCAACTATGAGAAAAGAGACTTACTGTTAGCAGCCCAAACCAAGATTAAGAAAACCAAGGATGAGTTAGATAATAAGCCATCATAGGCTTTAAAACTCATCACTTTCCTAAACAGTAAGAGCAGAGCAGAGTTGGAAGAGTTATAGGTACAGGACCTAATTGAGACCATATTACAAATCAAGAAGGTTGTGTCCAAAAGAAATTTTATGAAAAAATTAGAGGAAAAATGTGAAGCCATGAACATTTCCATTACTAAGTTTTTGGAAAAATACACTATTTTGAGGCAGAAAGGCCTACTAGATATTCATGTCTTCAACGACAAACTAATGGCACAGAAAGAGTATTATAAGAAGATAAGGGAGTTTTCAAAAGAACAAGTCAACAAACCACTACCATTGGGCACTCCTATAGGAACGGTCATCCTTCAATATTTTGAAGACTTGTTTTTTCTACAGCATGAAATCAAGCATCTTTTTGTTTTCAAACCTACCTTTGCTAAGTACACAGATGCTGATGAAAACTTTAGAAAGCTAAAAAGTGTGAAAAATCCAGATGCAGAACAATGGCAAGCATTCATTGATTTAATGTAAACAGTAAAAAGGTAAAATAGTGAAGAAGACCACATAAAAACAGTCAAACAGAAAGTGAAACAAAGAAGACGGTTAGCTGATTTTTTTTTTACCATAGTGTTACATATTTTTCAGTAGTAAAGAGTGAAAATACCAGTCAAAGTGTATCAGGGTTAAAGGGACAACGTTAAAGTGTATCAGAAGAAAGAGTATCAGTGAAGGCATTTAAAACAAAGATATTTCCTAAGCAGCTAGCAAGCAGGACAACTTGCCAATAAAAGCTCCTTGATTAGATAGAGTTGTTCTATATATTTTGGATAAGAGGACAACTTGCTAGTTTGTTAAGCAGCTGTCCCTCTTATTTTGTAAAGATATTTTTTATTTCCTAAAGATATTCCTACACCTCTCTAGGATATTTGTAAACAATATTTTGTATAAATACTTCTACATTAGAATTATTATGTGTGGAATAAAATTTCTAAGATTACTATAGAATTTTTCTGATACATTGGAGGCTTTCATGTGTTGAATTCAAAGTAGCAGACTGGACAAAGCTTAAGTGTAATCATAATTTAGGATTCATGCAATAAGTTGAAGAGTGAAGTACATTTCTTCTTGTCATTGTTTCTTTTCTGAGTTTCATGCAATTCATTATGTGTTTGATCTATCTTAATGTGTAACTAAATATTATTACAGGACTAGCCTTTTGCTCCCTGTTTTTAACTAATCTACCATTTAAATGTTTTCTTCTGATTTCTGGTGTTAGGAATCCTTCATTGCTCCTACTCTCGTTTGACCTCTGCCTCCTTCTTCTATTTTCCAGATCAAAGGATCCTTCATTTCCCTTTATCCCGATCATACCATTTCATCAAAAACCTTTCCCCAAATCTATGAGGGTTATCTACCTTGCCCTGAATACATTTGCACCCCTTTAGCCTTGCCTTCTAGTAATGCTATCTAGAATTAGACTCCATAGCCCAATGGACAAGTAGATCTCTCCTTAGTTTAATCATAAGTGATTTTTACCCACCAAAATCTTTAAAACAAAACCAATTTTTCTATTATAACTAGCCTAAAAACATAAATAAAAAAACAAAGATAAATCTTAAAGAGAGAGCCCTCTCTGAATTATAGGAAGGCTAGATCCTAGGATTTGAAGTAGGTTTGTGGTTACCCCTAGGTTTCTTAGACTAAAAACCAAAATCCCACAACTTTGAGAAATTACTAGGGTGATAACAGTCTCTTCACAAAATTTCTTCGGAAACTAGAACCAACCCTTTCCTCTCTTCCGATTTCCTATAAATATTAGGAGGGTGGTTATAGCTATGAAACTATCTCAATTTTCCAGGGCTGAAATTCAATACCAAACAACTCTTTTTTTACTTGTATAATAATCATTATATTTAAAAATAAACATGAAATAAAATATTAATATATTATTTTGGCTATTATAGGTCGTTTGATTAAGTTTTTAAAATAAAAAAATTACCACATTAATCTTTAAAAAACTAGTAAATATTTAAACAACATGAGGGTTACATATTACCCCTCTCAACACAACACTGTCCTTCGTGTTTATTCCAACCCATGGAACATATCTGGATAAAATTGCTTCATAAGTCGTTCATCCTCCCATGTGTCCTCTTTAGGACTAAAGTGCATCCACTGCACCTTAACCTAGGTGACCACTCGCCTCCGCAACTTGGGTTCTCTCTGGTCGAGGATACCCAGGGGTTCTACCCTGAATTCTCTGTCTAGTTCGACCTGTCAACCATTATAGTATTCATTAATTCACGATTCATAAACTTTAACAAACACACATTTTTGTAAGTCAATCACATCACCTAACTAAACATCTTTCCACTTAATTAAATGTGAGGGATCGTACACATATTTATTTAAAAAATAAATGTGAAAAACATTATGGAAACTTACATAACTAGGAAGGGAAAATTGGTAGGCCACTAGCCCTATTATTTCCAACATCTGGAAAGGTCGAAAATAGTGAGGTGCAAACTTAGCACACCCACCCCACTGCAGGGTACTTTTCCTGTGTTTAATTCTTAAGTAAACATGATCTCCCACTTGGAACTCCTTATGAGTCCTTTTCCTATTTGCATATGTCTTTTGTCGGTCCTACGTAGCTCACAAATTCTATAAAATTCTTTTAACTTATTGCTCCATCTCCTTAAGCATATTTGGTCCCAATATAATCTTGTCCTGAAGACCATTCCAATTGCCGGGTGTTCTACATTTTCTTCCATATAACAACTTCATAAGGACTCATTTTCATCAAATCATGATATCTATTGTTATATGCGAACTCAACTAGGTGGAGATAGTCCTCCCATTTGGTTGGTTGACTCATTACGTACATCTGCCACAAGTCTTCCAATACCAAGTTCATCAATTTTGTTTGACCATCCCACTGATGGTGGTAAGCAGTGATAAAATTTATTTGAGTACCCAATCCAATAAAGAGGGCCTTCCAAAAGGTAGAGATAAATTTCACATCTGTGTCAAAAATAGCCTCCTTGGGTATTCCGTGCAATTGGAATACTTCCTTCATAAAAAAATCTGCAATATCCATCGTTTTGTAAGTGGACTTCACCAAAATGTAGTGAGTACTTTTGCTTAATTTATCCACTACCACCATAATGGAGTCATGTTATGTTTTTGTCTTAAGTAGTCCAGTTATAAAACTAGCGTAATCATTTCCAATTTCCATTCCGAGATAGGAAGGGGTTCAAAAAACCTGCCAGATGTTGACTTTCCACCTTTACCTGCTGACATTCTAGACATTTAGACAGGTATTCTGTGATATATTTTTGCATTCCTAGTCAAAAATATTCCTTATTTATATCAGAAAACAATTTTTGATACCCTGGATGAGCTATGTATCGACTACAATGATGCTCATCCAGTAAGAATTGTTTGATAGATATTTTTTTAGGGACATAAATTCTTCCATGGAAAGTCAGTTGGTCCTGGCGATTAATTTCATACTCAGTGGTTTTACCCATTTTCTACAATTCTTGGGTGTGCTTCCAAAAGTAATTATACTGAAGGTCCTTAAAGGTAGCTTCAATAAGTGGTCCTGACACATTAAATTCGATTTGCTGTTATTGGACTTCATAAACACATTGTACCTTCCTACTGAAGGAATCTGCTATCCGGTTTTCCATTCGCTTCAAATGCCTTATATCAAAATCAAACTCACTCAAGAAGGGGGTCCATATTTCCTATCGTGAATTTAGAGTTGGTTGATTAAAGGAGTTGGTCAAGAAACTGTGATCTGTTAAAAGAAATAATTTCTTCCCCAAAAACAAATGGTGCCACATTTTTAAGGCATGAACTACTGTTGTAAGTTCCAAGTCATAAGAAGAATATTTTTGTTCATGTTCCTTCAGTTTGTGGGATTCATATGCTACCACCTTATCTTCTTACATAAGAACCCCTACCATACCTTCTTGAAATGTGTTAGTACACATAACAAAACCCTTCTCAGGATATGCCACCTTCAAAATTGGGGCTGACGTTAGTAGTTGTTTTAATCGCTCAAACCATTTTTTTAATTTTGTTTTCCACCTAAATGTACTCCCTTTCTTATGTAGGGAAGTTATGGGGTAAGTGATATTTGAAAAATCCTTGATAAATCGATGATAGTAACCTGCTAAACCCATGAAAGATCGTATATCTTCAACAATTTTAGGGGCAACCCATTCCATAACCGTACATATCAACAACTATCCCTTCAGCTGATATGACATGTCCTAAGTACTGCATTCTGTCCTTGAAGAAATCACACTTGTTGTACTTAGCGTACAACTAATTCTCTCTTAAGGTTTGTATAACTACCTTGAGATTATTTTCATGCTCTTCTTTGTTCTTAAAATAAATTAGGATATCATAAATGAAAATTAATACGAACTTATCCAAATAAGGATGAAAAATTTCATTTATCAAACTCATAGAGGTGGCAGGAGCATTGGTGGGGCCGAAGGGCAGCACGACGAACTCATAGTGACCATAACAAGTTTGTAAGGAAGTCTTACAAATATATTCTTCTTTAATTTTGATTTGATGATACCTTGATCTTAAGTCAATTTTTGAAAACACACTAGCTCCATGAACTTGATCAAACAAATCATCAATTCGTGGTGGGGGGTATTTGTTTTTAATGGTCAGCTTATTCAATTTTCGGTAGTCAATGCATACATGCATGGTCCCATCCTTCTTGCATACAAACAACACTGGGCCCCCCTAAGGAAACACACTGGTAAATATGTATCCTTTAGCAAGCCTATATTTCAACTGCATCTTGAGCTCAGTCAATTCTAGTATGCTCTTATGGTAAGTATTCTTTGATACAGGAGTTTCTCTTGGAATTAGCTCTATAGTGAAGGAAATTTCCTAGTTGCATGGTAAACCAGTGATTGACTCAAGAAACACATCAACAAAATATTGGATAATTGGTAGATTTTTAGGGGAAGTTATCTTGTCCTTTGAGTTTCTGTACCCTATTTGAACAACATAAATTTGGCACCCCTTTCAAATACATTTTCCTAGTTGGTTGGTAGTAATGGGTCATGATTTAACGCCTTTCTTAATACCCTTTAACTCCTGCCTTATTCCCTCGTCAGTGAGGAAAATTATGCTTTTCTCCTTAGAATCTACCACAAACCAATGGCCTTCCAACCAATCCATCCCAATCAGCACATCATATGATCCTAAGGGAATCATGTTTAGATTCACATGAATGTGTTGTCCTGATATCTCAATAGGAGAATTTTATGTTTTCATAGTTACCTGTCAGTTGGCTCCAGTGGCCAATTGTACAAGCCGAGGTTTTTGAAATTTAATACATTTTAATTGACATAATTCTATGACTTTGGGGCTAAAATAACTCAAACTAGAACTAGGATCAATTAAAACAAAGACAAGTTGATTAGCAATTTTACCTTCACATTCTATCATTGAGGGTTGGTACTCCTCTTGATGGTCATCCACGGCTATGTTGATTCAAGGTATTCTTCTTGCTACCTCACCAATAGTCGAGGCTTCTTGTACATTGGTTGATTTTTTGGTTCTTTCTCTATGCGAATAGTTTCGATAGTAATGGGTTTCTTCGCACCCCCAACATTGTAAGGTGGGTATTTTCACTTGACTAGGCTCTAGTTTGTTACATGATTATGTTGCTCTACCCCCTGATTTCCATTTTGGTTTTGAATGTGATTTTTCCATGATCCTGTTTACTAAAATTCTATGTAAATTTTTAGAAGTCCTCTTAGAATTCCTGAAATTTTGGAAGATCTTTGGTGTTTTCTTCTGGTTCCAGCCGTTGTTAGATTCCTTCTACTTGGCTTGCTGGTAGAAAATTCGTGATTTTTTAATCACTTCATGAATCATTTTAGGAATGTCAAATTCAATTATTTATTTCATGAAAGTATGAAAGATTCTTAAAAATCGTTGCACTTTCGCTTTCTTCTCATGTAAGTAAGGCACATACCTCAGTAAGGTTGTAAAATTGGCTATGAACTTGTCCATGGTTAGTTGTCCCAGTCGCAAATCATGGAATTCCCTGGGCTTTTCATCAAAAAAATGCTCCATTAAGAATTTATTCTTGAAGTTCCTCTAGAAATTTTTTGTTCGTCATTTTTTTTTCACAGTTTTAATCTCTTCCCACCACAGGGTGGCTTTTCCACGTAGCTGGTAGATGGAAAACCTAGCCTTGAGATTGTTTTTATAATCGTACACCTGAAAATATTTTTTCATTTCGATGATCCAGGCCTCTGTTGCCTCTTCTTTCTCTCCATCATAGGTTGGTTGCTTATTTTTTCTAAATTCTCCTTGTAGTTTCATCCTCTACTTCTTTGTCATTCCTTGGTCACTTACATTATCAAACTCATCCTCATGCTCAATTCTATGTCTTTCATGGCACTAACTTCTCTGGGTATTACTCTCCTCCTGGTCATCATCAATTTGCTATTGTTACCTTTAATTTTTGGTCTCAAGATCTGGATTTGGATGATAAGCTCTATTATTTTGTTTATCAGAGAGGATTTTTAATTTTTTCTCTTGTTCTTGAATTAGTCGTACATTATCATTTCTCATTTGTGCCATCTCATTCTACAGTTGTTGAACAATTTCTAATAGTTGTCTAGTTTCTTGTTTTTATCATTCCAACAATCTACTTATGTGGTACTGTCGGTTCACATCCAGCTGTACCCACATTTCTAGATTAGATCCTCCATAAGACGCTTTGGGCCTCCCTGACAATATGGACCCTCTCTGCATCTTGCTTCTAGATCTGCTTCACTCTTTCACTCTCTCTCTCTCTCTTTGTTCACCACATCATTTCACTTCTAGTTTCCTCGAAGCCACAGTGTTGGAATGTGGCTTTGATACCACTTGTAACATGCCTCCATGAATAAACAATATCATAACCAAAAAAAAAATCGTACATAAAGAAAATAACTTAAATCATTACCAATAACTCATAACCTAGGAATTGTCACAAGAGGAAGCTTGATCAAACTCGACACAAACAAAAGAAGCATCCAGAGCACTTTTCAGATGAAGACCAGAATCAGGACCTCGGACTGTTTATGTTTGATTATTTTCTCTCTGTTGATAATGATGAAGCAGAAATGTGGTTTGTGGATTCTGGAGCTTCCACTCACATGACAGGTAATAGACATTGGTTTGAAAATTTTGAAGAGACAAGCAATGGTGCTAATATCTACCTTGATGATGAAAAAGGATACCAGATTAAATGGTATGGAAATATTCCTGTGATATTTCTTGATGGTAATATTATGCGTATTTATAATGTGATGTATGTACCACGAATTAAAAAGAATCTGATTTATGTCTCTACAACCACATATCACAATCTAAAGGTAGAGTTTTTTAAATATTACTATGTTGTTAAAGGTCTACTGGATCATTTGAAGCCAATTGCATTGGGGATATGAGTTGGAGGCATGTACAAGTTGAATGTTACAAGCACACCACATTAAGCGTTAACTTCAACCTCTATGACAACAGAGATTTTGTGGCATCAAATATTTAGACATATCAATTTTCATGATTTATTGTTGCTTAAAAAAAAATGTATGGTTAATGGTGTCCCTGTTTTAAAAAATGCACATATTGATTGTGAAGGATGTGCACTTGGGAAGCTGCACGAGGATGAATTTCCCTCAAGTTTAAATAGAAGGAAGAGAGATATACTAGGACTTGTGCACATTGATATATGTGGGTCAATGCAGACTAGGTCATTAGGAGGAGCTTATTATTTTTTATTATTTGTTGATGATTGCACAACATATACCTAGGTATATTTCTCAAAAAGAAAAGTCATACTTTCGAATATTTTAAAGAATCAGAATGATTTGAATATGGACAAACTAGTTTTTTTTGCGCTAGCTTCCTCATCAATATAAAATAAATGCATGTTTAAGGATTGTGTGCATAGATTTGAGAATGAAGGAAGATTAATTCAATGGTTTATGTTGACACCTAATCCTAAGGGATTTGGTGAGATTGTATATTATTGTAAAATAGTAAATAAGGAAGGCCAAGAGACATTGGGAAATGAATCGCAATAATCTCACCTCCATGTATAAGTATTTACACAACCTCCGTCTAATTTATATTCAATTTTGCAGAGTGTTGTGGTAAAACACAACCCCCCCATTTTTGAATTTTTCACTTCAAATAATGGGGACCCTTTCTATAAATTTTTGACTAAACGCCTTTTCAGATTTTTATTTTATTTGATTATCCTACGCGATTGTTAATTTTTCATTTTCTTTGAATTCTTGTTTTGATTTCTTTGTTAGAATAAATTTTTTATAAGCCTCCCATTGACGCTTGTTTCGCCTCATTTGGTCAACTGGTTTAAAAATGGTACTCCTTTGAAGTCCCATCATTTATCTAAGTCTGGGTTAAAAATGCTATTTTTATTCTTTTTATTTATTTTCAGAATAACTGTAGTTTAGAAAAACTTAATATTAAAAAATATATATTATTAAAAAATAAAAAACAAATAAATAAAAAAATTCCTCGGGTCCGTCGCAGATCGCAGATCGCAAATTTCAGATTCGTCATAGATTGCAGATCGCAAATTTTAGAATCCGTCGCAGATCGCAGATCGCAAATTTCAGATCCGTCGCAGATCGCAGATCGCAAATTTCAGATTTGTCGCAGATCACAGATCACAAATTTCAGAATTCGTCGCAGATCGCAGATCACAAATTTCAGATTCTGTCGCAGATCGCAGATCGCAAATTTCAGATTTGTCGCAGGTCGCAGATCGCAAATTTCAGAATTCGTCGCAGATCGCAGATCACAAATTTCAGAATCCGTCGCAGATCGCAGATCGCAAATTTCAGATTCGTCGCAGATCACAATATCGCAATATCGCAAGATCGCAATTTTGCAATTTCGTACCCACTGGGTTTAGATTGATTCCAATGGTTTGTAAATTAATTTTTATATTTTTTATATTATAATAATTATATTATAATTATAATGTTTATTATAATTTTAATATAATTTGAACTATAATATTAATCGTATCTAAATTAATTTTTTTCAAATCATTTGTATATTAATTTAATTTTGTAACTGAATTAATTGTTAGTTAGTTAATAATTAATTTAGAATTAATTATTAGATAATTAGAATCTAATTTAGGATTAAATTTCTAATTAAAAATTCTAATTTTTAGCCCAGCAAACAGAATTTCCAGATTTATGCCAGATTTGACTCATCAACTTTGGAAGCTCATAGATTGAGTTATAATTGACCAAATGAGGCCCAGGACGGCTCATTGGAAAGATAAAATCAAGGAGAACATTTCTGAGGAGGTTCCAATAACAGATTTGATCATTTATTGGGTCAAAAAATCAGGTAGAAGATCAAGCTCTGAATTTCTAAAAATAAAATCAATTTTCTGAGTTTTGTTTTCTTCATTTTCATTTGCCCAGCCTCTTCTAATTGAAGATTCATGCATCAATATATCCTTGGTTAATTAAGATCGTTATGAATATCAATAAGAGGCTCAAATTTCCTTTTTATTTATTTAAATAGAATTTGATTGGATTTGTTTTAATGTTAGAAATAATATTTGGATTTTATTGTTGCATCTTAATTCATTTTTATTTTCTTTTTGCAGGAAAAAACAATAGAAGGGATATTGAGGAAAAATATTTCAATCAATGAGAAGACTCCAGCAATTAAAGATTGGAATTTTTGAGCAATTAAAGTTGGATTGGACAGATTTTTCTTCAACAAACTCTCTTCTAAAAATACTTTTGGGAGGATTATAAATTTGCAGATTGCAAAATGTAAAAATGGCTGCTCTCCTCTGCAATTCCAGACTTCTAAAAGCATTTCTGTAATAGGGATTTAGAATTGTAGATGGGGAGGAGAGAAAATTTCAGATCTAAACATTAATGAGGGTTTATTCTTTATATCTTGAATTATGCATGATGGGCAGAGTTTGCATTTCTGCAGCTCTAGTCTTGAAAGCAGAAATTCAAGTAATGTAAAGTACTGTTAGAGACCAGGATCAGAGAAGTAGATTCAATTAACTGGTATTTTTGGCATTTCTGTGTCAAATACCAGTTTCAATTTTATTTTAATAAAATTGTTGTTTCATTTTATTCATGTTTTGGCATTTCTGTTGATAGGGATAATTTGTCTCAAATTGTTAAGTATCTATGCTCTTATGAATTAAACTCTGATTTCTGAGTAACCATTACTCAAAAATTTGTCTCATAACACTGATTTATTAAATAGTAATGTGTTGTGAATTTCTTCCACATATTATTGTTTAATTATTAGTTTGACTGATATGATAATCGATATCATTTTTGTGAATTTTTTCTGGAGTGTTGTTGATTTATTATTTTAGTCAAATGGTCTCAATAGAATGTGTTTTGGTACTCACAAATGTGAGCTAATTGAATTTCTTCGTTAGTTTGACATTAATTAAAAGCCAGATATATTTTAATTCTCATTACTTAATTATCTTGCTCTTAGTTGGGTTAGATTTTCATCTACCTGATTGAGATAGGATTTAGATTAATTTTGTTTTTGCTTGCATTATGAATAAGTTTGCAATTAGATTAAATTTACATTCTTTTAAGTCCTCTTCTCAAAGAGGCAAAATCTTAGTTGTGGTTTGGCTGAACCCAAATTAGCTTAAGGGTCATTCTCTTGCCTGATCAGTAAGAAGAATTGATCCGATAACCTTGTCTATTGGTAGTTAATGATACATCGTAAACCAATAGCGATAGGGAAAAGGTAACTGGACCTAGTTAAACCAGTCGGAGCTACTATCATAAACGGAAAATGAGCTGTATTAAGGTCCGGACCGGGTGGTTATCCCCCAATGTTGTAGCAGCGATTTTCGAGGCTTCAAAATTTTTGGCGCTAGAAGGAGGGCCTGAAACTTGTTGTCTGTTGGAGTTTTTTCAATTTTAACATTTTATTTAATCACGATGGCTCCTCTTAAACTTCCAATTTGGAGTTGTATCCATGGACGTGCATCTTCCAATACTCCACCCGAAGTGGTAAGACTCTTGTCTCAGGTAAAATTCAATGGTGAAAGAAATTCTTCTGCTTTTAATCATGTCCTTCAATTTATTCAAAATGTTTCAAATTATGATTTTCAAGGAATTGATGAAGGCATCTTATGCAGACTTTTTACTCTCACATTTGCGGCAAAAGCCAGAAACTGGTGTAGAACTCTTCCGGTTGCCTCAATTCACAGCTGGGATCAATTTGTTACAAGTTTCATTTGTAAATTTGACCACTATGATTATGATCAGGTATGTGATGAAATTGAATATCTACGAAATGAAAATGAATCTGTTAGAGATTTTAATATTCGATTTCATTTGAATTGTTTAAAATTTAATGTCAAAGATCAACCTATGAAAGAAGAATCACTAGATTGGTTTGAACATAATTATTCTCTTCCTCCTATTACTGATCCATATGAAATCAGTTTAAGCTTTGTTCCATCCCCTTCCAATATAAATGATAATTCCAATTTGGGTGTGCAAATAAATTGTGATGAAGAGATTTCACAAAGCTTGGAAAATATTTCTAATCAAATGCAAGAAGACAACAACAGCAATTTTGGAGAAAGACCTACATTAGAATCTGAAAGTTTCTCTGTATTAAATTCAGAAAATCAGATTGCAAATCAGCAAGTGCAAGCAACAATCAAAGTAAATAATAACATGCAAACTGCTGTACAAATTTCTGAATTTTTCCATGGTGAACAAATGCTGAAATCAGAGCAGCAAAGCAATCTTCTTCAAAAAATCATGCGCATGCAAAGGAATGATCTGGAATCTGAAATTTACAATGATCATAATGCACAAGAGTTCTCAAACAGGGACATTTTTAAATGCATTATTTCAGATTCACATTTTCCCCTTTATCCTGATATTTTTAATGATGGTATTTTTTTTCCTCTTGGTATTAATGATATTTCAGAAATTAAAGAGGATAATTTAAATGAATTACCATTAAATTTTTATCAAGATAGAGAAGCAATTAATGATCATTCTTTTGCCATTAATGAACATGAAATTCTTGTTCCTCCGTGTTTGGATATATTGGATGAGATTGAAGGGAATTCTAGAGAATTTTGTAAAGTCATTTATGATAATTACTCTGACATTGAGGATGTTGATTTCTATTCTTCTAAAGAAAATCCTCATGAGAAAATTCAAATAACATCTGAAAATGAGGAACATTTCAATTTAGAAATTATTCCAACTAATCCTCACTCTAAAGCAGATAAGCATCTTCATGATTTCACTATTCAAGAAAATATTCCAATTTATGATTCATATCATGATCAAGCTTTCATTCCTGTTCATAATCATAAATCTCTTTCTAATTCACAAGTTGGAATTCGAAATTACTCAAATTCCATAATTCTGGCCAATCCTTGTGAAAAAGAAATTATTTCAAAACAATCCCAATTGTGCTGTAACATTAGTTGTAACAATAGTGATTTCCTTTTATTTTTTCCTCACTTATTTTGTATTAAATCAGATTTTATTTTTCAGATTTTTGATACATTACGCTGGCATATTAAGCACTTTATTATCAAACATTCAATTGATACATTGCCCCGTTGGAAAATTGAAGTTTTATATTATAATCAAAAGCATCAAAAGTTATTTCAATTTCAATTTCAATCAATGCTAATGTTTTATCAAAAGCTTCTATCTTCTCAAAGACAATATCAACAAGAGAATGTATTTTTAGAAGTCTGCCAGCAATCCAATTTAATTAATAATTTTCCATTTCATTTGAAATATTTCCATCTATTTTTCATTAATTCATTTGAAAAATATTTGGAAATTTTTCCTTCATGGAAGATTGTCAATAGCTTAACATTTACACATAACACTAACAGTTTTTTCCAGGTCTTTGAATCTAAAAGCTCACATCTACAATCTGGCCTGTTATCTCTTTCTTTGAATATTTCCCAATCCTTAAAAGAAATTCATCCAGATTTCTATGATCCAATTGGTATTCAATTGGAAAGAAAATTTCATGAGAAGGAGATTTTTGATAAGCTTCTAACAATAGTTGTACATTCTGATTTCAGGTTTAATTTTCTTAGTTCAATTAGATTTGTATTTTTATTACTAATATTTGAATTGTACATACATGCAGGGATTAAAATGAGAAAATGGTTACATTGGAAATATGACTATACCTAGTCATTTTTCAAGTATATGGTTAGAATAGGAGTAGAATTAATTTAGTTTGTTTGTTTTATATAGTTAACTTAGTTTTTTTAGTTCTGTAGATTAAAAATAAAACAAAGCAATCAGTCATTTTCATACATGTTCAATGAAAACATTTTCTACCAATCAGAAAATTTTAATTATTGCTTTCCTTTTTTAAAATTTCTTACAGTAATACCTCTACTCTGTCTATTCTGAATAATCTCTTGATTAAATTCAATTGAGGTTGCACTTGGAATCTATCCCATGAAATGTATGACTGTCTATGATAAGTTTAATTATGACTCAATCATTATTATTTAGTCTAACCTTTCGTGGTAATCATATGAAGTTTATATTATCTTCCTCGAAATTTGTTAAGCCGACCTTTAGGATGTCCATTTTGCTATGTGCACACATTCAAATCTATTTTGACATTTTTCCATAATTAGTGGCTTTATCCCATTCGGACCTTTAGTTTATTATCTGATGTTTTAATACGCATCATATTCATTTACTAAAGGTATTATTGAACAGTCACTATAACAATACAGATTTTTCTCAAGTTAATTCGGAATGTGCAGAGGTAATAAATTGTTGTTGCAATTCAAAAAAGGAAGCATAGTTTCATATTTATTTCTGGTAAATTTTATATTTCCTGAACATGAACAAACAGATTTTATTTAGGCTGATTGCTCACTCTGATTTAGAATAAAAAATGAGATGATTTTGAACAAAGTCAGAATTTTGATAAATCGAAGGAAGAATTTGAAGATTCATGAGGTAAAATCTACAGACAATTTCCTTACAGGTATGCATTTACAAGTTCATTTTCATCTATTATTAGTTTATCTTTTCTTTAGTTTATTTTTTATTCTTTTTCTGTTTTAATTGCAGGTTTTCATTTGTTTTCAAAACTTGGAGTAAGCAGCAAACCCATTTCAAATTTGCAACAGGTTCAGGGAAATTTTATTTTAAGAATTTGAGCATTTTTAACTTTGCTTTCAACCATCAGAAAACCCAATTGAAATTTCAAGCAATATTATAGGATTCAACGTGATTTTCATATTGCTGATACTTCAGTGAAAATGTTTGCAATATTCTCAACCTGCTCATCTTCGTCAATCATTTCATTCCGATATCACAGCATCCACTTCACAACCATTTGTAGCGAAATGTTTCATCGGAAGTAGCTCTTAGCAGTTTTGATAGCAAATTGTTCATAAAAGATCTTTGATGTATTACCTCACTCATATGCCATTGCAATCTCCGGTGTGATATTTTTCAATGCATGCCTCTAAGCCATTAACACTTAATCGATATATGGCATAGCAACAAAGGTGAAGTCTTGCATGATGAAGAAACATGTGATGCGAATCATCCAATACGGCGATGTGTTATTTTAAAAAGCGAGCTTGGGTAATCACTATGGTAAAAAAGCGGTTAATGATCAATTTGCAGCATATTTAAATCAGTTCGATTTCTCATAAATTTCAGATTTAAATATATAATTCCATAATTAAATATGGAATTCAAGACCTCTCTATCTTCATATTTAAATTTTATTATCTTGGATTTGGTCTTGATTCTGGACAATTTATAAAAACATGGAGTTTATATGAAACTTATAATATTTTGAGAAACATTCGTTACTGCAAATTCTCATTCTCATTTCTGATGCATTTCAATTCCCTTGAGCACTAAGCATTCCATTTTTTTTTTTATGTTACTGCTTGCTTTAGTTTAGATAAAATAAATAATGACTTTGGGTTATAGGATTTTGGTTAAGTTTGACTTCTTCATGTTTTTAATGTTAATTAAAATAAGAAGTCAGCTAGTTTGGAGAAACTGATACCTTTCAGGTAAGATCAAAAGAAATTATCCAATGGTAAGATTCATGTACCCACTTTCATTAATTTCCATTTCGTTACTTTAGTTTCAGTTTTGTTTTTCTGATACATGAATATGTTTTGCAGCTCTTCATAAAAGCTTCCAATCCTCTGCCGGATCATATTTTCGAAGTCCATACTCTTCTCCTGGCTTAATTTCAAGAAGCAGCGATAATCCTCATTGAAACAGCTGCGCTAGGAAGTTTCTAAACCTTTAATCTGTTTCTTTAAGCATTTGTTTTTATTAGAAAATGATTAAGATGATGCTTGGAAACAAAAAGATTGAAATCAGACAAAAAAATTTCATTGTGGCCGAATTTTATCATCACTGCTATCTAAAAAGCCTAAAACACTTACAACCCTGCAAGGTATAAATTTTTATAAATCTTGACATAAGAAGGATTGATTACACGATTATTTTCTTTTTCTTCATATTGTTGAGACAATGGTATAACCATTCTTTTTAGAGTTTGTATTTCAAAAACTTGGATTTTCCTTTCACTTTTCAATTTCTTCATTTTTGTTTGCTGATTTCTTTTTTCACTTTAGCATAAGAATTCTTTTTCCTTTTGGTTTTCAGTTTTGATTTTGGTGACTTTGCCATGATTTATATGGAAGGCCTTCTTGTTACCTAACTATGGTCAGTATACATGGAGAAAAAATTGTTAATAGTCATCTATTAACTTTTTCTTAAATCTCTTAGTAAAGTTTGATTTTCTTATTATAAAGGTAGACATACTTAAGGAAGAGATTACCGATTTAGAAAAATTGACAAAGTATCATAAAATCTGAAGAAATTTCTTTTTCATCAAAATTGTAATCATTTTGAGATTTCAATATTTTATTAAGATCTTTCAAAGTTCTATTATCAGTCAAGAAAAGTTATTTTTAACCAAGTAAAGACACTTTACAGCAAAGCACCTTTTAACTCTAAAATTGTCATTCTTAACTTTTAAGGAGTCAATGATTCTCCCTGTCCCAAAGAGTCTTATTTTTCTAGAGTATAATCCAGAGATATATTTAAACTTAAAAGATAAGAGGTCTCATCATGAGCCTGCTTACCATGATCATAGGGGAAAATAGGCTGACATTACCAACACTGCCAAACAAACCAGGGTAATGGCTTATGATTGCAAACAATTATAAGACAAGGGGTCTCATCACGAGCCAGCTTGTTCAGTCCAATTATAACCAGTGAATGGCATTGTCAACTATCTGGCTACCAAACCAGGACAATGACTTTTAAGATTTATATTAAAAAATAAAAAATAAAAAAAATAAAAAAATAAAAAAATAAAAAAAAAATAATAAAAATGGATTTATCTCTAGGTCAATAATTCTTAAAGAGATGGGATTCTGAATCATTGGTGGTTAAAAGGTAACCCTGTCGAGACTATAGATGTTTGCTGGCAACAGTGGCTCTACCTGTGACAAATGAGTTTATTTTAAAAGCTAAGCTGTAAAGTGACCCCTGCTTTATCTCTACAACTAATTAAGGACTGATATAGAGTTTTGAAATATTTTAATTTATGAGGAATTTTAAGAAAAATTACAGTTAGATGATTCTTTCTTTTATTCAGACTAATGAACCTAGTCAAGCATTTTAAGTATAATTCTCTTTTCTTTAATTATTTTTACTTGAATTTTAGAAAAATCTCATTCATATCAAACAGAGATAACTGGTTCTTCTCCCGTGTGTCGCCATTGTTGTGGTAAAACACAACCCCCCCATTTTTGAATTTTTCACTTAAAATAATGGGGACCCTTTCTATAAATTTTTGACTAAACGCCTTTTCAGATTTTTATTTTATTTGATTATCCTATGCGATTGTTAATTTTTCATTTTTTTTGAATTCTTGTTTTGATTGCTTTGTTAGAATTGATTTTTTATAAGCCTCCCATTGACGCTTGTTTCGCCTCATTTGGTCAACTGGTTTAAAAATGGTACTCTTTTAAAGTCCCATCATTTATCTAAGTCTGGGTTAAAAATGCTATTTTTATTCTTTTTATTTATTTTCAGAGTAGCTGTAGTTTAGAAAAACTTAATATTAAAAAATATATATTATTAAAATAAAATAAAAAAATATTAAAAAAAAAAATAAATTTTTTTTTTTTTCCTCGGGTCCGTCGCAGATCGCAGATCACAAATTTCAGATTCGTCGCAGATCGCAGATCGCAAATTTCAGAATCCGTCGTAGATCGCAGATCGCAATTTTCAGAATCCGTCGCAGATCGCAGATCGCAATTTTCAGAATCCATCGCATATCGCAGATCACAGATTTCAAAATCCATCGCAGATCGCATATCGCAAATTTCAGATTCATCGCAGATCGCAATATCGCAATTTTGCAATTTCAGATCCGTCGCAGATCGCAATATCGCAATATCGCAAGATCGCAATTTTGCAATTTCGGATCCGTCGCAGATCGCAATATCGCAATATCGCAAGATCGCAATTTTGCAATTTCGGATCCATTGGGTTTAGATTGATTCCAATGGTTTGTAAATTAATTTTTATATTTTTTATATTATAATAATTATATTATAATTATAATGTTTATTATAATTTTAATATAATTTGAACTATAATATTAATCGTATTTAAATTAACTTTTTTCAAATCATTTGTATATTAATTTAATTTTGTAACTGAATTAATTGTTAGTTAGTTGATAATTAATTTAGAATTAATTATTAGATAATTAGAATCTAATTTAGGATTAAATTTCTAATTAAAAAGTCTGATTTTTAGCCCAGCAAACAGAATTTCCAGATTTATGCCAGATTTGACTCATCAACTTTGGAAGCTCATAGATTGAGTTATACTTGACCAAATGAGGCCCAGGACGGCTCATTGGAAAGATAAAATCAAGGAGAACATTTCTGAGGAGGTTCCAATAACAGATTTGATCATTTATTGGGTCAAAAATCAGGCAGAAGATCAAGCTCCGAATTTCTAAAAATAAAATCAATTTTCTGAGTTTTGTTTTCTTCATTTTCATTTGCCCAGCCTCTTCTAATTGCAGATTCATGCATCAATATATCCTTGGTTAATTAAGATCGTTATGAGTATCAATAAGAAGCTCAAATTCCCTTTTTATTTATTTAAATAGAATTTGATTGGATTTGTTTTAATGTTAGAAATAATATTTGGATTTTATTGTTGCATCTTAATTCATTTTAATTTCTTTTTGCAGGAAAAAACAATAGAAGGGATATTGAGGAAAAATATTTCAATCAATGAGAAGACTCCAACAATTAAAGATTGGAATTTTTGAGCAATTAAAATTGGATTGGGCAGATTTCTCTTCAACAAACTCTCTTCTAAAAATACTTTTGGAAAGATTATAAATTGCAGATTGCAAAATGTAAAAGGGGCTGCTCTCCTCTGTAATTCTAGACTTCTAAAAGCATTTCTATTATAGAAATTTAGAGTTGTAGATGGGGAGGAGAGAAAAACTTCAGATCTGAACATTAATGAGGGTTTATTCTTTATATCTTGAATTATGCATGATGAGCAGAGTTTGCATTTCTGCAGCTCTAGTCTTGAAAGCAGAAATTCAAGTAATGTAAAGTACTGTTAGAGACCAGGATCGGAGAAGCAGATTCAATTAATTGGTATTTTTGGCATTTCTGTATCAAATACCAGTTTCATTTTTATTTTAATAAAATTGTTGTTTCATTTTATTCATATTTTGGCATTTTTGTTGATATGGATAATTTGTCTCAAATTGTTAAGTATCTCTGCTCTTATGAATTAAACTCTGATTTCTGAGTAACTATTACTCAGAAATTTGTCTTATAACACTGATTTACTAAATAGTAATGTGTTGAGAATTTCTTCCACATATTATTGTTTAATTATTAGTTTGACTGATATGATGATCGATATCATTTTTGTGAATTTCTTCCGGAGTGTTGTTGATTTATTATTTTAGTCAAATGGTCTCAATAGAATGTGTTTTGGTACTCACAAATGTGAGCTAATTGAATTTCTTCGTTGGTTTGACATTAATTAAAAGCCAGACATATTTTAATCCTCATTACTTAATTATCTTGCTCTTAGTTGGGTTAGATTTTCATCTACCTGATTGAGATAGAATTTAGATTAGTTTCTTTTGCTTGCATTATAGAATAAGTTTGCATTTAGATTAATTTCTACATTCTTTTAAGTCCTCTTCTCAAAGATGCAAAGTCTTAGTTGTGGTTTGGCTGAACCCAAATCAGCTTAAGGGTCATTCTCTTGCCTGATCAGCAAGAAGAATTGATCTGATATCCCTGTCTATTGGTAGTTAACGATACATCGTAAACCAATAGCGATAGGGAAAAGGTAACTGGACCTAGTTAAACCATTCGGAGCCACTATCATAAACGGAAAAGGAGCTGCTTTAAGGTCCGGACCGGGTGGTTATCCCCCAATGTTGTAGCAGCGATTTTCGAGGCTTCAACACAGAGTTACCTCCTGGTCTGACATGGTATCAGAGCTAGTCCCTTTTTTGGCATTCCTGCCCTTGGTGTAACTCCCTCCTATCCCTGTTCTGCATTTTTGCAAACTTTCATTGTGCATTCAGATTTTTTTTCTGCTCCTGCTGCATTCATATTTTTTTGCTGCATTTTGGTCCCTTAATTCAATTTTTTTGCTGCATTATAGTGCATGTTTCTCCTCGTATCCGCAGCCTCATCGCTCATCGCTCACATTCCTCGCAGCTGCAGCCTCATCTCTCACGCTCACATCTCTCTCCTTACAGTCGATCCCCCTTGGCCGCAGCCTCGTCGCTCCTCCTCACCTCTCTACGCATACGTCCAACCCCTCTTCTCACCCCCATCCCCACTCGTCCCTCCCCGCACCCCTCCATCCCTTTCCGAATCCTCCCCCTCACTACTACTCACCCCACCTCTCTGCGGAGTTCCTCAACCCCTCTGCTCACACCCATCAGCGCTCGGCCCTCCCGCACCCCTCCATCCTTGTCTTCCCCCATCCACCTCACTCCCACTAACCCCCGTTCCCGTCCCCCTCCCTTGTCACCCCTCTCCCCATTCTTATCCCCCTCCCCCGTCACCCCTCTCCCCATTCTTATCCCCCTCCCCCGTCACCCCTCTCCCCATTCTTACCCCCCTCCCCCTCACTCCCGCTCACCCCCGTTCTCCCCCCCCTCCCCCGTCACCCCTCTCCCCATTCTTGCCCCCTTCCCCCTCACTCCCACTCACCCTCGTTCCCCGTCACCTCTCCCTCGTCACCCCTTTCCCCATTCCCATCCCCTTCCCCCTCACTCTCGCAACCCCTCCCCGTCACCACTCTCGCTCACCACCCCTGTAGCCCCTCATCACTCCCATTCATGTTTCCATCCCCCTCTCCTCCTTCCCTCCCCCTAAACCACCTCCACCAGGTCGACATCCCCTAGGTCTAACCTTCCCCAGGTCAACCTTCCCTAGGTTTGACCTCCCCTACATAAAGAAAAAAATAAATTTAACACAAAAAAATATAAAAAAATTCCCAGAACTGGTTTTTTTTTACAACAATTAATTTTTTACAGCAGAGTGCAATTTCACTCCAACATTGAGTTTTTTGCAGTAAAGTATAATTTATACTAGAATTGAGTTTTTTTCCCTCTAGAAACTTTTTTTTTTCTCGAGGAGTCACAATGCATTCTCTCATATCTATTGTGTGAGTTGTTCTCTCCGGAAAGGAGAACTATCCTCAATGGTCTCGGAAAATTAAGCACACTCCACTGACAAAGCCCACCTCAGTGGAGTGTGCTTAATTTTCTGAGACCATTTATTTGGAGAGGAATTTGCGAAGGATGAGGAGACAATCCACCGACAAAGCCCACCTCATACAAAGAGATCGCCATTTGGGAAAACAATAATTGCAAGGCCTATGCCATGATTGGAGCTTCTCTAAATGAAGAGGTCATTCGCCATATTAAATCGTTTTCAAATTCCTATGAAGCCTGGAGAAAATTAAAAGAACTCTATGACTCACATTTAGAAGTTGAAATTGTTCAATTAATGATTAAGCTATTTAGCCTTGAATTGAAAAATGATGACCCTCTTGCTTTAGCATTAGAAGTAATATCTATCATGCATGCCATTAAGAATACTAGTGTAGAAGTTGACATACCTCTCATAGCTTATTTTAAGGCATTGTATCTCACTTACTCACATTACCTTGAGTCATTGCAAGAAAGTGGAAACCTCATGAAAATCACCTTTGATTCCCTTGAGAAAAGGTTTGCAGAAAGAGAGAAGGATTTTGGAAATATGACAACCCCTCTATCTTCTGAAGAGGATGTATGTTTCATACATAGACAGAAGAGTCATGCTCAAAATTCTTCCAGAGGAAGAGGTGGCTGAAGAGGAAGAGGAAGAAGAAATTTTAGTGGAAGGGGGGGCAGACAAGCTCAAACTGAAAAATATAATCTTCGTTTCATACGCTGCAATAAAGATTTGCATGATGCATCTACATGTAAATTTCCTTGGGATAAAATTGAGCATCAAATAAATCAAGAAAAAGGTAAAACTCATGATAGAGAAAAAGGTGAAGCACCTAAATCCGCTCATTATGTTGTAGCACATTGTAACAATGGAGTAATTGAAGACTTGTTTGATGTTTCATTTACTTGGAGAAATGATTGGTTGCTAGATTTAGGAGAAACATGTCACATGAATTTTAAAAATTATTTTTTTGAATAATTTACTCACAAAGTTGATGGAGCAGTATACTTCGCAGATAAATCCAAACTCAAGCCATCAGGGCTTGGCACAATCAGGCTTAAGTTTCCTGGTCTTCCAGATCATCTTCTACATGAGGTTCTATACCTCCCTGAGTTGAGGAGAAACTTGTTGTCCTTGGTCCACATCCACCAGCAATGACACTCCATTCACATGTTTGATGGCAAGGTTGATGTCTGAAAAGCATCAAATCGCTCACTTTTCATGGAGGGAATAGAAGAAGGAAGACTCCTAAAGCTACAAGGTTCCTCTGCTCATGCACAAAACTTTTCATTCATTTCACACCACGATGAAGGTAGATTCCCATCAATTATTTTATGGAATGCTAGATTTGTATACTTAAACTATGGAAAGCTTTGATTTTTGAATAAAAATGGTGTTACTGGATTGCCTACAATTCCTAGGAAACTTAAGCAGTGTGATGCTTGTATTATAGGAAAGAATAGCAAACAACCATTTCATGATTGACATTCTAGAGCACATAGAAAACATGAGCTTATTCGTTCAAATTTATGTGGCCCCATGCATGTTTCTTGTGCAAATGGAAATAAATATATGATGAAATATATTTATGATTACACTAGAATGTGTCGGGTTTACTTATTGAAGAACAAATCTGATTCTTTTCAAACATTCAATAATTTTCATGCATGGATTGAAAATGATGCACACACTCACATTAGCTCTTTACACACTGATAATGAAAAAGAATGCACTTCAAATGAATTTGAAAATTGTCTTCGTCAACATGGGATCAAAAATCAAACAATTGTGCCCTATAGTCCCCAACAAAACGGTGTAGCTGAAAGAATGAACAAGACAATTTTAAATATGGTTCACTCCATGATGTTTTTTAAGAATGTTAAATTAATGTTTTGGGTTAATTCAGTTCTATTTGTTGTATACATAAAGAATAGGTGTCCTTCAAATTCAATCAGAAACAAAACTCCTTATGAAATGTGGCATCGCCACATTCCTTTGGTAAATCATTTCAGCATCTTTGGTTCCACCTGTTATTCTTTGATACCTAAGGTACAAAGGAATAAACTTGGTGCTAGAAGTTGAAAATATATCTTCTTGGGGTATTCCAATACCTCCAAAGGATATCTTCTCTATGATGAAGTCAATAAGAAGTTAGTAGTAGCCAAATATGTCATATTCCTTGAATCTTCCAAGAATGACAACGTTGTTGAGTGGCAACTTGATCGCTTGGATAGATTCACACATGTAAAGTATTTTCAAGAATTTGATAATCAGAGTCCACACCTTGAAGGGGGGGTTCCTATACTGAATCAATTTGTGGAATCATCTTTTGAAGCACTCTCTCCCCCACATGAAGAACCAACCACAGATGACACCTTGAACGATGTTATTGATAGAATTGAGTGATTGAATCTTGATTCAATTACAACTCATTAAAATGAACATCCTGCACCATCTCAGAAAGGTCCCCCAAAATGGCTGACAAAGACACTAGAAAACGTTCATCCTGATGAGGTTGGAAAGACAGGAACAAGAATTTCCACTAGACAAAATGGAGGTGACATATATAATTCTGTTTCACCTATTGATATGGATATTTCTTGTAACTCTGAACTAAATTTGTCTACAGATCATGAACCAACTTCCTTCAAAGAAGTCGCTTCTCATGTTGAATGGAATGAAGTGATGCAAAAGGAGTATGATGCATTGATAAACAATGGCACTTGGAAGTTGGTTGATCTTCCTTTGGGAACCAAACCAATTGGCTACAAGTGGGTCTACAAGAAAATTTACGAAATAGATGGCTCACTTGACAAGCACAAAGCCAGGCTTGTGGAAAAAGGTTTTGCACAGAAAGAAGGGGTCGATTATGAAGAAAATTTTTCCCCCACAACAAAATGGGCCACCATCTGGACACTCTTTTCCCTAGCAGCTCAGAAGGGATGGAAAATTCATTAGATGGATGTAAAAACCGCCTTTTTGAATGGAGATATAAAGGAGAAGGTTTTTATGTACCAGCTAGAAGGACTTGTTGTGAAGGGCCAAGAACACAAAGTATGCAAGCTTATAGATTCCTTGTATGGCCTCAAGCAAGCACCGCGAGCCTAGTATGAGAAATTAACTGAGCATCTTCTGAAACTTAAATTCAAAAATTTTGATCTTGATGATGCAACTTTGTTTGTTAAGAAAGTTGGGAAAATAGTTGTATATCTTGCGGTGTATGTAGATGATCTTTTGATGACAGGGAATAATGAGAGTTATATTTCATCCATAAAGAAGGAATTGAAGAAAGGTTTTGAAATGAATGATTGGGATATGTTCACTACCATCTGGGTATTGAAGTAACTCAACATCCTAAATTTATATTCCTTTCTCAAAAGAAGTACATTGGAGATCTTTTGAACAAGTTTGGCATGGATAAATGTAATCCCTTAAACACTCCAATGGAAAAAAACTTGAGGATCACATCCATTGAAGGGAAGGAATTTGAGGATGCAATGAAGTATAGACAGCTTGTAGGAAGTCTTATCTACCTGACTACCACTGGACCATACATCTCATTTGTTGTTGGAATCCTCTCCAGGTTTATGCAAAAACCTTGTGAAGGACATTGGTCTGTTGCAAAAATATTTCTAAAGTACTTAAAGGGGACTCAAGACTTTGGACTAAAATATACACAGGTGGGCAACTTTAATTTGATCAGATACTTTGATTTAGACTTTCATCGGGACAAAGAAGCTCGGGTATCTATTACACCATGAGTCTTGGATCAAGAGCGGTCTCATGAAGATCACACAAACAATCAGTTCCATCATATTCCACAACTGAGGTAGAATATGTGGCAGCAACTGAATCAACAAAGAAAATTGTGTGGCTCAGGAAAATCCTAGAAGATTTGTAGATGAAACAAGTGCATTCAACTCCACTCATGATCGACAACACTTCTGCAATAAAGTTGGACAAGAACCCAAAGTTCCATGATCGAAAAAAGCACATCAATAAAAAATACCATCTGATTCGACATCACGTTGAGGCTAAAACTATCCATCTATGTCATTGTTCCACAAATCAGCAGTCTGCCGACACCTTCAACAAAGCGCTTGGAAGAGAAAAGTTTGAAAAATTCAAAATGATACTTTGACTCACTAACATCCTGTTAGATTAAAGGGGGGATTTTCACACCTAATCCTAAGGGATTGGGTGAGATTGTATATTATTGTTAAATAGTAAATAAGGAAGGCAAAGAGACATTGGGAAATGAATCCCAATAGTCTCACCTCCATGTATAATTACATACACAACCTCCATCTAATTCATATTCAATTTATGCGGAGTTACCTCCTAGTCTGACAGTCTCCTTTAACTGTTATTCAACCAGTATAATTCCATGAACAAATTGGAAAGCAAGAAATCATCAAAACAATTGTAAAGGAATGAGCATCAAAACACAAGAAAAAAAACCATTAATGAAGGAGTTCACCCCACCTGGGCTACATCTCCTTGGCTTGTCAACATGACTAGACCACTCTTGTATTCGATTTCAAAAGTACATATTAGTTTGCTGAAAAACACATGTGGTTTTTACACCTTCATGGTAATGTTATTCTGCAAATAAATTTCACAACATCCACAACACAACATGTCTCCTACAGAGATGACATTCTCTCATTAGTGAGATCTAGAAGCCTCTCACATACACTCTTTAATTCCACACTGAAGAATACAATAAATAACTTCATGAATAGAAGTCAAAGTAGAGTTGAGCCATGCTAGTCACAGCTGCTACAAAATGTATTCTAGAATTTTGAAAACCCCTACAAGGTCTCCTCCTTGCTCAATAGCTTCCAAAAATGCTTCAAACACCCGATTGATCAATACACCTTACTTTTCAAACCTACAATATTATGCTAAATATGTGCTCAAATCAGTAAAAATAGGTTACTGATGGATTCAAAAGACCCAAAAACCCCTAAGTTGCCTCTTTTGGCTCTGCAAATGGTCTTTATGTGAAGCATATGTGGCCTCCTCTCCTAGTGGCCCTGCATATCTTGAACCTTCAAGCTAGAAAAATCATTCCCAAAAGTGCTCATCTTCCTCTAAAACCTACACCAACCTTCTCAGAATATCCAAATATGCTAGAATAGACTCTTCCTGAGCCCAATTTGGTCGAATAATGCTCAAGTTATGGCTTCTTCATTTTCTCCTAGGAAAACTCCTCTAAAATTGGAGCAACTCTAGTTAACTCTGCCACATTTGGAGTTCCCGTTGAAATTGGTAGACTCTGCCAACTTAAATCACAATTTAAGTTTAGATTAGTTAGTGGTAAGTGAGGTATAAGTGGCAGTTTAGCGTGCTAATGGAGCGATTATGAAAAGCCGCATTAACAAAGGATTATGCGCCCTTAATTCGGATTAAGGGTTAATTAACATGGTAACTCCAAATTTAAATGGAGCTCCACTATTTTTCTGTGCGAGTGGTCCCATGGACTGAGGGCTAGCCCTCTTTACCCTCGTCACAACCTTTGATTTAATTGAAATATATTCAGACTCCGCTATAGGTTAAGAACCACAGTTGTGGTCTAGCAGTAAGATCTTGTGTTTCTATGAGGGAGGTCGCGGGTTCGAACTCGACATCCTGTTGAAAATGCAGCAAGATGATGGAGCTTAGTGAAATGAAGTCGCCTTCACTAAGTGGGCCCGTAGGCGATTTTTGGCGCAAAGTCTATTTTTAGACTATGTCTATTTTTAGACATATGGAGCATGGTCCAGGGGTTGCAGTATGTTATTCTTGGAGTATTGGTCATGTTGGTAAAAGTAGATGGACCTCTATTTTTAGACATTTAGGTCGAAGTCTATTTTTAGACTGCCTATCCTAAAAATAGAAAAGTCAAATATTATTTACCCTTAATAATATTTGGACTCTAAACTTCAATTTACTCTCTTGGAGCACTTCAGTTCGAGCTACAGAAGTGGCTCATGCATCTGACAGAGGAATTACGCTATTCCTAGGGGTTTGGTGAGCTCATGCATGGTTGAATTCAGTTAGGACTTCAGTGGCAGAAGTTTGGTGGAGTTGATGGGACAGTTGGTGGAGTTATGTTCGGTTTAACTTAGTTGAACTGGTTGAGATTAGTTTAACTAGCTAATCAACTAGTAATGAGTGGAGTGAATTAAATATTATTTAATTCAATAATTATTAACTCAGTATTCAACTCAAGAAGACATCAGTTCACTACATTGCATGGACAGTTCAGTGGAGACCAGTGAAAGAGGTAGATGAAAGGGTTGAGATAGCTATCAGTTGTGACATCAGTTGTGCATGATATTTTCACCACACTTGGAGGAATTTCCAATGATGATTGCGCTGTCAAGCCAAGGAGATTTGAACCTTGGATCTCTCATTAGACCAGCCTTGATTGCGCAATAGAGGCAGGCAATTAGTGGATGTGTTTTGAACCTATGACTTGTTTAAAACCAAGCTAGTTTGTGTGTAACTACATGAGACAGTACTGAGTACTTGTGAGGAGTATTGTACTGAGATTGTTACATGTTCTCTCCATTATAATATACACAATAGCTGAGGGGTTTTCAGCTATAAGCTTTCCCCATACATATTGTGTAATGTGTGTGATGTTTTGATGATTGTTTGATCGCATACCGCTTGTTTTATTTTCACATGTGTGATGATCTGAGTAGAAGAGATTATGTGTTGCATATGAATTCGAATTGATATGTGATCAGGATAATCTCGGTGGATAAATATTCATTATTCAGCAAATTTCTACATGGTATCGGAGCCATAGAAGCTATCGGAGTAGAGATTGATCATCACAATGATTACAAACTTATTTCGGTAGACAAAGTCTGCATGCGGGCCAGGTAGCCTCTGGATCCATCTTTTCCTTTGAAAGGTGATACATCCAGTAAATGCCCCTGCATTCGATCTCTGTGCTATAAATAATTTTTTCTCACAGATCAAGAGTGGTTGAGCTTTGACTTGGAATTCAAATTTTGCAGCAGTTTGTTTTCTTGGTGCCGGGGTTGAAAATGTCTTTCAACGGTTTGCGACTCGAATATGATCTTGAAGGCAGTTCGAATTATGTTGCATGGAAGGATCACATGGAGGCAGTATTAGAAGATAATGGACTGAAGGAGTTCGTAGATACAGATGTCCAAAATCCCACTGATCCTGCTGAAGTCGAAGCTTGGCAAAAGAAGATGGCGAAATGTCGAAGGATTCTGTTGGAGGGCATTAAGGATCACATTGTATCCAGAATGCATAGAAAAGCTTCTCCATATTTAATGTGGAAAGCATTGAAAGATCTATTCCAGAGTAAGAGCGACCAAAGGAAGCTGGCGCTCAAAGATAAGCTCAGAAACATCAAGATGGAGAAAGGCGACAGTATCGCCAAATACCTCACGAAGTTCACTCAATGCAGAGATGAGCTGGGAGTGTGGGGGTGACTGTCGAAGATGAGGACATGGTGGACCTAGCTCTCCTTGGTCTTCCGAAGGCTTGGCATTCATATCAAGATAGTGTCAATGGTCGGGAGAAGTTTCCAGGATGGGAGCGCCTTTGGGCGGATCTCATGCAAGAGGAGATAAGGAGGACTACCAGGGACGGATCTTCATCAAAGGCATCTGATGAAGAAAATTGCGCTTTGGCTGCCAAAGCAAAGAAAGGGAAGAGCAAGAAAGCTTCTCAGTCTGGTGCGAAAGGCAAGAAGCAAGACATGTCAAAGGTGAAGTGCTTTCACTGTCACCAACACGGACATTATGCCACAAATTGTCCGCAGAAGAAGAAAAATAAGAAGGTTGTTGGATCTGCAGCGGGAGAGGCATTGGCCTCCCAGTTTGAGCTGGATTTTTCGCTGATCGCATGCTTGGTTTCAAGTGTGATGGGATCAGTATGGTTCTTGGGACAATGGTGCGTCTTTTCACATGACTGGAGATCGAGATATGTTTTCAGATCTGGATGAGAAAGATCTTGGAGTGCACATCGAGATGGGCGATGATGGTAGATATAGTGCGACTGGTATCGGTACCATTTCCTTTGAGAGGGAGTCTAGTAAACCTTTCATATTGAAGGAAGTTTTGCATGTTCCAATATTGATGAAGAACCTGATCTCTATGGCGATGTTGGAAGACAAGGGGTATGATGTGGTATTCGGTGAAGGAAAGCCTTCTGCGCGGTAAGACTGTGGTGAGACCCCGAAGATAGGAGGATAGGGGTTGAGTTAAGAACCTTTATCGGTTAAGTAGATGGCTGCGCGGCAATGGCATGCAAGGCGGAAGGAGTGGTGAGCCGGGATGATGGCGAGCTGTGGCACCGGAGATTGGGCCACCTTCACCATGGAGCTTTGAAGATACTGCAGCAGATTTCTACTGGGCTTCCTAAGGGCACTCTTGCACAGTCAGATCAGTGCAAGGGGTGTACCTTAGGAAAATTTGTGAAAGACACCTTTCACGAGAAGGATAGTCGCGCCACGACGATCCTTGAGAGAATTCACACAGACGTGTGTGGACCTTTCTCAGTAGCTTCGACAACAAAGCACAAGTACTATGTGATCTTTGTTGATGATTTCTCTCGGAAGTGCTGGATCTTCTTCATGCAGAAGAAGAGCAAGACATTTTCTAAGTTCTGTGAATTCAAGGCACTGGTAGAGAAGGAATCGGGGAAGCATGTGAAGGCTCTTAGGAGTGACAATGGTGGTGAATTCATCTCGGCTGAATTCAAAGATTTTTGCAGCGCATAAGGGATTCGGAGAGAGCTCATCGCACCCCATAACCCACAGCAGAACGGTGTGGCTGAGCAGAAGAACAGAACGATCGTGGGTGCTGCACGGACAATGTGGCATGATCAGGGCCTACCCCTTCACTTGTGGGCTGAGGCATGCAATACAACAGTGTATGTGCAGAACCGTTGTCCTCACAAGGTTCTTGGCATGAGTACACCGGAGGAGGCTTATTCTGGTAAGAGACCTGACATTTCTCATTTGAGAATTTTTGGTTCACCTGTCTACATGCATGTGACGAAGGATGCCAGAAGGAAGCTGGATCCGACCGCAGAGGTTGGAATATTTGTGGGGTACACTGATACACCTCACAACTATCGGGTGTATTTTTCAGACAGTCACAAGACTGTTGTGCGATGGGATATCAATTTTTAGGAGGAGAAAGTCATGCAGTGTTCGCTTGAGAGGGAGCTACACTTGCATGTAGATGAGGAGCTGTTAGTTCCTAAGGAGGAGCTTCGGGATGTGGATCAGCCACAAGAGGAAGTTCAGGAGGTGGAAGAAACCACCCATGCAGCGCCAACCATCAGAGGGCGCATGCGCACTACAGAAGCTGAGCGACTGGCTCGAGATGCAGAGAAGGTTGTAAGACCACCTACAGCACAGCGCAGACAGAGGCAGTCACCGGATCGGTACACTGGATACATGGCTCTTGTGAGTCAATGTGTTGTGACGGAGCCATCCTCTTTTGAGGAAGATGTGGAGGAACCCGCATGGGTTGATGCCATGATCGAAGAATATGATTCGATCGTCAGGAACAGTGCATGGGAGATTGTCCCAAGACCGGAGGGGAAATCAGTGGTGGGTTCGCGATGGATCTACAAAGTGAAGCAGGCGGCTGACGGGAGTGTGGAGAAGTACAAGGCGAGATTTGTCGCCGTGGCTTCTCACAGATCGAGGGGATCGATTATGAGGAGACCTTTGCACCTGTCGCAAGGTACTCTTCCATACGGACGATCCTTGCTCTCTCAGCGCAGATGGGATGGCACATCCATCAGATGGATGTGAAGACTGCGTTCCTCAACGAAGTCATTGAGGAGGAGGTGTACATAGAGCAGCCCGAAGGTTTCGAGATCTTCAGCAGTGAGTCGCATGTGTGCCGACTCAAGAGAGCACTGTATGGGCTGAAGCAAGCACCTCGTGCTTGGTACACTCGGATAGACAGCTACTTCACCGGGCTTGGATTCTCCAAGAGTGAGGCGGATCTAAACCTGTACCAGATTGTGGTGGAGGGGAAGCTGTTGATCATCGTACTGTATGTAGATGATCTGATTTTGACTGGCGACGAGCAGTTGATACTTTCATGCAAGGATGATCTTGCACGAGAGTTTGAGATGAAGGACCTGGGCATCCTTCATTATTTCCTGGGATTGGAGATTTGGCGGCGCAGTGGAGGACTGTTTGTTTCTCAGGGCAAGTATGCCCGGGAGATTCTGGAGAGGTTCAACATGCAAGGCTGCAAGCCTGTTGACACTCCCCTTCCTGGTGGTTGGAGGAAGGGAGGTGCTACTTCGGAGGAGGTAGTGGATGCCACTGTCTATCGACAGTTGGTGGGGTCGTTGATGTATCTGGTCAATACTCGACCCGATATATGCTATGCAGTTAACCAGCTTTCGCAAGCTATGGTTAAGCCTACCAAGCTCTTATGGAAGGCGGGCAAGCATGTATTGCGCTATATCAGAGGCACATCGGGATATGGTCTATGGTACAGACAGGAGGATGGAGTGAAGCTTTCTGGCTTCACTGATGCGGATTGGGCAGGGAGCCCAACAGACCGGAAGAGCACTTCTGGAGGAGTTTTCAGCATTGGGTCGACAGCAGTTTCCTGGTACAGCAGGAAGCAGAGATCCGTGGCACTCATTTCAGCAGAGGCCGAGTACATGGCAGCTAGCTTGGCTGCATGCGAGGCTATTTGGATGAGGAAGATCCTCGTTGGATTGTTCGGGTTGCATTTGGAGCCTACAGTGATTTACTGTGATAACCATAGTTGCATTAAACTCTCGGCTAATCCAGTATTTCATGATAGATCCAAGCACATCGACATCAGGTACCATCATATCAGAGATTGTGTTCAGCGGAGAATCATGTTACTTTCATATGTTCCCACGGAGGATCAGGATGCTGACATCTTGACGAAGGCGCTCACCAGGAGCAAGTTCGAATTCCACGGAGGCAGGATAGGGGTTGCAGATAATCCATATCTTGTTGAGAGGGAGTGTTGAAAATGCAACAAGATGATGGAGCTTAGTGAAATAAAGTCGCCTTCACTAAGTGGGCCCGCAGGCTATTTTTGGCGCAAAGTCTATTTTTAGACTATGTCTATTTTTAGACATATGGAGCATGGTCCAGGGGTTGCAATATGTTATTCTTGGAGTATTGGTCATGTTGGTAAAAATAGATGGACCTCTATTTTTAGACATATAGGTCGAAGTCTATTTTTAGACTGCCTATCCTAAAAATAGGGAAGTCAAATATTATTTACCCTTAATAATATTTGGACTCTAAGCTTCAGTTTACTCTCTTGGAGCACTTCAGTTCGAGCTACAGAAGTGGCTCATGCATCTGACAGAGGAATTACGCTATTCCTAGGGGTTTGGTGAGCTCATTCATGGTTGACTTCAGTTAGGACTTCAGTGGCAGAAGTTTGGTGGAGTTGATGGGACAGTTGGTGGAGTTGTGTTCGGTTTAACTTAGTTGAACTGGTTGAGATTAGTTTAACTAGCTAATCAACTAGTAATGAGTGGAGTGAATTAAATATTATTTAATTCACTAATTATTAACTCAGTATTCAACTCAAGAAGACATCAGTTCACTACAGTGCATGGACAGTTCAGTGGAGACCAGTGACAGAGGTAGATGAAAGGGTTGAGATAGCTATCAGTTGTGACATCAGTTGTGCATGAGTTTTGCACCACACTTGGAGGAATTGCCAATGATGATTGCGCTGTCAAGCCAAGGAGATTCTAACCTTGGATCTCTCATTAGACCACCCTTGATTGCGCAATAGAGGCAGGCAATTAGTGGATGTGTTTTGAACCTGTGACTTGTTCAAAACCAAGCTAGTTTGTGTGTAACTACATGAGACAGTACTGAGTACTTGTGAGGAGTATTGTACTGAGATTGTTACATGTTCTCTCCATTATAATATACACAATAGCTGAGGGGTTTTCAGCTATAATATTTCCCCATACATACTATGTAATGTGTGTGATGTTTTGATGATTGTTTGATCGCATACCGCTTGTTTTATTTCTGCATGTGTGATGATCTGAGTAGAAGAGATTATGTGTTGCATATGAATTCGAATTGATATGTGATCAGGATAATCTCGGTGGATAAATCTTCATTATTCATCAAATTTCTACACCTCCGCCCATCCACGATACAAAATTTTGCGACCAAACATAATATGACATTCGACCAAACACTTTATCCATATTTCGGCCTTTGGGAGGGGGTACGTGGCGGCCTCCAAGCTAGCCACGTGTCCTCTTCCCATTGGCTCATTCCAAAACCAACCATAATTCAACACTTATCTCAAAAATTCAGGCCAACCAAAAGCTGACAAGTGTCAGCACACCATTGGTTAGAGGAAAACCAAATTTTTGCCAAGAAACTGACCCCTTTGACCATGTTTGACTTTTTTTCGAAAATTCGACTATTTGGTAAAGCAGATATCAGGCTCTAACTTTCTCATACAGAGTCAGTTTTCAATGAAACAAAGTGCATCAAAATCATGGTGGCGAGGCCTATTCGGTCGTTTAGGTTCCGAGTGATTCTGAGCAATTTCATTTTTTTTTTGCAGATTTTTGCCCCTAATTTAATTTATGATCACGGAAGCATGGTTGAAAAACAGATAGGGAAAGACATCAAGATTCTACACTCAGATCAAGTGGGGGAATAAAATCTTGGGAACTTGATCAACTATTGCAAGGACCATGGGATAGTTCTACAGTTTACAGTACCCCAGACTCCGCAAGAGAATGGGGTTGTAGAGAGAAATAATAGAACTCTGGTGGAGTGTGCTCATAGCATAATGAAAGGTAAGAACCTATCTAATGGATTTTGGGCAGAAGCTATAAATACTGCAGTTTATTGAAAGAATAGGAGTCCAATGCAGAGTCTTGATCTTAAGACTCCATTTGAAGCTTTATATGGTTTTAAGCATGTAGTTAATCGTTTAATAATATTTGGTTTGAAAGCTTTTTCTCATGTTCCAAAGGAGGATAGGAATAAATTGGATTCTAAGGCCATAAAATGCACATTTGTAGGTATTTTTCTCAGTTTAAATCATACATATTGTTTAATCGATCTACTCACAAGGTGTTTATGAGTAGAGATGTCATATTCCATGAGCAGGTTGACGAAGGAAATAGAGAAAAAGGCTATGAGGAGTGGCACATTACTTTGTTTATTGAAGATGGTAATGAGGAAAGTAAAGATAGTCATGAAAATCAATAGCAAAAAATAAGAATCAAGTGATGCAGGGACAGTCAGCAATATGATTCCACTAAGGAGTGAGCGAGGCAGCTTTGAGGCAAGTCTGCTACCAAGGAGATCAGGTAGGCAGACTTAGTCACCAAAAAGTTATAAAGACTATCCTCTTATAACCAATATTTCAAATGTTATTAAGCCCTTAAGTTATAATGAAGCAAGTCAGTTTGATGAATGGAGAGCAACCATGAAAGAAGAATATGATTCAATATTTAGAAACAAAACCTGGGATTTAGTTGAATTTCCTGAAGGAAAACAACCCATAGGTTGCAAATGGCTATATAAGCATAAGTTTAAAGAAGATGCTAGAATAGACAAATATAAATCTAGGCTAGTGGCTAAGGGGTATTCACAGAAATAAGCTATTGACTATGAAGTAACCTTCCACCTTGTAGTTAAGTTAAACACCATTAGAATTTTAATAACATTAGCTACAAAACATCATTAGAATATACATCAGCTAGATGTGTAATTTTCTTTCTTAAATGGTGAATTGAAAGAAGAGGCACAGTTAAAACAACCTGAAGGGTTTATTTAATAGGGTCAGAAATAGTTAGTCTATATATTAAGGAAAACATTGTACGGATTGAAACAGACACCCAAGTTGTGGTATGAAAAAATAGACTCTTTATTTTTGCAGAATAGTTATAAGAGGAGTAAAAATTACCCAAATCCCTATATTGTGTTTGATGAAATGGGGAATATTGTTTTGATTTATTTATATGTTGATGATATGATTGTGATTGGAAATGCTGATGAGTTGATTAAAGAAATCAAAGTGTAGATGCCGCATGTTTTTGATATGAAACACCTTGGATAACTACACTATTGTTTGGGTCTAGAAGTCTAGAGGGATTCTGTTAGGTCCCTATATTACTAGTATAGTCCCTTATTTTTGTTAGTGTAACCCCCTTATTGTTATTATTGTACCCTTGTAACCCCCATTTTGTTATTATTATGCCCTTAAATTATTATTGTTAGGTTGGCTAGGATTACATTGTGGCCCACTAGGATTACATTATGGCCCCATGGACTCCTATATATAGAAAGGAGGTTTTGTAAATTGTATCATCCAAGAATTTTCCATTTATGTAATGTATTGGAGGTTTCCCCCTCGAAGTGGCTTATTTCTAAGGCGTTGATATCTCTTTTCTTCTATTTTTGGAGCTGGTTACACAACATTTGGTATCAGAGCTTTGGGATTCTAGGGTTTCGCTGCTCCAAACAGGTCATCGTGGCATTTTCGCTATAATGTTTTTTCTACGAAGCTTCAGAAGCTGAAATTTTTAGGGTGCGAAGGTGAAATCGTGAGGAAGTTTTTTTAAAAATTTCAGAGCTTGGTTCGCAATATTTTCGGAGATATGATCTATGGAAGTTAGGTCTTTGTTCAGGCTCCTAAACAGGTCATCGTGGAATTTGCACTATAAATTTTTTTCTACGAAGGTTTAGAATCTGAAATTTGTATGGTACGAAGCTCAAATCCTGAGGAAATTCGTCAAAAAATTGCAGAGCTTGGTTCGCAATATTTTTGGAGATATGATCTGTGGAAGGTAGTGCTTTTTCAGGCTCCTGAATTGCATCTCAAAGAGGTGATCGTGGGAAAATTTCAATAAATCTCTCTCTGGGCATCGGATTGGGGTGCCGTAAAAAGTGGTCGCAAGTACACAGACTGTAGTTTCTTGGCTATCAATTTCAGAGACAACGGATGAAACAATGACACGTGGAAAGTAGTACAAGTTCGCTCTACTGAACCAGTCCATAATTAGGTCATTGTGGGAGATTGGACACAACTTTGTCTTGGAGAATCCAAAATAGGTCAGACCTGTGGCATTCAAAAGAGAATTCAGAGGGATAATTCAGTGCTAAATTTCAGATATTGAAGATCTGCAATCACAGAGATAATACAATTTCAATATCGAGCTCCTCAAATCAAGTAAAAGGTATCAATATTGGATTCTAAATGGCGCCTAAAAAGAATTCAACACCCATTAAGCCTTCAGAAGGCTCTACTATGACTCATGAAGATGAAGAATTGCAACATGATCTATCAAAATTACAAGAGCAAGTGCAACAAATTTCACTCTCGCAAAAAGCAACAAAAAATGAAATGGAAGTTTTGAAGAAATGCGTGGAAGTGAAGATGGACGGTTTGAAGAAAGGCATGGAAGCTAAGATGGATGGCGTGGAAGTGAAGATGGAGGGTTTGAAGAAAGGCGTGGAAGCTAAGATGGATGGCATGGAAGTGGGCATCGAAGCTAAGATGGATGACATGAAAGACAACATGGAAAACATGAAGAATGATCTAAAAGCATACATGGAAGGCTTGATGACAAGCTTAAAACCAGAAATGATTACTAATGGCGGAAATGTAGTAGAAGAACCTCATGATGAGAACAAAATAAATGTTAATCGTGATTTCATAAACTCTAATGTTGGCGAGAAGAACCACCATATTCCAAAAATGGATATGAGGAAGTTTGATGGAAAGGATCCTGTAACATGGATACTACGGATGGAGCAATATTTTGATCTCCATAATGTGCAAAACACACAAAAGGTACGCATTGCAACTTTACATTTAGAACAAAATACATTTGTATGGTATCGATGGCTTTGCTCCCGTAAAAAAATTGTCACTTGGTCAATTTTTATGGAGGAAATGATAGCGCATTATGAGGATACAAAGAGCAACACCTTCTTTAGCCAATTGATAAATCTTAAACAAAAGGGTTTAGTGGGGCAGCACATTGAGGACTTCCAAAAATTGAATATAAGGGTAACTGATATTCCAGAGGAACACATGATTGATCTCTTCATAGGCACTTTAAAGGATAACATCCAACATGAAGTTCGCGTTTTGGAACCCGATTCATTGGAGAAGGCATTCAGGTTGGCAAGAAAAGTTGAATGTAAAATTATGGCGACAAGAAAGCCTACCACTCAATTCTATAAAGAAGGAAGTGTTGCTACGCCTAGATTTCCACAACCTACAAGGTTGACACCACAACAATTGGAAGAAAAAGAGCAAAAGGGCTTTGCTACAGTTGTGATAGCAAATACACTAAAGGTCATAAGTGTGCTGAGAAGAAATTATTTTACATAGATTGTGAAGAGGAAGAAGAAAATGAACAAGAAGAGGATATACACCAGGAACTAGCCATAGAAGGGGAAGAAATGAATCCAACCATATCGTGTAATGCACTGGCAGGAATTACCACTCCTCAAACTCTCAAGATAGAAGGACATATCAAGAAGAAAAAGGTAATAGTGTTGATTGATTTAGGTAGCACCCATAATTTTATTCATTGTAAGGTAGCCAAGGAATTAAATTGTTTCCTATACCCAGCACCAGAATGTCAAGTGATGGTTGCAAATGGAGGAACTATAAATTGCTCTGGAAAATGCCATAGCATCAAGCTAACCATGGGGGAATATGTGTTGACTAGTCCAATGCTTTCCATTCCTATGGGAGGTGCTGATGTTGTACTAGGAGTACAATGGTTACAATCTTTGGGGACGGTAGCTTTTAATTTTCAAGAACTTTTCTTGAAATTTTTTTCATAAGGAAAGGAAGTCGAATTATGGGGTATTGAAGGGAATCCGGGAAGGATAATAAGCTCTAATGGCATGACAAAGCTTCTAAAGAAAGAACAACGAGGCGTAATTGCACAATTATGCTCACTAGAAGTTCCAACATCAAAATCATCTTTTTCTGCAGATCTCCAACAAGTCTTGGACAATCATTCCAAGGTGTTTGAAACTCCCAAAGGACTCCCACCTATTCGTGATCATGATCATGCTATTCATTTGATTCCGGGAAGTGTTCCTCCAAACATCAGGCCTTATAGATATCCTTACTTCCAAAAGAGCGAAATTGAACGTATGATTGCAGAAATGTTAGAGGCGGGTATAATTCAACCCAGTCAAAGTTCTTTCTCTGCTCCTGTAGTATTGGTACACAAGAAGGATGGATCATGGCGAATGTGTCCAGATTATAGGGAGCTCAATAAGATCACCATTAAAGATAAATTTCCCATTCCTGTGATTGATGAATTATTGGATGAATTACATGGAGCAATTAATTTTACCAAGTTGGATCTTCGTTCAGGATATCATCAAATTAGAATGAAGACTGAAGATATTCCAAAAACAACATTTCGAACTCATGAGGGTCATTATGAATTTTTGGTCATGCCTTTTGGCCTTACCAATGCACCTTCTACATTTCAAGGGTTGATGAATTCCATTTTCAAACCCTTCCTTAGAAAATTTGTGCTAGTATTTTTTGATGATATACTAATCTACAACAGGTCTTGGAGGGATCATGTTGAACATGTTGACAGGGTGCTCAAACTATTGCAGGAGAAACAATTATATGCAAAAAAATCCAAATGTTTCTTTGGAGTACAAGAGGTGGAATATTTGGGTCATATTGTATCTCACGAGGGTGTGAAAGTAGACCCTAACAAAATTAAAACCATTAAGGAATGGAAAGTCCCCACAACCATAAAGAAGTTGCGAGGATTTCTCGGGTTAACAGGGTATTATCGCAAGTTTGTTAAGAATTATGGGAGAATAGCGGCACCTCTAACAACATTATTGAAGAAAGATGCATTTTCATGGACTCCTGAAGCAACTAAGGCCTTTGAACATCTTAAAGAGGCAATGTGCCTAGCACCGGTCTTAGCTACGCCAGACTTCACAAAAACCTTTATTGTGGAATGTGATGCCTCAGGAAATGGAATTGGTGCAGTTTTAATGCAGGAAGGAAGACCCATTGCTTTGAAAGTCGTCCAATCAAAGGAAAGTATTTACAGAAACCTATTTATGAGAAGGAAATGTTGGCAATACTACATGCACTAAAGAAATGGCGACATTACCAAATGGGAAGACACTTCAAGGTAAAAACTGATCATGATAGTCTTAAACACTTTTTGGAACAAAAACTATCTTCAGAAGAGCAACAAAAATGGGTCACAAAGATGTTGGGTTATGACTTTGAAATAATCTACAAAAAGGAAAGCTTAATGTTGTTGCAGATGCACTCTCAAGAAAGAATGAAGAGGTGGAAGCATTGCTTTGTGCCATTTCTATTATCCAACCAGATTGGATAACCGAAGCAAGAGATGAATGGAAGGACAAAGATGTATGGACACTCATTCAAAATTTGTAGCAAGATTCTAGTACATCTAATACATTTAGTTGGAAAAATGATTCCTTATGGTACAAAGATCGCTTATATCTTTGTAAGAATTCCCAACTAAAACAAAAGATTCTTCTGGAATTGCACACTTCTCCTTTAGGAGGACACTCGGGATTTTAAAAACTTACCACAGGGTGAAGAAAGAATTTTTTTGGGATGGCTTTAAATCTGATATTCAAAAGTTTGTGGCGGAATGTTTGGTTTGCCAGCAGAATAAAGTGGAAACAATTAAGACCCCGGGACTTCTACAACCTTTATCCATTCCAAGTCAACGTTGAGAGGAGATTTCAATGGATTTTATCACAGGTTTACCTAAGTCCGAAGGAAAGAATGTCATCATGGTGGTAGTTGATAGACTTACCAAGTATGCACACTTTTGTGCATTATCTCATCCATTTAAAGCAGGTACAGTTGCTACTACATTTGTGGACAGAATTCAAAAGCTACATGGAAGCCCAAGGGTTATTGTGAGCGACAGAGATCCCATTTTTACGAGAAATTTTTGGACGGAGTTATTTTCTTGTTTGGGTACTCAATTAGCTCATAGCTCATCTTATCATCCTCAATCTGATGGTCAAACTGAGATAGTAAATAAATGTTTGGAAGGATATCTTTGTTGTTTTGTATCTGATAAACAAACACAATGGGTCAAGTGGTTATCTCTCGCTGAATGGTGGTATAACACTTCCTTCCATACTGCAGCAAAAATGACCCCATTTATGGCACTTTATGGATATCATCCACCATCGATCACATCATCTTTAAGGGAAAATTTGAAGGTTCAAGCAGTGGAAGATCACGTCGAGCATCAGCAAGAAGTTCTCCAACTCTTAAAGGATAACCTGAATTTGGCACAAAATCGAATGAAACAACAGGCAGATCAACATCGCAGCGCGAGAAGTTTTGATATAGGAGATTGGGTATTTTTACGGCTACAACCATATAAACAAATGTCCCTCAAGCAAGCTAAGAAGGATAATAAATTATCGCCAAAGTACTATGGTCCTTACAAGGTGTTGCAAAAGATTGGTACTATGGCATACAAATTAGAGCTTCCTGCTTCTTCGCGAGTACATCCAGTTTTCCATGTTTCATGGTTAAAGAAGGTTATAGGTGAAAATCTTCCAATTCAAACAATATTGCCAGAACTTGATGAGGAAGGAAAAATCATATTGGAACCAGAAGCGGTATTGGAAACAAGAACTCGACAACTACGTAATCGATCAATTTCAGAGTATCTCATCAAGTGGAAGAACTTACCCACTGAAGATTCTACATGGGAGGATGAGAATTTTATACAGAAGCACCCAGAGCTACTCAAGCATTGAGGCCAACACTTTTTTGAAGGAGAGGGGCATGTTAGGTCCCTATATTACTAGTATAGTCCCTTATTTTTGTTAGTGTCCCTTATTGTTATTATTGTACCCTTGTAACCCCAATTTTGTTATTATTGTGCCCTTAAATTATTATTGTTAGGTCGGCTAGGATTACATTGTGGCCCACTAGGATTACATTATGGCCCCATGGACTCCTATATATAAAAAGGAGGTTTTGTAAATTGTATCATCCAAGAATTGTTCATTTATGTAATGTATTGGAGGTTGCCCCCTCGAAGTGGCTTATTTCTAAGGCGTTGATATCTCTTTTCTTCTATTTTTGGAGCTGGTTACACAACATATTCTGGCCAGAATTTTCTATCTCAAGGAAATTATGTTAGGGGTTTATTGAAGAAATTCAGAATGGATCAGTGCAAAGTTGCCTAAGTAATTTTATAGCAGAATTTCAAACTTCAGAATGATGATGGTTCTACGGAGGTGGATGCTGCAATGTGTAGATAGCTAGTTGGGAGTTCGATTTATTTGACTACAACTAGACTTGACTTAGATTTTTTAGTCGGTGAATTGAGTCAGTTTATGTCAAAGCCTCTTGAGAGTCATTGGGTGGAAGAGAAAGGTGTCTTAAGATATCTTTAAGGAACCTTAGAATTTAGTATTAAATATACTGATTATTTTTATGTTAGATTGACATGTTTTTCAGATTCAGACTGGGCTTGAAATATGGATGATAGAAGATCCATAATAGGTTATGTTTTCAGCATTGGGTCCAGGGTCATTTCATGGAGCAGCAAGAAGAAGAATATTGTATCCTTGTCTTTAGAAAAATAATAGTATTAAGGTATGTGTGAAGCCACGTGTGAGACAATCTGGATGAGGAGACTTCTCCAAGATGATGGAGAAGAACATAAAGGTGCTACAGTAATTCGATGTGACAACCAAAGCTCAATCAAGTTGGCGAACAATCTTGTGTTTCACAAAAACACAGAACATATTGATACATAGTTTCACTTTGTTAGAGAAAAGGTTACGTCTAAAGAAATTTTTATTGAATATTGAAGTACTTGTGAGAATGTTGCAGATGTTTTCACCAATCCCATTGGAAGGATTAAATTTGAATTATTTTGGAAGATGTTAGGAGTGAAAATGAACCATTTCTCCATTAAGGGGGAGAATTGAAATTAATGGAGAAGGTGTATTATTGGAGTGAGGTTGTTTCACAGTTATACATGTGTCCTAGATTAGGATCAGTTCCTATTATCGAACTTTCAGTTCCAATTTCCCTATTCTAATTATTAATCGGTAGAGTGTTATTTCGTTGGGCAGTCTCCAGCTGCAACTTGCTCACTTGTGGGCTACTAGTTTTTAGTATATAAGTTTCATCTTATATTTTTAACATGAATATGGAGAAGAATACTCCTAACCAGTTATTGATATGCCAATGCGACCTCACATTCAATTTTCTAACCCAAGAGGCAGAGGTCGAATCCATTGGAAATCAAAGTTGGAAATAATCACGGAGATTGTGTGATCGATGCTATTTGCGTCGATTTTCAATTGGAAGGATTTGTACCAATCTATAAAATACATGGTGAAAAATGAAACTATTTCAATGATCCTTTCTTGGACACGTTCGTATAACTGACAGGAATGATGAGTTAGTCTAGTGATGTTCTCCACTTGGCATCTATACTCCCATGTGTGGATACATACTTATTACTTTCAAAAAATTCCAGCAGAACCTAGATGGTGGTGGAAGATTACCTAGAAATATCATTGTCCCCCTAGGTCAAAAATATTCATATGATGCATCATTGAGAACAAGGTTCTAATATGGGATGTTATTCAAAAGAGGTTTGCTCAAGCTCCAAGATGGTGTTCCCTATGTAAGGCCGATGAGGAATATGTCACCCACCTCTTATTTTCCTTCCCTTTTTGTCAACAAGTTTTGTATGCTTATCGATATGCAGTATCAAAAATAGGTTAATGGAAAGGAAACTTGATTGAAGAGGCTTGAAAAACATGGCTATCTATCCCCTCATCTCGTGTGTACAAAGTGCTCCCATTGATTATCTATTGGGGTGTATGGTTAGTGAGGAACCACACTATTTTTCAATATGAGGCATCCATACCCATAAATATCATTGCTAAATCAATGGCTATTCGTATCGTGTATCCCTACGATAAAGATGTTTGTAGGGTCCAAGTTATTGAAGAAGAACATCTAGACAATTCGAATCTCTGGGCTTTTTTCCATCAAACCTCTATTGAATGGAGTGAAAAGAGCGGAGGAGGCTTGATTCTCCATAGTTTTCTTTCTCATTCGTATCCATTCTATATGGGTTTTGGTACGGGTTCAAACAATCTTGTTGAGTTGCAAGCCTACAAGAATCTCATTTATTTCCTTTAGATCATAGGGTCTCTTATATTCAAATCTTTGGTGACTCTATTCTTGTTGTGGTTCATTGGATGAACAACTTTTTTTCTTGTCCTAATATTATTGTTGCACCTCTTTTGGAAATTATTTGCAATTAAAAAACTCATTCTCCTCCTCCTTGCGTCATCATCTATAGAGGGAGCGGAACTAGGCTGTTGACATATTATCCAAAATTGATCTAGATCTTGAACAAGAACAATGGCTAATCAGAGAAGAATGAGAGGGGTCTAGTAAATCATATTATCATAGAAATTCTTGGGATCTCAATGAACAACGATTCAACGATCCACAATAAATATGCATATACTTGTCTTCTCTTAATGGATAGAGAGATTTCCCTACAACTATGATACTTTTTTTTTATTTTTTTTCTTTTTAAAGACATTATATGTATATATCTTAGTTGATGTACCACCATGGCATGCTCATTTTGACTACTATATGGGTACACAAATGCTATGTTTCTCCAAAATGTAATTTTTATAATTTTCAATGAATAAAAAATATAGTTGTTTTTATTTCTTAAAAAAGAAAACAACTTAAATATTAAAAGAGAAACATTTAAGAGTCTAGCATGTCATTTCCAAGTCAATGTTTTTTTGGTTAATTTCATACAATTTTTCTCTCTCATGATACATAAACAAAAAGATATATTTAAACAACACCCACTTAAGGTATCAGAAATGACACCATAATAGATTATGTGGTGCATTATAAAATCATTCCATGGTAGGATCTTGTGTGTTTTGTTAGAGGCTAATGACATCATAAAAGGTATGGTGCATTGTTAAATCATTCCATGGTAAGATCTTGTGTGTTTGGGTAGAGGTTAATGACACCATAAATGATGTGGTGCATTGTCAAGTCATTCCATGGTAAGATCTTGAGTGTTTGGGTAGAGGTTAATGACACCATAAATGATGTGGTGCATTGTTAAATCATTCCATGGTAAGATCTTGTGTGTTTGGGTAGAGGTTAAGACTTTGTGTACGTTATGTATATCTTGAAAAGTCTCCTTTCAAGATTGGCCTATAAAGATTATGCAATGTTATTGAGTCAATTATTAAGTTAATTTATTTTTTTAATAAATATAAAGAGTGAAATGCTTAGTTTAATTAAGTAATCTGTTAAGACAATACAAAAACATTAAAACTTGGATTATGCACATATCCATGGACTCAAAATAACTTATCAAGTTTTGTTTAATGATCCATTGACATGGATAACGTTAATTTGATTATGCACATATCCATGGACGTGAGAGAACTTATCAAATTTTGTTTATTTATCCATTGGTTCCATGGAAAAAGTTGTGTTTGTTAGAATGCACAAGACTTTAAATACATCTAATTCTCTAATGCTATATTATATAAAGTTCACTACTTAATAAATCATATTCAGAATTAATTTGAAGTTTTGACTTTTTGATATATAAAAACAAAGAAAAAAAAATACATGAAACCAAAAGAAATTTAGAAAAAATATGGTCACTCATAAACTGCACATCACTACCACGTACATAGACACAAGTTAATATCCATTGTATATGAAGTGAACCATTGCATTATTTCCAAAGAACTAAACTCTTAATCTTCTTCTTCATGTTTACATGATAAGAGAAACCAATTATATATGTTTAAAAATGACGCTTTACAATATTCTTCACATTTTTATGAAAAATATCAATACATGCTTTTCAAAAGTTTAAAAATTTCTTAATTTTATATAAAATATGCACGTAATACTATCTTCAATTTGATAAATATTACATCGAAATGTAATTGATTTCCACCCTCATGAGATTTAAATCTAAACAAAATGTGAATTAAAGCCTAAACAAACCAAACTCATCGAAATTTTTAAAATACTTGGACGAAATTTTTAAAATACTTGGAACTTGCCTCGCTGGATTGGCAAACACATACAAAATAAGAACTCAAAAATTCCTACGTGTCACATTGGCAGCAGGTTATCCTTTGTTGAACATGTGATCAATGCCTTCCTCTTCATGTGATATGAGGACTTTTAGTAGCTTCCAACAATCTCTCATCCTATACCCGTGTGATCATTGACTTTAGTGACAACCATTCAGTCATTCGAAACATGTAAAGACAATGAACTCATTTTATATGTTTGCTGTGGAAATCACATGATCATCAACCCTCCCAAACGGGCTCACTTACGCCTTGACTATCCCTCTGCTTTGGATACAACCCCTATAAAATGTGGTTCTGGATTAACCGAGTCCATCCACATACATATGAATATTTCAGAAAATCTTTAATCTACATGCCTCTGATATAGGTTTTTGGTGCAAATTTATCTTAATTGTAAACATGGGGATTTGCGTTTCTTCAACTATGATTTCTTCTGTGCGAACAACTACTGCAAAAGTCATATTGATGGAAGGGAGCATCCATGAATTCTTTGAAGGGATGACAAGCTGGGAGATTCTGCGAGATTGTCTGAGCCACTTTATCTGTAATTCAGACGGCCTTTATGTAGGTCAAAACATCTCACAGGCTCTACGTGATGATGAACAATTGCAGACTGGACAACTCGACTTTCTTCTTCCTCGGCGAAAATTAGAGTTTGTGTTGACAGATTCAGACATGGCTTCTTTTCTTTCCAAGATGAACAGTTCTTGGCAATCGGCCCAGGAGAACAGGAGGCGGGGCAGAAGATTATCGTGTGTGTTTGGTCAAACTCAAAAGCAAGTGCAGCCGTTGTTTGATATTCGTAACCAACATGATGAATATGGAGAGGAATACTCCTCCTCGTCGGTTTTTGATATGCTTAGGCGCCCTCACATTCAAATTCCAAACCCAAGAGGCAGAGGTCGAATCCATTGGAAATCAAAGTTGGAAACAATTGAGGAGACTGTGTGATCGATGGTATCTGCGATTTTGAATTGCAAGGATTTGTATCAATTTGTAAAATACATGGTGAAGCGTGAAACTATTTCAATGCTCCCCTTTTTTGGACACATTTGTATAAATGACAAGAATGATGACTTAGTCTAGTGCTCTTCTCTACTTTGGCATCTATACTCCCATGTTGGGATACATACTTATTATTGCCAACAGAATGCGAGCAGAACCTAGATGGTGGTGGAATGTCAGCAGAACCTAGATGGTGGTGGAAGATTACTTGCAAATATCATTGTGCCCCTGAGTCAAACATATTCATATGATGCATCATTGAGAATAAGGTTCCAATCTGGGATGTTCTTCAAAATAGGTTTGCTCAAGGTCTAGGATGTTGTTCCCTATGTAAGGTTAATGAGGAATCTATCACTCACCTCTTCTTTCCATGCCCTTTTTGTCAACTAGTTTGGTCTACTTGTAGAGCTGCAATATCATAAATAGGTTAATGGAAAGGACCTCTATATATCGGTGTCAAAAGAGCGGAGGAGGCTTCATTCTCCATATTTTTGTTTCTCATTCTTATCAAGTCTCTATGGGTTTTAGGCTAGGTTCAAACAATCTTGTTGAGTTGCAAGACTACAAAAATCTCATTATATTTTAGACCATAGGGTCTCTCATATTCAAATCTTTGGTGACTCTATTCTTGTGGTTCATTGGATGAACAACATTCAATCTTGTCCTAATATCCTTGTTGCACCTCTTCTAGGAAATGCTTTGCAATTTAAAAAATCATTCTCCTCCTCCTTGCTTCATCATCTATGCAGGGAGTGGAACCATGAGGATGACATACTATCCAAAGTTGATCTAGATCTTGAACAAGGACAAGGGCTAATCAAAGAAGAATGAGAGGTGTCCAGTAATTCATATTATCACAAACCTTCGAGGAATCCCAATGAACTGTAGAAATTATAAAACATGCATGTATATCTTGGATTCACCCGATCTAAAAATGTGCTAAAATTAAATACTGAATCGCCTCTACAAATATTTTGCAGAATTAAAAGCACAATTACTAATCACATGAACATGAAGAAAGATCAATCACACACAACACAGATAATTTCCAGGGGAAATATTTCTACTAAAAACCCTTTGATCATATATTGTATATTTCACAAGGAATCATGAAACAAATACATACAACTCTTCTCACAAGAGCCCTCCTGTATTCAGCTAATTGTCTCACACTGATCCAAACAAAACCAGGCCAATACTCAGCCAATTCTCAGCCTGTCTTCATCTTTCCTTGCTCATGCAATTCCTGATGAATTCAATTCCTAATCACAAGGAATTTCAATCTTCCTCAATTGCGTTGACTATCATGGGCATCTTGTGGTGTTTTAACTACACCTAGGTAGCTTGCTAATATCATAATTGATAGTTACACTCCCCTTTCACCTAGATCTCAACTAGGTCTCCACTGGAACTAACATGCATGCAACTAATAATAGTGAATTCTCAGTTGCATGTGAGATCACTGATTGTGAACTAATTAATATTTAATTCACTTGATCTCTCACTAGTGTATTTAACAATTACAACTAGCATAACTGAGTTTAACTCACTTAACTCGGTTAAACTGATTACAACCTGCATTAACTAATGCACCACTGCACTTTGAACTCTCTTACAACTAGAATTACTCTGCATGCCTCACCAACTACCTCTAACTCGAAATCCACTAGCTAACTGAGTTTATAATTCTCAGTTAACTATTACAAGTCATCATTGAGAATATATTATAGCTTATTTTCTATCTTAATTAAGGGATAGCCAAAATAGGCATGCACCAAAAATAACCCTATGGGCCCCACCCTAGTGCAGGTGCTTAATGCACTAGGCGTGGGTGTTGAATGTTGTTTCTGGATGGAAATTTAAATGTTTCTTGTTGCAAACTTCAACACTACCTCTCAACAAGAAAGGAATGTCCTTGCATGCGACATGCACCTCATGCATGTGACATGCAACCCTTGCATGTGACATGCAACTCTCGCATGAAACACTTATCTAGTGTTTCTTGCACATGCAACCTTTGCATGCAACACTTTCGAAACTGAATAGCCTCCAAACAATTAAATCAGTATAATGCATCTGTCATCAAAGTCTTCCAACTGCTACTAGCTACTACACTTGTCTACTGCTAGTTAGTATTCAACGTTGTCACTTATATTTCATGTCCTCCTGACATCTGACTGCAATAATCTAACTGATCTTGTTACTGCTGCTCTGTGGGCTCCTCATAGCCAGGTTCAATCCATGAGACCCACAATCTCTAGGATCCTGCCCAAATTTCTTCTTGGGATTAATTATTCATGTTGCCCCACCTCACACCTTGTGGTATAACTACATGCACTCCCTCTGCCCATATGGCTCAAAATTTATCTGCATGAGTGGTTGCTCCCACTCCATGATCCTCCACATCTTGAGGTTCATTCTCACATGTATGAAAATCCAACTCCCTCTCAAGGGTCAATTTCATGGATTTCTCACACTTCCCAATGGTTGGAAGCTTTGTAGAAATTGCATCTACATCAAATCTATATATATTCTTAAATCGAATCCAAATCTTCTTGGCTTTCCTTGTTGCTTTGTGTTGCAAGAAAACTTTTTCTTCACTGAAAACATCATAGCCTCTATCCTCTAACATTGCGACTAAGACTAAATTTTTCGTCAAACCTGGTACATGCATTAGATTTTTTAATTGAAAGAGTTTACCTGACTGCCTCTGGAGGGTAATGGTATGATCCATGGTAAATTCTCGATACCCTTAACCAAGACATTTTAATTCGAGTGATGTGTTAGAATTGCATTTAATCAAAGTGTTACTGAACATAAATGAACAACTGCATGTTGTAAATAAGAGGAACATAACATGTCAAGATCAACAATCATAAGAAGATGTCATTTGATAATGGATTTCGTCCAGGAGGGACTAGATCTTTGGGCCTTGGTGTCAATATGGTGTAGGCTGCTGCATTGCATGTTGTAAAGAAGAAGATGTACATGGATGGTGGTTTATATGTCGTATTAGGTTCCTATAATAATAGGGATCATAATTTTGAGTTGACAATGATTAAGTCTTGTAATATTGTACATACCTTTTCACTTCAACAAATTTTTTCTCATATTAAAACATAAAAGAGGGTTTGTCCTAAAAGAATAATCCAAGGACCAAAAGAAAAGAAGATATATATATATATATATATATATATATATATATATATATATATATGAACCCCATAAAAAGAAGAAAATAAAATGTTAGGTGTTAGTTGCTCCAAACAATGAAGACACAATAAAATGTTGGGGAAACTAAAGAAAAAGAGTAAAAGGTTTTGCAATGCACAACGTTGCTAGCTCAAATGCACCTTCATCGTGCTTAAATCCTATGTTTCATGTGCAGGAGGAATTATCAAAGAAGGAGGACATTCACAAAGGTTATATATTACTTTGGGTATTTACTCTAAAGTTTTATGTAATCTTAGTTCTAAATATTAAAGCTCATTCACTAATTTCCCCTCATTCACTAAACCACTTATGTGTCTATTTTATTAATTTCCCTCCATTCATTTTTTCCCCTTCAAAATCATTCCCTAAGTTATTTTTTTCCTAACTTACCCCTTATTTACATATTCCCTTCATTACCCCTTCATTACATTTCATTCCCTAATATTTTTCCCCTCCTAAAAACTCTTTTCCCAATGAAAATCCCTTTTCTACCCCTTACTTCATAAAATACTATTAATATAAAATTTTGGACTTTATATTAATTTCTCTCCGCAAACCTATACCACCTCTTCCCCTTGCAAAGTCAGCCTATGGCCCACCATGCACTGAGAATTAAACCCCCTTCATTTTATTTACCTAGAGATTCGAAGAAATAAATGAACGATTAAAATTCCTTTTCGCACCCTAGCTCATCCGACATTTAACAACAAAATGAGTGCGAAATGGATAGTTCTATTTTTACCGGGTTTTAGCAGTTGTCACTCCCACATTCTGTCTCACTCCCTCTCCAAATACCACATACTACTTGTTCCCCATGCGAAAACCATTAACTGTTTTGATTTTAAATATTATGAAAGTATGGCAGGAATGTAGGGTGGAATAATTTCAATTGAAATACAGAGATAAGAGAATGCGGAAATACTTCAGAGCTACGGGTTAAACCATACTTAAGGTAAAATTATATAGCTACAGGAAATATGAGACTAAGGTTGTGGAATGAGATTCAAAGGTAAAATGTTTTACAGTGAAACATGAAGTAAAATTCACGGATGACATGAAATTATCAGAGAAAATAAAATGGAAAATTTCATATAAAATTAATGTATAGGTGAAAGTAAAAGAGTAAATTGAGAATACTCTCCCAACCATACAAATCAACACTTGGTTTTGAAAAACCATCCAGGTATTCTATAAGGGTAAAAGAAGTTTACATGCAGATAAAATGAATTTATAGAGGGAGTAATAGAAACAAAAATACACATGGTTTTGTGAATTCATGGAAAGAGAAAACAAAACCATAGAATGGAAACAACACATGGTTTTGTAGAAAGTTAATTATAAATTTCATTTAAAATATTTGGAAATAGTATTCAAATATATATATTATTATATATTTTCCAAAATATTTTGTGACACTAATGGATAATAAAACAGTAGGGTAGTCAGAGGATCAACAAGCGGCTGAGTGAATTACTAAGAGAAAGAGAGATACATTTGCATTTGCTAGTTCATCTACCAGCACAACCACAAATTTGGGTCCACAACTTACCTATTCCCACTTCCACAGCAACAACATTTGCACAACACATTCCACCAGAACTATTAATCTACAATAGTTAGAGCTTTTTATTTCATCTATAGTCTAAATATGTCATGTCTGTTAGAGACAACATTTATTGTAAACAATTTGTAAATTTTGTATAAATACTTTTGTTTTTGAAGTATTAAGGGTCGATTGTTTGAGATCAGAAATATTAGTGATCTAATGGAGCATTGTAAGTTTTTTTTAAAGCACTGGAGCATCAATACTAAGCAGACAATTCACAGGATTCTTGTGGCTTAAATATTGGTCATGTTTTCCTTATGTTAAAGTGTTTTACTGTCATCTCTTCACTGTAATCATCTAAATTCCAATTGAAAAATAGAAACCGCGATGAATAGGATTTACTTTCGCATACCTTATTATGGCTGCTCTTTCAATTTAACGTTTTCTACTCAAGGCCACACTAAATAATTCTTAATTTCTCTTTAGTTCTGCTAAAGGTTTTCATTGTTCTACCATCAACCACTTATTATTCTGAAAGATCGAGTAACTATTCCTAGCTTGCCCTGAGTTTACTTTGTGAAAAATTGATGCAACCATCCAGTTTACCGTTTGAATCCATTTCCCAATAGATGCTAATTAAATTGAATACAATCAGTATTCCAAAACCCAAATAAAAACCCAAAACCCAAGTACAATCATAACTAGTCTAAAATTTTCAAGCAACAAAGATAAATTTTACAGACAGAGCCCTCTCTGGGATTGGAAGGGATAGATTTCCATCCCAAAGTGGTTTGATGTTACATTCTTGTGATTTTTCCTACAACCTTCAAATTATAGGGTGATAACATAATGGTGACCATACTGGGGAAGAACATTTTATCTTCCTCAGAAAATTGCATCAAAGTTCAGATCCGATTGTTTATGGTGAACAACGATTAGACACCAGAAGGTTGTACCTTTCACCTGGCGACTCCATTTTCCAAGATCCAAAGCTTCAAATTTCAGAGTGACTCCATAATCAAAGAATGCATATTCCAAAGCATTAATGGTGATACAAGATGATAGGGTTTTTGGAAAACCTTTCATCTCATGAGTTTTTCAATGAATTCAATGATGGGTTATCAGAAATTAAATTCACTGATGCCATGAAATTATCAGAGAAAATAAAACAGAAAATTTCATATGAAATTAATGTACAGGTGAAAGTAAAAGATTAAAGTGAGAATACTCTCCCAACCATGCAATTCAACAGTTCATTTTGAAAAATCATCTAGGTATTCTACAAGGGTAAAAGGAATTTACATGCAGATAAAATGAATTTACAGAAGAAGGAGTAATAGAAAAAAAACTACACATGGTTTTGTGAATTCATGGAATTTTTAGAAATTTAATTATAAATTTCATTTAAAATATTTTGGAAATAGTATTCATATATATATATATATATATATATATATATATATATATATATATATATATTCCAAAATAGTTTGTGACAGTGTGTATGTATCTCTTACGAGGCGCATGTATAATCATGACGTTAGGTGAATTTCTAAGAAGAAGATACATACTGCATTTTTCAGTTCATATCATTGCAACCCTGGTGGGTCACATCTTCTCCGCTTCCACATCAACAACATTTTCATAGCACATTCCACCATAACTATTAATCTGTAGCAGTTAGAGCTTTTTAGTTCATCTATAGTCTAAAAATTTCATGTTTATTAGAGATAACATTTATTGTAAACAATTTATAAATTTTGTATAAATACTTCTATTTTTGAAGTATTAAGGGTCGATTGTTTGAGATAAAAAATATTAGTGATCTATTGAAGCATTGTAAGTTTTTTTTAAAGCATTGGAGTATCAACACTAGGCAGACCATTCATAGGATTCTTGTGGCTTAAATACTGGTCATGTTTTTCTTTTGTTAAAGTGTTTCACTGTCATCTCTTCACTGTAATTATCTAAATTCGAATTGAAAAACATAAACCGTGATGAATAAGATTTACTTTTGAGTACCTTATTCTGGCTGCTTTTGCAATTTAATGTTTTCTACTGAAGGCCACACTAAAGAATTCTTAACTACTCTTTAGTTCTGCCTGATCGACTCAATACCACACTAAAGAATTCTTAATTTCTCTTTAGTTCTGCTGAAGGTTTTCATTGTTCTTCCATCACCCACTTATTATTCTGAAAGATCTGGTAAATATTCCTAGCTTTCCCTATTTTTACTCTGTGAAAGATTGATGCAACCATCTAGTTTACCATTTGAGTCCATTGCCTAATAAATGCTAATTAAATTGAATACAATCACTCTTACAAAACCCAAATCAAAACCCAAAACCCAAGTACAATCATAACTAGTCTAATATCTTCAAGCAAAAAAGATATATTTTACAGAGAGAGCCCTCTCTGGGATTGGAAGGGTTAGATTCCCATCCCGAAGTGGTTTGATGTTACATTCTTGTGATTTGTCCTACAACCTTCAAATTACTGGGTGATAACAAGTCGTACAAGGAAAATTCCCTCACGCAGGAGTGGCTGGACCTCTGTATGAGATGCTCCCCTTCCGGAACTCTCATCCATAAAAAGGACTCCTATCAGTGTGACAATAACTCGCACATAATGAATATGAGTATCTCGCTAACATGGCAAACAAAGGGGATCTAAAACAACATACATGTGACCATGAGTATCTCGCAAACAAGGCAGCAAAGGGATCTCAAACAACATACATATCCATGATAGAAAGTACGTCTCGCATTAAGAACAAAAACAAGATCCCACATCAAACATCAAAAAGGATCTTTACAACACAATGCATCTCGGAGACAAAAATACAAAGAAGTACATGAAATAAACTCATCATATACCTCATGCTGAGGATGACTAAAGAATGAGTTTCTCTGCTACTGGATCTGAAACCACCATCACAATCGTGGCATCGAAAGGTGTGAAATCGACTGCTCACTTGCTGAATACTGACACCTGCAACTTCACTTTGAAAAGTGGCCAAAAAATATAAAGCTTAGATGGAAAATCTGAATGCGGCATCAGATTCATGGCGTCGAGTAGTGCAAAAATGACATAAATTTTGTCCCATTTGGACACTGTCAAAATTTTTCCCTCCTGAAAGTTGGGCTCAATCAAGGTTTTGCCTACCTCCTTTCTGGGCTCATGGTTCCATTTCCCTGATCTGCATGTAGCAATGTACTTTCAATAAAATAATAATAAAAATCGAAATTCGTGCTCCTCCTCGGCTTTCGTGTCCACCCCTGGCTTGCCTCGACACACTTCTGAAATGAAGGATTTTATAGAATTTCGCTGATGGAGTTAACAAGGTGGCTTGTTGGTGCATTGGTTAATTGAGTTAATTGTTGGAAGGAGGTTGGGTGGTAAAACCCCGCTCCCTCGTTTTTTGAGTCGTATTTGTTTTTAAATCCCAATGACAAATCCCTTTTAAAAACCCGCCACATTGAATTAATGGCAAGGAGGGTAGTTGGTGGGTTAGGCTCGCATTGAGTGGCCCACCCCACCATTTGCGTCAGCTTCATGGTGGACGTGGTGCGAGGGTTGGTTGGCCGTGGGTTAACAACCCCCGCCACCATTTAATATGGTTGGCCATTCTAGCGGAGAGGGTTGGGGCCGTGGGGTTACAACCGTTAGCCCCACCCGTAATACATGTTACAGTCACCGTGGACTATGGGGGCAGTGGGGTCATGCCTGTTGACTCTCGTTCAATAATATTTTCTCCATTTGTAGTGAGGAGGTGTTGTGAGGTTCGGTCGGGATCATGGCCTGCTGGACCCTCTTTTTTTATAATTTTTTAATTTCATTAAAACCAACTGACCATTTTTTAAAATTTTGAAATTGACCAAAGGAGACAAATTAAGTGTCCCACAATTTCACCCAGAATCTGGCCAGAGCTGGCCGGAATTCGATGGCCTGATTTCGGTGAAATTTCACCTTCCTTAAGCCTGTCGAGTCACAAAGTCAACCCAAAACTTTGAATTCTCCTGAATCCTTCATACGGACTCAAAACTGAGTGTCGTCTATGTCGTTGGAATCAGAAACATGATATATTCAACCTAAACCTGGTTCGAGAGCAATCTGAACATTTTTATTTTTGAGCTTCCCTCAGCCATCTTTGTCTTGTGTGTGTCTCTCAAGCCATCTGGATCATGGTACCAATCTCGGTAACACTGTACCGCCCGTCATTACCCAATTCAATATGAACCTAAAGATCTTTCTCCTCTAAGTTACTGAAAATTTCCTTGCCTCACGTCATGTGAAAGGAAGCACCACTATCCAAGTACTACCCCGATCCCAATGCACTAGACACCATGCATGTGATCAATGAGAAATAAAGCTCAAATTGCGAGGCCAAAGCCTCACCAGCTGCAGATCCTCCAACCCTTTTTTTCTTCTTATTTTGTGGACAATTTGTGGCAAAATGTTCATGCTCGTGACAGTGAAAACACCTCATCCTAGACATATCGCACTCCTTCCATCTTCCTTGGCCTCATATTTGGAATGAAATTTCTTCCCCTTCCCTTTCTTCACCTTGGCAGCAAAAGCAGAATCTTCTTCATCTTCATTCTTAGAGGAAGATCCATCTCTGGTATTCCGTCTAAACTCCTCCCGCACCAAATCCGACCATAGTCGTTCCTAATCTGGAATTTTTTTCCTTCCATTGATAGAGCCTTGATAACTATGCCAACTCTTGGGAAGTCCTAGGAGAGTTAGAATCACCAAATAATCATCAGCGACAATTATTCCTACACTCCCAAGCTCATCATAACATTGGACAAGCTTTGTTAAGTATACTGAAATAGTGCCGTTCTTTTCCATCTCAATCTTTATGAGTTTATCTTTGAGCACCAATTTCCTATGGTTGCTGCTGCTTTGGAATATAGCTGTCAAAGCCTTCCACATTGCATATGGTGTGGCTTTCCCATGGAGGCATGAGACAATGTGGTCTCCTACTCCCTCCAACAACATCCTCCTTGCCTTTGCCACTTTCTTTTGCCATGAATCAATATTTGCAGCATCTGTAGCATTGGGTTTAGGAACATATTTGTCAGTGAATTTCTTAAACTCATTGTCTTTGAGTACTTCCTCCATCTTATCTTTCCAAGAAATATAGTTAGAGCTGCCCTATAGTGCATACTCCAATATCAAGCGATTGAAATCCATTTCGATCTTGAATCAGTTGTAGCACCAAGAAATTCTTTCTGCAAATCGAATTCTATCCAGTCACAAACTCAGCTTCTACAATTTCCTGTGCTCTAATACCATGCAGAAATTATACAACATGCATGTATATCTTGGATTCACCTGATCTAACAATGTATTAAAGTTAAATACTGAATTATGTCCACAAATATTTTGTGGAATTAAAAACACAATTGCTAAGCACATGAACATGAAGAAAGAGAAATCACACACAACATAGATAACTTCCCGGGGAAATCTTGCTGCTCAAAACGCCTCTATCATATATTGTATATTCCACAAGGAATCATGAAACAATTACATACAACTATTCTCCCAAGAGCCCTCTTGTATTCAGCTAATTGTCTCGCATTGATCCAATCAAAATAGGGCCAATGCTTATCCTATTCGTAGCTTTTCTTCAACCTTCCTTTCTCAAGGAATTCCTCATGAATGCAATCCCTAATCACAAGGAATTTCAACCTTCCTCAACTACGCTGAGTATCTTGGGCATCCTGTGGTGTTTTAACTACACCTGGGTAGCCTGCTAATATCATAATTGATCGTTACACTTCCCTTTCACCTAGATCTCAATTGGGTCTCCACTGGAACTGACATGCATGCAATTAATAATAGTAAATCCTCAGTTGCATGTGAGATCACTGATTGTGAATTAATTAATATTTAATTCACTTGATCTTTCACTAGTGTATCTAACAGTTACAACTAGCATAACATAGTTTAACTCACTTAACTGAGTTAAATTGATTACAACCTGCATTAACTAATGCACCACTGCACTTCGAACTCTATTACAACTATAATTACTCTGCGTGCCTCACCAATTACCTCTAACTCGAAATCAACTAGCTAACTGAGTTTATAAGTCTCAGTTAGCTATTACAAGTCATCATTGAGAATAGATTACAGTTATTGTCCATCCTAATTAAGGGATAACCAAAATAGACATGCACCAAAAATAACCCTGTGGGTGCCACCCTAATGTAGGTGCTTAATGCACTAGGAGTGGGTGTTGAATGTTGTTTCCGGATGCCAATTTCACTGTTTCTTGTTGCAAACTTCAACATGAACAACCATTCAACATCCACAGAAAATCCTCATATACTTGTCTTCTTTTAATGGGTACAGACCTTGCCCTACAAATATGATGCCTTTATTTATTTATTTATTTTTAAAGATATTATATGTACATATCCTAGCTTGATGTGCCACCATGGGATGTTCATTTTCACTACTATATGGGTACACACATTGTGTCTACAAAATGTAATTTTTATCATTTTCAATTACTAAAAAATATAGCTTTTTTTCTTTCTTAAAAAAGAAAACAACTAAAAGAGAAAAATTTAAGAGCCTAGCTTGTCATTTCCACAGTCCCTATTTTTTTGGTTAATTTCATACAATTTTTTCTGTTATGATTCATAAACAAAAAGATATAATTAAACAAAACCCACTTTAGTGTCACAAATGACACCATAATAGATGATGTGGTGCATTGCAAAATCATCCTGTGGTAGGATCTTGTGTGTTTGGTTAGAGGTTAATGACACCATAAATGATGTGGTGCATTGTTAGATCATTCCATGGTAACATCTTGCGTGTTTGGGTAGAGATTAATGACACCATAAATGATGTGTTGCATTGTTAAATCATTCTATGGTAAGATCTTGTGTGTTTGGGTAGAGGTTAAGACTTTGTGTACTTTATGCCTATCTTTAAAAAATATTTAAAAGTCTCCTTTCAAAATTGGGCTATAAAGATTATGCAACGTTATTGAGTCAATTATTAAGTTTTAAAAAAACTTTAATAATTTTTTTTAATAAATTATGAAGAGTGTTTAATTAAGTCATATGTAAAGATAATAAAAAACATTAAAATTTAGATTATACACATATCGATGGACTCAAAAGAATTCATAAAGTAATGATCCATGGGCATGGAGAAAATTATTTTGATTATGCACATATCCATGGAGAAAATTTCTTTATGGATCCATTATCTCCATGGAGAAGGTTGTGTTTGTTAGAATGCACAAGTCTTTAAATGCATCTAATAATATGTTATAGAGCCTACATAATAAGTCATATACAAAATTATCTAAAGTCTTGACTTTTTGACATATAAAAGCAAATCTATTGAGCCAAAAGAATTTAAAAAAAAATTATAATCATTCATAAACTTAACTTTCACTTCACTATTAGGTCAAGGCCACATAGGCATAAGTTAACATCCATTGTCTATGAAATAAACCATTGCATTATTTCCATATAATAGATATTACAAAAAAATATTATCTATTAAAAATCAAACTTTAACCAATATAAAGTAAAAGTCCCAATTTATTTTTATAAATAAAATACATAGTATATTTTGGAAGAGGTTGAAGACTTATTTATTGGGTATCAAACTTTAACCCTTGACACATGTAAAATAACTATTACTTATTTACCATTAAATGAGAATTCACCAAACAAAAAAATTCCATTAAATATTTAAAATATTAAAAAAACCAAACTCTTAATCTTCTTCTTCATCTTTATAGGATAAAGAAAAACCATTATATGTTTAAAACAATGCTTTACAATATTCTGTATATTTTATGAAAAATATCAATAAATACTTTCCAAAAATTTATAAATTTCTTAATTTTATATAAAATATGCATGTAATATCATCTTCAATTTGATAAATACTACAACGAAATGTAATTGATTTCCACCCTAGTGAGATTTAAATCTAAACACAACGTGAAATAAAGGCTACACAAACCAAACTCATCCATTCTTGTAAAATACTTAGAACTTGCCTCGCTTGATTGGAAAACACAAAAAAATACACTCGAAAATGCCTACGTGTCACATTGACATTAGGTACTCTCTGGTTTCGAAAACACACAAAAAATAAACACTCGAAAATGCCTACGTGTCACATTGACATTGGGTACCCTTTGTTGAACATGTGATGAATGCCTTCCATTCATGTGATGTGAGGACTTTTAATAACTTCCAGGAATCTCTTATCCTATACCCGTGTCATCATTGACTTTAGTAACAACCAACGAGTCTTTCGAAACACGTAAAGACAGTGAGCTGCTTTTATATGTTTGCTGTCGCAATCACACGATCAGGAACCCTCCCAAACGCACTCATTTACGCCATGACCGTCCCTCTGCTTTGGCAACCGCCTCTATAAAATGCGGTTCCTGGCATAACCAATTCCATAGACATACAGATCAATATTTCCAAAAATCTTCAATCTCTGCGCCTCTGATATAAGTGTGTGATGCAAATTTATCTTAATTGTAAACATGGGGATTTGCGTTTCTTCAACTGCAGTTTCTTCTGTGACAGCAGCTACTGCAAAGCTCATATTGATGGACGGGAGCATCAAAGAATTCTTTGAATGTATGACAAGCCGGGAGATTCTGAAAGATTATCCGAGCCACTTTATCTGTAATTCGGACGGACTTTATGTAGGTCAAAACATCTCACAGGTTCTACGTGATGATGAACACTTGCAGACAGGGCAACTCTACTTTCTTCTTCCTCGGCGGAAATTACAGTATGTGTTGACAGACTCAGACATGGCTTCTTTTCTTTCCATGATCAACAGTGCTTGGCAATCGGCCCAGAAGAGCAGGAAACGGAGCAGAAGAATATCGTGTGTGTTTGGTCAAACTCAAACGCAAGTGCAGCCCTTGTTTGATATTCGTAACCAGCAGGATGAATATGGAAAGGAATACTCCTCGTCCGTTTCTGATATGCCGAGGCGCCCTAACGTTCAAATTTCATGTCCAAGAGGTAGAGGTCGAATCCAGTGGCAGTCAAAGTTGGAGACAATCAAGGAGGCTGTGTGATCGATGGTATCTGCGATTTTGAATTGTAAAGATTTGTAAAAATCTGTAAAATAACTTCATTGCGTGGATGAATGAATAACATGAAAATCCGGAGGCAAATTAATTGCTATTTCAGTGTAAGGTATTTATTTTGCAAAATTTCGCTGTTGGTACAGCACTGCTGCACAAGGTTGCATTTGTAGGCTCTTCTGTGGGTCAATGAAATTTTTAGAGAGGTCGTCAATGAGAAGTTGACGTGGTGACATGCACAGTACTGTTCTATCATAGCATCATGACAAGTTTTGGGAAGGATTTGTTTTGGTTTTGGGTGTGATCCCATGACTGACGAGAGCCAAGAGACAAAAGATTTCTCAACAAAATCATTTTATAGGAGATTCTGTTAAAATATATAATTACTTCCTCATGCAGTTAAGTGGAGTTAGTTAGTTGAGTTGAGTTTCAGTTATATTTGGTGAGCGAGTTAGCGAGTTGATTAAGTCCAGTTTTGTGTGAGAGTGTTTGCATGTCAATTAGGTTAAATACCCGTCATGGGTTCATTGCTTTCAAGAGAGTAAGAGAGTTTTATGATTCAGTGTTTATGATTAATAGAAGAGCAGCAGCTCATTGTTCGTGTGAAATATATTGGCGTTATTTGTGTGTGAATCCTCTGTCTCTCCAACAAATTGGTATCAGAGCTGAGGAAGGATCAAAGATCCGTGGGCGAGCAGAACCCATAAGCAAGCCAAAAGGCCGAAATTTTTTTGTACACAATTTTTTTTTTTTTTTTACGCGGTCCGCACGTTTTAAGTGCCGAACCTGCGGAGATCCGCAAGGAAAGATCGCAGGCATTGAAGTTGAGCAATCTGAAAAAGGCATTTTTATTTGTCAAAATAAGTATGCAACAGATTTGCTGAAAAGATTCAGGATGGATAATTCCAAACCTGTACCTACACCAGTTGCAACAGGTACAAAGTTGAGTAAGGATGATGAAGGGGCAGATGTCAATCCAACTCTATTCAAAAGATTGGTTGGCAGCCTCATGTATCTCACAGCGACAAGACCAGATATTATGCAGGGAGTGAGTCTGATTTCCAGATTCATGGAGACTCCAAAAGACACACATTGGAGTGTTGGAAAAAAAATTCTGAGATACATAGCAGGAACCAGAGATTATGGCATAATGTATGCAAGTACAGAAAAGAAAGAATTGATTGGATATACAGATAGTGATTTTGCAGGAAGTTTGGATGATCGGAAGAGCACATCCGGTTATGTTTTCCATCTCGGTTCAGGTGTGATAGCATGGGCATCTAAAAAGCAGCCTATTGTGACATTATCATCAGCAGAAGCAGAATATTTAGCAGCGACTTCAGCAGCATGTCAAGCAGTATGGTTAAGAAGAGTATTGGATGGACTCAAGCAGAAACAGCAAGGATCAACAGCGATATAATGTGACAACACATCAGCGATTGCACTATCCAAGAATAGTGTGTTTCATCAAAAGAGCAAGCATATTGATACTCGATATCATTTTATTCGAGAATTAGTGAACAATGGAGAAGTTCACTTGAAGCCTTGCAGAACCAGTGATCAATTGGCTGATATCTTTACAAAGCCATTAGCAGTAGATTTGTTTCAGTTTCACAAAAGAAACTTGGGTGTTGTAAGCCTAGCTGAGACATAGACCAGCAGGCATGTTTGAGTTGTCATGAGTTATGTTTTAGTTTAGAGGTCGTAATTAAGGGGGAGTGTTAAAATATATAACTACTTCCTCATGCAGTTAAGTGGAGTTAGTTAGTTGAGTTCAGTTTCAGTTATATTTGGTGAGCGAGTTAGCGAGTTGATTAAGTCCAGTTTTGTGTGAGAGTGTTTGCATGTCAATTAGGTTAAATACCCGTCATGGGTTCATTGCTTTCAAGAGAGTAAGAGAGTTTTATGATTCAGTGTTTATGATTAATAGAAGAGCAGCAGCTCATTGTTCGTGTGAAATATATTGGCGTTATTTGTGTGTGAATCCTCTGTCTCTCCAACAGATTCCCGCCTCAAACTATTTTGGATTACAGAGGAAGAAGGGATGGGCACAGGGTGCAATAAGACCAAGGTCACAGCCCTCGGGCATATAACGCCAAGACATAAGAGGCAAGGTGGTAGACCTAGCTAAACGCCTCCCTTTCTGAACTGGTGGACCTGACACCTGGTCATGTACATGAGGGCTAAGTGATTGAGGGGACAACAAGATTCGACAATTTGGGGTTCTAAACAAAGAATACAATTATGGTGGCTGTTATGTAGAACTGTAAAAAGGAATGGCACGAGGACTGCAATCAGTTCGTTATAGTTTAATTAATCAGTCATAGTTTAATTAATTTATTGTTATAGTTTTGATTTTTTAATATGTTGAGAAAGTTGGTAGTGTGATATATATTTTGAAAAGTAGAAAGGATTTGAATATAAGTTGTGTAATTTAGAGAAATGTTTTTTAAGTTGGGTAATTTAAGAAAATGTGTTTTTTTATTATCTTTAATTCTCTTAGTATCTTATATGTTACAAACTTTTTCTTCTTATAACATTTTCAAATTACATAAATTCCAATTTTACTCAAACTCATGAGAATAAGTTCTTATCTTAAAAATGCTTATTTTCTTTTTAATACTAGTCAACATAAAAGAATAATTCTGGTTTTCAAGATTCAGATTGACCATCTCCTTATAATATCTTAGATCATTTATAATTATTAAGAAAAAAAAAAACATAAATTATCAATCAATGAAAATTTATTTTCTTAAGTTTAGATGTCTAAGTCTCGATGGTAGCCCAGTTGATTGAAGCCCATGCCAAGCCATTGACCCTCTATGATGAGGTGCCTAAACCTGGATGATAGCCTTGGTAGCCTAGTTGATGTCACTGACCCTTTGTCATGAGGTGCCTAAACCTAGATGGTCGCTTAATTGATGTCATTGATCCTCTGTCATGAGATGCCTAAACCTGAATGGTAGCCTAGTTGATTGAAGCCCCTGCCCCCTCTTTCATAAGGTGCAACTTCAATTCCACTTAAGTCCATCAAAATTAAACCCCAACACTCAAATTAACTGAACATAAAATCTCTTCGTCTTCCTCTAAATCCCTGGAAAAAATAAATTCCCAATAACCTTGTGAAAATGGATTTCCGAAACAACACTTCTCAATGGTGAAGGTATCAATAATTTCTTTATAATTACAATAATATTAATCGAATTAAAAATAATATAGAGACTATAATATGAAATCGGCATTTTTAACTACTTGTGCCCTTTTTTTCCCGATCCTTGTATTTTCGCCATTAAGCAAACAAACAATAAGATAAAAATATTTAAAGGAATTGCGTATGGAGAAATCCTAATGTTGGGGTTTTAGTGGAAGACCTCGTCCATTATCAACCAAACACCGTATGCTTGGATATATATGTATATATATATAGTTTTAGATGAATACCTCGTCCTTTATAAAAAAAAAAACTGTATGCTTTTATATATATACATATAAATTTTAATAATATATACAAAATAAATAAATATATTTTTTTATAAAATATTATTTAAAATATATTTAAAAAACATTTTATGTATTATTATAATATAACAACGATATTGATTTCATCAATCATATAATGTTATTGAAAAGTATACTTATTTATTAGTTTTATTGTTTTTAACAATGATATAATACACAACTTTAAGTATACTGATTTTAATGAATATAGTGTGATAAATGATTTAGTACAAATAAATAATCACATTGATTTCAACTATTATATAAGGCAAAAACAAATTAGAGGATGCATTTTTAGTTAAAATATGGAGAAAAATGTTGTAGAGAAATCAAGTAGTTACATTGATTTTAACAATTGTATAATCTAATACGACAAGGTGCATTGATTTCAGTAATAATATATAATGATTTTTTTTTTGAGCTTTACTTCTTTTTTTAATTAAATAAAGTAGCATTGCATTACTATGAAATAGATTCTTTTACAAAAATATGTATTTTTACTAATCTACTATGAAGGAAACAATAATAACAAAATAGCAATAGATTTTTATCCAAAATATATTTGTTTGAATAAATAATAAAATTGTTTAGAGAATAAAGTATTTTGCTATCTATTATCATCAAAACATAAATAGTATATATTATCCTCAAAACATGAAAAGGGACTGCATAGCTAGGATGACAACTTGGTTGCCCCTAAACAAAATAGTAGAAAACAATTTATTTGGCTAGTGAATCTATTTGAATTGTTGTTAGATGGCCATCTTATTCTTCTAATGTTGAAAACAGAATATGATGAACCTTTGTTGAATCTTTTTGGATAGTGAGTCTACTTGAATTGTTGTTAGATTGTACTCGTATTCTTTTAAAGTTGAAAACATAAAATGAACAACCTTTATTGTTAGAGAGGAGTCTTTGAAATTGAGATTTTTCATATCTTACTAGAGTTCATCAAGAGAAATAACTATGAATTTGTGAAAAGATATACGAGATAAAAATATGCATGAAACAGAGTAAAGGATGGAGAGTCAAATTGTTCCCCTTCCCTCTACTTCGAGGCCAATTTTCCCAAAAGAAATTCCCATTTAATCTCCTTTGAAATGGAAATAGAAATTCCTACTAAAGCGAACTAAACCCACTGAATAATGGCTCACAAGGACTTGAATATTAACATTTTTCTTCGGGATGAACTTGACCAAACTAGTGCATATAAAAACATTGAGTGGAAGGGAAGAGAAAATGGAATTTAACACAGCCTAATTCCGATAAAAATCTCACACAACCAACAACCTTAAATATGGGTGGAAATATAACATGATATAATCACAAGTGAATCCTTTGCTTATGCCCTTCTCATGAAGGTCCATGAGAGGAGAAAAAACTATCCACAGTATTCCCTAAACAACATATCATTCTACCACATTGAAGTGAATGGCCTCATCATGTAATGGTGGCCTCCATTCACCATATGGATGACCAACCTTCCCATGTGTGGGGGTATTTCGAGCTTGTTTCGGAATAATAGGCACGATGTAGGTTCATATCACTGTAAAAGTGGTTCTATAGTTGGCGATGAATTGTTGGTTGGGGATGTAGGTAAGAAAAAATGATAATTTGCAAGATTAAATTTTTAATCTCTAACTCATTTTATGTATAAATTGGGGTGTCTAGAATGCAATCTACAAGATTTTATTTTGAGTGTTCTTCTCTGGTAGGGTGTCAAAGTCGGTGTTCCAGTCGTAAGAGTGTTTGCAGTTGTGAGGAGTGTCTGTAGTTGTAACTCGCTTTGTGGAAACCAGTGTTGTGCATTGGGCCTGGTATGTTGATCAATTGTGGAACTGTGTTTTCGTCAGTCAGAGCTATTGTGGTGATCTTTAGTTTATTTCACGGTCGCATTGTATAACCATTCGGCCTTGGTATAATTTCCTTTACTCTTGCGATTCTACAATATATAAAGTTGACGAAAGCCTAGTGTGTTATGAAGTATTTTTTATAATTAGAAAAGGAGGATATTATTCGTTTTTAAGGAATGATGTTATAAAGGTGTAATAGGGGAAAGTGGGTTTTAAAAACATCTTTAAAATTAATATTTAAGTTTAAGTTTGTAGTCAAGTGGCATTTATAATTGTTTGAATGAATTTAAGTTTTCATAACTTGGTTTGAAATGATATTGTGCGGTGGAGAGTAAATTGTATGGTTGAAAGGAGAAATAAGGAGTTAAAAGAAAAAGAAAAAAAAGAGAGGATGTATTTGTGAATTATATGAAAACGAGATATAAGTAAGTGAAAATGGGTAAGTTGTTTAAAGTGTATGGATTTCATTTTTAAAACATTCTAATTGGTATGATTGTGCGAATCAGTTAATAAAGTTACAAATACGCTCATTTTTTTATACTATTTCAAATATTTGGTTGGAATATTTGACATTTTGATTTGGGTTTATTTGGTATTAGATATATGTTATAGCATCATGTATCACCTCTATATACTTGATGACTTATGCATTGGCCTTGGGCAGCCCTTCCATTCAGACTTGATCACATTTCTCAAAAAACAATATTTTCGAATCCATACACGACTCTGCCCAATTTTTTCCACGTCCATACGTGGGTCCATCCATAGCTGACATGCGTATGTTGTTTAAAATATTAAAAAATATAAAAATTCCCTATTATTGAGGCTAGGTTTACGATTTTTCCTGTAACTTAACTACCCCAGGTCGTGGCCTAACTGTTCCCCAATTAAAAAAACTAAATTGAGGAAGTATAAATACCCCTAAAGGGAATGGCCTAAAGGAGGAGAGAGAGAATATTATTGCTATTATAGCCCGTTATAGCCTTGATCAAGTCTGATATTTCACTTGTTCCTCCTACACTTCCCACGTATTAGGAAACCATTGTTTCCTTATGATGATCACACTCATTCTATGTGACATCCCTTGTGCACCATTTATGGAAGAAACTTTATGAGGCTAGGGCTGGACGAATCCGGAGGATGATTTTGCTCAAGGTTATGGCAGATCACAGGTGATTTCTCCACTATTATTTTTTGTACATGTTATCAATAAAAGGAATACCATCTTGGTCCTGATGTTCATGTGTTATATGTCTCTTATACATGCTTAATAATATTGAATAGTTTATTTCATGTTATCTTTATGAGATCATGTATGCTAATTTGCTAACATTTAGGACATATATGTTGTACAACTAGGTTTTGTGCTTGTTCTTGACTGATTTGCAGGTTTTGGAGCACGAGGAGTTGCAGGGGATTTGAACCCTACCGGATCTACTACAAACAAAGGATAAATGGGTAGTATCTGCAATCCTCACTTTCTAGTTTAAAGCATAGAAGCTAGTAATTTGAGTCCTTCTTTTGATGACATGCCCCAAATCTGTTAGATATTTCAACATAGGACCTTAGGGTAACTTTGCCCGTAACAAAACTGGTGACTCCACTAGGGATTACATCCATCTAATTCCTAGTTTGGGTTGTTTTATCTGCATTGTAGGTTCCCTGATAGGTTAATCACATTTGGCAGTCTAGCAAGTCTTTTTCCCAACCACACAGAAGCCCTAATCTCTTTATCAGGCTTGATTCTTTCTTTTTTTCCTTATTTTTGTTTATATATGCTACTTTGGTTGTACACAGTCGCGTATGCCCTCTATTTTCTCCAAAAGAATCCACGTACATGCATGTTTCTTTGGTTACAGTTGCGTATACATGAGTGTTGCACACAACGAACCTGCATATGCCTAGGAAAATTTGAAAATCTGAATTTTGAGGCCCTGTAAGCCTTTCCTGTCTATGGTTGGCCACTCCTCTCATGATTTTTAGGTGTCTATATTGTTATTCTTTTGGTTGTATGTCAGTTTCTCTCTTGTTTTTGTGAAGACCTAGTCATTTTATGGTTTTACCTGTTTTGTGAAGTTGCAATTGCAACTGTAGCACCAAGACCTCTTCTTGGAGTTCTTGGCTATTCTGACCATTCAAAATAGTAAGCATATGCTTGTTTTCTCATCTTGGCCTTATGCATTGATTCGCTTTTGGTTTTTGCCTCTTTTGGCTTCTTTGGTTTTCTTGACTTCTTGGGACTAGCCTTTTAGCGAATCTTGAAGTGACCTTTTTTGGTTTTTTGAGTTTTTGTTCGCTGGAAGTGTGTACTATTGTTCTGAATCAGTTTATTGGGTCCTTTTCTTCTCATTGGTTGTTTGGGTCCTGCTACAAAAGTAGCACAGTTGGCTTATGAATTTTGAAGTCTCTTTGTGGCTCATTTTCTTGATTCTAGTTCTTGAGTAGTTGTGCTCATATTTTTGAGATCTTTTTTTTTCCTTAAAAGTGAAAAGCCAAAATTTTTTTCTTGTTTTCCACTGCTTTCACTTCGGTTTCTTTTTTACGGTTTTTATACATTTTGAAGAAGTTTGATTAGTTTTTTTTTTTTGGTTCACTTGCTTGGTCTTCAAAGGAGTTTGTTTCTAGATTTCTTTCTCTTTTATATATCAAGTATATTTTGGCATTTTGTATGCAAAGGAGTTCTTGTTAGGACTTGCCTTGCTTGTCTATCGAAAGTGATTGAACCCTTTCTCCCTAGAAACTCCTTTTGCATCCTTTGTTAGTAATCCTAGAATTTGCATATCATTGGTAGTTTTTGCATTAGTTGCACTAAAGAATTTTATTCTTTTTTGATAGTTTTCTGAAGTGTGTGAAGAGTGATAAGTGAAAAGAAAAACAAGTTTTTTCTTATTTTAATTTCGTAGAACCCATTTAGAAATATATTTTCATTGAAAGCAAAATATTGCATTTTCATGTAGTAGGTTTTCATTGATTTCTTTTACATCGATAAATACCATCAGTTTCACTTCCGTGTACCTTTGACTTAAGTTAAAAAAAAATTAAAATCAAGCGCTATAATTAAAATGAACTAGGAGTTTTTATATTTTTCATTAATCATACACCAACTAGCTAGGTCATAGGGCCTTGGAATAGGTGAGTGGAGAGTTAACTCTCCAAGGCCGCTCAAAACTGTTAAACATAGAATTTTTTTTAATGAGAGAAATCTAATTCTTTTAAGTGGACTGGGAAAGCTCTACCTCCAGAGAGTTAAGCACGACGGAGAAAGAAGGCAGAGAAGAGAGATACCCCCTCTCCTATTTGATGAATATTGACCTAAAACCATTCCGCCTAGCTGTCGATACGAATTGGTGCCCTTAGTTTACTCTCCTAGGGACCACACAGGTGACTGCGAGGAGGAATTCCCATGGTACATGAGACAGACATTGCATCACTTTCATCAGTACTTCTGGAGGGTGCCATTGCGAAGCTCAATGACTTGCACCAGCAAAATCTATTGTCAGGAGGTTAGCGTAACTATTTCTATCACCTTCGCTAGTAGGCATGGGGCATAATTACCCCAGACATTTTTTGGAAGGTCCTCTTATTCGCTTTCTTGTATTTTGGTGTGTGGTACTAATCACCTAGAGCGGAAATACCTGAAGACTGCTTGATTCACTATATCTTAGGGACTTTTAGAGTGTGCTCTCTGCTCCTATATTTCTTAACTTCTTATATTTTTTGAGTCTAATTAATCTCATAAAGTGGTTGACTGATCACCTTGTCGATCGAGGAGGCTTCGTGGGATTTCTCCTGCGAGTGTTGAACCTTTTTCAAGAAGGTGTAGGAGTAATTCAGTGGGTGATTTTTATTCTTTGGTTTTGAATGCAAAGAAGAGTGATACTCTATCTGGGCTTGTTGTTGCTGTGGCTAGTCCTGGTGCTAGTGATATTGTAGAGAGGAGTACTCCACTCGTCTCTAGAGTCTTGTTTCTGATAGAAGAAGTTGAAGTTGGAGAAGTTCCTCGGCCTCCTGAGATTCCATCATCTCCTCTTCATGCTACTTTTCCTGACGTCCTTTTGTTCATTAGGCCTGAGTCTCAGAGACCGACTAGCCCTTTTCCTTCATATCCCTTTCTTTCGATGAACATGACTGGGAACACAGCTTTGGCTATGAGCACTGCAAGTGTTCATACTCCTCTTTCAGTTGAAGGAGGAGGAACTATTTCTATTTTGACAATCACTTCTAGTGCTACTATGTTTGGATCTACTATTCCATATTCGAGTGGAAGCACCCAAGCATATGCTTCTCAATCTGGCCCCTTTTCTTTTGGAATGCCTTCTAGTACGATTCCTTTTATCTCCTTTATTGCTGCTTCAACTGTCTCCTTGCCTATGCCTTCCATGGCTAGTGGATCAGCTTCATTTCTAGGTTTCCCCTTTGGAAGTGGGCATATTCCTCATTCGAACCCTTCCTTAGGATCTCTACCTTTGACCTATCAAAAACAAGGATTAAATCCTTTCATTGGAGGTCAAGACTCTAATGTTTTTTTGGGATGCAACCTTGATTTTACAGGGTTAGGAGCTGGGAGTTAGTTTTTCTCTCGTTAGCAAGGGAATGTTCCTTTCCCTTCAGTAGGTGCTTCTCATGGATTTTCTCCATTTGCTAATGCTTGGAACCCTTACTAGGGGTTTCTTCCTCCTTTAACACTTCGATTAGAGTTAATATCCCTATTTATAGTAACCCTACAATGGGAGGGGTCCCTTCTCCGAATGTTGGGTCACAAGGCTTCTCTTATGGATCAAAATTTTCTATGAACAACATCTGGAAACTTGGTGCCTCAAAAAATCTAGGCTATTATTTTCAGAATGTGCGGAATCCTTCCTTTTGGGGATGGAAATCCCAGGCTCCTCACTGTTTACCATTCCTAGAAACTTTAAACTTTCCAAATCTATCTAAATTGACAAACGATCCTATTCGATATAGTTTGGGTTGGCCTTCGGTCCCCACTAAAATACCCTCAAACATTCGAAAGTTTGAAGGGAAGAATGGTGAGGATCTGGCAGACCATTTCACCACTTTTACTTATGGTTTTTGTCGCACTCCCTTATCGATGATTCAATCAGGTTGAGGTTATTTCAACGAACCCTAATTGGGAATACATCGAAATGGTACATTTATATAACAGGGAGAATTCTTGCTAGTTTTGGTGAGTTGGCTGTTATGTTCTTAAACCATTTTCAGATGCCTACCTGTTATGATGTCGAGACTAATCTCTTGGCAAATTTCCAGCAGGATAAAGCAACTCACATTTCTGATCATATTTAGGAATGGAGGAGAAGGAAGAGGCTAATCAAAGCCCAGATTCTGAATGAGTTCCTTCTCGAATGGTTTCTGAAATATCTGCATCTACAAATCTCAAAGGATGTATCCCTTTCAGGGTTATTTTCTGAAGAGCAGGCTATTTTTAGGGCTCAGTAGCTAGAAATGATCTATTCTCAGTCTAGGGTCCTTAATAAAATCTTTCCAGATGCTCCTCATGCCAAGATATATTTAGCTAAAACCAAACCTGGTCCTCATGGTGATAGACTTATCGGTACGATCGATAGTGGTATGGCTAACCTGTTAAATCAATTGCAACAATTGTTTATATAATATGTTCCTTATGGTCAGGCTACGCCTTCAGTGTCAACTCCTTCTCAGACCTTGCCTATTAATGCCTTTCAATATTCTAAACTTAAAAGGAAATCAACAATCCGATAGGAAGAAGAAGTGATGAAATAATAGGAAGAAAGACAAGGATGGGAAGGGGAATGTAAGCAGATCCAACGATCATGTTGGAGAGGGTAAGAGGGATAATGAAAAGAAGTTTAAGTTTCCGTGCCATTTGTTCACTAGAGACTATCTTACTCACCTTTTCCCTAAAATTTAGGATGCTCAGTGCTTGTTAGCTCAGTAGGATTCTTCTAGCTTCTAGGTTGTACTAAAAAACCCTTTTCCTCAAGGGAAGAAATTGCTTGCTTGCGCAAATGCGAATACTGGAGCTCCCTCTAGGCACGACCAGGAAGGGGAAAATCTATCAAAAATATAAATAATGAGTGCTCACGCAGATATAGCTACGAGATCTCGTGATTATGGAAAAGCTGAGTCTTCGAAAGCTAAAGGTGCTCCTAATAATGCTGAGCTGCTCCATATACAGAGGCCTGCACTTCCTAGGTATTAGGAAACCCTTGTTTCCTTTTGATGATCACCCTCATTCTATGTGATATCCCTTGTGCACCATTTATGGATGAAGCTTTGTGAGGCTAGGGCTGGACGAATCCGAAGGGCCGTTTTGCTCAAGGTCATGGTCGATCTTAGGTGATTTATCCACTATTATTTTATGTAAATGTTACCAATAAAAGAAGTACCATCTTGTTCCTGATGTTTATTTGTTATATGTCTCTTATATATGCTTAATCATCTTGAATAGTTTATTTCATGTTATCTTTATGAGATCATGCATGCTAATTTTCTAACACCTAGGACATATATGTTGTACAACTAGGTTTTGTGGCTCTTATTGATTTATTTGAAGGTTTTGGAGCACGAGGAGTTGTAGGGGGTTTGAAACCTATGGGATCTACTACTGTTACACAGTAATTTGTCACCATCCCTACAATTCCCCATCCCGCACAATTGGAGGGCTCATTCCGTGACCTGTGAGCAGTGACATGACTTGAAACCACTTTTATGACATCCCTCTGAACATGAGATTTCATTGCCCTGAAGACAACTCCTTGTGAAAAACCCTAAAAACACCCCTTTTTGCATTGGCGCAGGAAGCCAGTTCAGTACCCGCACCAATAGGGGAAATCCTTCAAATAGGGTGTGCTAATTGGCGCTCTGTCTCAGAGTCGCACTCGCGCCATCCATTTTAAGGAGTGTTTTTTAAAAATAAATGGCAGAAGTTTCATCCTAACGAATTCATAAACTGGTATCTAATTTGAGTTGGGTGGTTTGGCTCTAGATCTCCATGTAGAGGAAGTGGTTTGACACCTCTCATGGAAGCTTCCTTGAGGATAGGGCCAATCCCATGATTATAGGGGTCCCAACTCCCCTTCCTCCATCTATAAAAGCTTTCTCATCTCCTTTGCAAGCTAGTTCCCAAGAGCCATCAAAGCCTTATGCTGCAAGAGCCTTGATTTGTTCCCTTAAGGCCAAATCCAAGCAAGGAGATTATTGTCGAGACATTCGAAGAGAGAGGCTTGTCCTGGCATCCCCGACAGGCTTTTTCGAGACGTGTTTTCTGCTGGCAACCCTCCGAAGGAGAATTCAACGTTAGAGCTAGGTTGTATCCTCCTTTGATTGATTAATGATAAGCGACTATTGGTTATGGTTCCACTCTTGTTGATGATTATGATAATGAGTTATGTCTTCTCTGACTGACATATAGTTGCATATACTGGATTTCACGCTTGCATTTGTTGTGTTCCTTGCGTGTGTAGGTGTCCATTCACGGAGATCATGAGGATCTTGATCTGCTAGAGCTAAGGAACGGGAGTGCTACTTTCTCTACAAGTGATAGCATTGGATTCCAGGTAAGCCTTCATCGCTAGTTGGTTTATTTGCAATTAGGAACCTGCACTATAGCGTGTGACGATTGTTGCTAGCCCCGTTCTGGGCTAGTAGGGATCTCCTCTGTCCGCAGAGGGGATTTACATCCACAACAAATTGGCGACTCCGCTGGGGATCATCTAGCTTGTTGTTGTTCTGCTTTATAAGCTACAGAAGAAGCCTGAAGTTAGCCAGATAGCCTTCCAAATGCTATTGCTATGTATTAGCGAGGTAGATCAAAGCTGCTTCAGTCAATCTCCAGTTTAGTTTATGAACTGAACACTTGGAGTATTGTCTTGTCTTTTCGGTTGTTTCTCGATTCTGCTTGCTTGATCGGCTTTTTGGCTGGCTCTTTTTGTGATTTTGGCTTTGGGTCAGTTTGATCATCACTGGTCTGCTTGTTGGGTTGCCTATTTTTATTTTTCCATAGCAAACCCGACTAGCGCTCTTTATATCCTGACAGTCGCGCCCATTGGCGTAGGTTGCTAGTGTATTACCCGTGCCAATTCGTTTCTGGCGCTAGTTTCAGCCTCACAGTCGCGCCAATCCTGTGAGGTACTAGTGTTTTCTTTGTTCTGAGCTTCCTGAGCTTGATCAGTGTATTTGGTCTTGTTTTTTCGACTTCTTGAGTGTTCTGGAGCCTTGTTTGACTGGCTGTGACCTTCGTCCTTTGGTTGTTTGCCCGTTTCCACCGATTTCACATTCTAGCCCTAGGGCATCTAGGTGCTCTTGTGTGTCGAGCCTCCCTTGGGAGTTTTTGGTTTCTATTTGTTCAGTCAACCTTTTGATTGCTCCCCTGCATTCATTTAGTGGTTATTTATCATTTTATTGCGTTATTTGAGTGATTGTTCTCTTCCTTCATTCGAGTTTCACTTTCTCTCGCTTTGGGCCTAGATTACATGGTCCGTTTGAGTCTTTGGGATTCTCTTGGTTTTGAGGCACTGTTTTGTCAATTTGGTGATCTGATTGTGTGTTTGCATTGAGTGAAATTTGTTTGTTTTGCTCTTTCCTCATCACTTCTCAAATTTCTCTTTTCATTAGTTTTCATTTTGTTTAGGGCACTTTTCTATTTAACATTGAAAATACAAAAAATCTCTTTTGCTTTCGATTAGTTAGTGCAAATTAAAATATTTTCGATGTTATTAGTGATTAGTGACTTTGAGAGAAATTTTTTTGGTTTCCATTAGCTGCATTAGAGACTTTTCTGGTTGTTTTCTGATCATTTTATTATTGTATGAAAAGCTCTTAACTCTCTTGTAATTAGCATTCATCGAATTGAAAAGTTTTCTTTTCTCATATAGCTGCATATAGGAGATTGTCAGATGACATGCGGTAGGGCCTGAAAACTGAAACATAATTGAAGATAAACATTAAAATTCATTCAATTTACACTAAGGAAACATTGAAACATTAACGAAATATTTAGAGGTCTAGGCTAGTGATGTGTTCCGGCGTCGTTAAAACTAGTAGCTGTCGTTCGTCTCTTGGCTTTAGATAGCGCTAGTACGGACTCGTGCTCCCCATACCGTCGCGTATATAAAGGGAGACCCCACTAGGTTTCTATCCTTTATCCATAGGAAGCCGAGTCTGCCGCCCTATACCGATGATACACCGAACACAGCATTCGGGGAGATTGCCTACACGTACATCAAGTCCTTGGTTGATTTCTCCTTCATTTTTGAAACCAAGGTGTATATTGGAGTTCACAGTTATTTGGTACACCCTTTGCCTAGTATTCCTGAGCAGTCATTTTGATCTTTTCTGACTCTTTAAACTTGAAAGGATCATCAAGTGCTTGTCCTTTCACACTTGCTTCAAAACTGAAAGAGATAGAGTCACCTTTCATCCATTTCTCAACTCTTAAAACATGAAACGGTGAAGTTTCTAAGTTTCAATATGGTAAAATAAATCACCTGTGATCACATGCCCTTTTAGATTTGCTTGTTGTCTGTTTGATTGTGTGCCTTGGTTTTTAGCCCGTGTGTGGTTTTGAGTTGTTTCTGATGGAAACTTTTCCGGAGTTCACCAACCAAGGAATCCCCTCTGAAGGGAATCCTGGTCCTTTTCCTCCTTTTGGAAATGTTGGTTCTCCTTATATGGCAACGATGTCCCTTCCTGGGTTAACTGTTGGGTTGCATGTTTGGTTGTTCTCGACCTCCGTGGTCTCGAATGTCCCGGCTACTGTTCAATCTGTTCCTTCGCCTAAACAACATCATGTTGATTCTAAGGTTGACCTCTCCCCTTCTTCCCCTATTTCTGCATCCTCCTCTTCTACTTCGCCTGGTGAAATTCTGGATTCTAGTAACCAGGTGGCTAAGAAGAAGAAGAAGAAGACAAAGTAGAAGAAGTCAGATAAAGGAGAGGCTAGATCTGCGGCTATCGTGCCTAAGAAGTCTCCTCTTGATCAACCTTCCAACCCTCCGCGAAAATTCAAATTCCCTTGCATGTTGTGCACAGGAGACCATCTTCTTCGAGACTGCCCTGGCATTCCCAAGGTGCTCGAAGTATGGTCCAACGGTTGCCCACCGTTGCCTTTGGCTTCTAGGATTCAGGTTGGGGGCACGTCTTCGGCTGCTACTGGTAAGGCTCCTAAGAAGCAAGGTAAGATTACCAATCCCTGTAAGTTGTGTGAAGGGCACCATGCCATTCACCTTTGTCCGTATATGGATGAAGCCAAGCGAGTCTTGGACAACTCGGCTATTTCTACACCATGCCTCCCGGCTGGTTATAAACAACTTTCTTTGAGTCCTCCAACAGCTAATCCTATGATTGGTCAAGAGTCATCATTGGTCGATCCCGCTCCCTCGGAAATTCAAATTCATGAATCCGTTCCCGACCAACCATTGGTCGTAGGATCGGTTGAGCTGGCCCCATCTGCGGTACACCAGGTATTTTCCATTGAGAGTGGATATCACACCCCTTAGGTTCTTCTTGTTTCTTCAAATTCTTTGGACTTGGAGAAAGATTCTCCTGTCCCTATACCTCAAGAAGCTGCTCCTCCACCTCCCATGATGGAGGTCTCGGAGGATCCTCCTCCCACCTTCGAGATGGAGGTTGTGGAGGATGCTCCTTCTTCTTTCGTAACACTAGGGGAAGACCTTCTCGGTTCGATGGTAGCCCCTCCGAGTAGTTTGGTCGCTTCCTTTGATTGGAATCGATTTCCGGGATACCGCCTTCCGTCTTATGTGCCTTTCGAGATCACGGTAGAGGCTTTTGGTCTGGTCGTCCCCAGCACCATTATAGACGAAGGCACCTCTGTTCGTATTCTGTCTTCAACTACTTGGTAAGCTTTTGGTTCACCACTGCTTGTGCCTGTTACGCAGAATCTATTGGATTTTAACAGAAGAATGAGTCAACCGTTAGGGATCCTTCCAAGGTTACCTGTTACTTTGGGAGGTAAAACCATCCATATGGACGTGATGGTTGTTCCAGGCCCCTTGGATTTTAATCTGCTCTTGGGGCGCGATTACACCTATGCCATGGGAGCGCTTGTCTCCTCCCTTTTCCGTGTGGTCTGTTTTACACATGAAGGACGGATCGTGACCATTGATCAGCTTTTGTTCTTTGGTCCTGATGTGGCAGCTGGCCCACCTTCATCCCTTCCTGGTTTTTATCCACCCGTTGTATCCGCCCCACTGCAGGTCAACTATGTGGCTACCTACCCCGTGCCTGTACTCAGTGATGATGCCGTTGTGCATAGTGTGCTGGGAGCATTGGGTCCAGACTTTCAGGATGTTTTCCTTCCATCGGATGG